>OZ026524.1:56255501-56855501 GCA_964019695.1 Loripinus fragilis | reverse complement strand
TTAAAGATTTATTTCAATTTTTTAACAGAACAGTGACGCCATTTCATAATGAAGAATCCCTGAAAATTGCATTGCTGTGTCGCAGATAATTAAGTGTACAGAGCAGTGCAAAGTGAGTATGCAAACTGCATGGTTAATCTAAAATCCTTTGATTAAGTTGTTGACCGTGGCTGTCTTCATGTTAACGTAGAAAAGAAATGGACTGTTCAATTGTCAAAAAAAAACGTTTGCTTCTTTTCATCTTATATCACAGCTGTTATAAACATCTTCAAACTAATTAAAATATAAATGGATAACGTATCTGATGAAAGGTTTATATCACACTAAAAAGTGTGACTTTTTGAAATGATGGTACCTTTACTCAGACCTCGTCTGTGCAAGGTCTACCAGTCATTTTGAAATGACATAATTTGCAAAGTCTAGACAAAGCCTTGGACCTTTTTATAGTATTTAAATTTTGCGAGAGCGATTTTTAGTTTCTGAACGGGAGCAAAAATTGTATGGTGGCTACTTATAACTTCGGTTCAGTGTATATAATTAGAAGGTCGTTAACAAATTAATAGGTTGAAACCAATATACAACCACGCAACTAGCAGGTTAGTAAAGAGATAGTTCATGAACTCGAATTTGGAGATAAAGCTGTCATGCAAATATAAACAATTAACAGTAGGAGTGACAGGAATTTTAATACTGAAATTTGGCAGTTTAGGATGTTTAAAAGAGATAAAGACAATAGGCATGATACTTGAAAAATGTAAATTTCCACATAATTTTCTTCCTTATTTTCAGTAACATATGTTGTAGGTACACATTGGAATTGTTACGAGGCAATTCCAATGTGTACCTACAACATATGTCTTTTCAATAAATGAGCTTTCACCAAAACCTTTTTTAAACAAATTCTCAACCACTTTCATTTATTCAAAGAAATGAGAATGTAGAAATGAAGATCAATGTAGTTTGTCATGCACCAGAATGACAATAATAGACTGTCTATTTTGTTCTTCTGGCAGCTTATATTCAGATATTCATGGGAGTATATTGCTAAATTACTAGTTACGTGGTTGTAATGACTTGCTTTTAAGTAAAGGTAACACGTATTACAACCACGCAGCTACCAATCTAGCAATATACTCCATTCTAACACATCTCGCCTATAGAGCCAACGGTAACAGACTGTGATATATCGGACAATAATTCACAGCTTAAGTGTGTGATAGCTGACGTCACTGGAAAATGACGTCATTTGTGGCGTTAGACGGTGTAACGTCGTTTTTACGCTTGAAAGACGTTACAATTACATGTAAACGTATGCGTCGTAGTCTAAGTATTGGCGGGAGTTCTTCAGTGCAATGGCGGAAAGTTATAAGAAGTTGAAGGCTTAGAATATGTTTTCGTCGTTTATTGTGTGTTAGAATCGAAATAGATCAGCTCCAGTGGGTGGCTTGTTGAGTAATAATTCACTGTTTGTCGGGAAGTTGTACGAAGATAACTCACTCGCGCTGCGCGCTCGTGATTTGATCTTCTTTACAACTGACCTCCAAACTGTGAATTATTACTCAACAATTCACTGCTGGAGCTGATCTATTTCTTAAATGAAACATATCAAGATAAACTGTCAGAGGTATAAAATAGACAGTCCGTTATTGTCATAGGTGTATGACAAAATGCATGAAAACTTTTTCATTTCTACATACTGGTTTCACTGAATCAATGAAACTGGTTGACGATTTGTTTTAAGAAAATATTATGCTGAAAAACACATTTATTGAAAAGACAAATGTTGTAGGAACACATTGGAATTGCCTTATAGAGGCAATGTGTTATTACAACATATGGTACTGAAAATAAGGAAAACTGTTTTGAAATTTTCTCTTGCCAAGTACTATGTTCATTGTCTCTGCCTCTTTTAAACATCACAAACTGCCAATCAGCATCAAACAACCTGTAGATCTACTGCAAATTGTTTATATTTCCATGACTGCTATATCTCCAAATTCGAGTTCATGCGATTGTCCCAATAAAGTATGAAATATAAAAAGAACAAATGTGACAAAGAAATGCCTCTCCGACATACCACAGAGCAACCAACGGTATTGCAAGAAAGAGACATAGAACGCGGAGAGAACCAACGGTATCGCAAGGAAGAGACACAGAAAGCGGAGAAAACCAGCGGTGTTGCAAAGAAGAGACACAGAACGCATAGAGAACCAACGGTATCGCAAGGAAGAGACACAGAGCGCGGAGAGAACCGACGGTATCGCAAAGAAGAGACACAGAACGCATAGAGAACCAATGGTATCGCAAGGAAGAGACACAGAACGCGGAGAGAACCGACATTATCGCAAGGAAGAGACACAGAACGCATAGAGAACCAACGGTATCGCAAGGAAGAGACACAGAACGCTGAGAGAACCAGCGGTATTGCAAAGAAGAGACACAGAACGCATAGAGAACCAACGGTATCGCAAGGAAGAGACACAGAGCGCGGAGAGAACCGACGGTATCGCAAAGAAGAGACACAGAAAGCGGAGAAAACCAGCGGTATCGCAAGGAAGAGACACAGAACGCGGAGAGAACCAGCGGTATCGCAAGGAAGAGACTCAGAACGTCGCAAGGAAGAGACACAGAACGCATAGAGAACCAACGGTATCGCAAGGAAGAGACACAGAGCGCGGAGAGAACCAATGGTATCGCAAGGATGAGACACAGAATGCGGAGAGACCCAACAGTATCGCAAGGAAGAGACACAAAACGCGGAGAGAACCAATGGTATCGCAAGGAAGAGACACAGAGCTTGGAGAGAACCAACGGTATCGCAAGGAAGAGACACAGAGCGCGGAGAGAACCAATGGTATCGCAAGGATGAGACACAGAATGCGGAGAGACCCAACAGTATCGCAAGGAAGAGACACAAAACGCGGAGAGAACCAATGGTATCGCAAGGAAGAGACACAGAGCTTGGAGAGAACCAGTGGTATCGCAAGAAAGAGACACAGAACGCAGAGAGAACCACCGGTATCACAAGAAAGAGACACAGAACGCGGAGAGAACCAACGGTATCGCAAGGAAGAGACACAGAACGCGGAGGGAACCAATGGTATCGCAAGAAAGAGACACAGAACGCGGAGAGAACCAACGGTATCGCAAGGAAGAGACACAGAACGCGGAGAGAACCAATGGTATCGCAAGGAAGAGACACAGAACGCGGAGAGAGCCAGTAGTATCGCTACGAAGAGACACAGATCACGGAGAGAACCAGCGGTATCGCAAGTATGAGACACAGAATGCGGAGAGACCCAACGGTATCGCAAGGAAGAGACACAAAACGCGGAGAGAACCAATGGTATCGCAAGGAAGAGACACAGAGCGCGGAGAGAACCGACGGTATCGCAAGGAAGAGACACAGAAAGCGGAGAAAACCAGCGGTATCGCAAGGAAGAGACACAGAACGCGGAGAGAACCAGCGGTATCGCAAGGAAGAGACTCAGAACGTCGCAAGGAAGAGACACAGAACGCATAGGGGACACAGAATGCGGAGAGACCCAACGGTATCGCAAGGAAGAGACACAAAACGCGGAGAGAACCAATGGTATCGCAAGGAAGAGACACAGAGCTTGGAGAGAACCAATGGTATCGCAAGGAAGAGACACAGAGCTTGGAGAGAACCAGTGGTATCGCAAGAAAGAGACACAGAACGCGGAGAGAACCAACGGTATCGCAAGGAAGAGACACAGAATGCGGAGAGACCCAACGGTATCGCAAGAAAGAGACACAAAACGCGGAGAGAACCAGTGGTATCGCAAGGAAGAGACACAGAGCATGGAGAGAACCAGTGGTATCACAAGAAAGAGACACAGAACGCGGAGAGAACAAACGCAATCGCAAGGAAGAGACACAGAACGCGGAGGGAACCAACTGTATCGCAAGGAAGAGACACAGAACGCAGAGAGAACCACCGGTATCGCAAGGATGAGACAAAGAACGCGGAGAGAACCAATGGTATCGCAAGGAAGAGACACAGAACGCGGAGAGAACCAGTGGTATCACAAGGAAGAGACACAGATCACGGAGAGAACCAGCGGTATCGCAAGGAAGTCAGACAGAACGCGGAGAGAAAAACGGTATCACAAGGAAGAGACACAGAACGTGGAGAGCCACACGACAGCAGGAACACAATCGAAGCACAGCAATCACCTCTGTCTTCCTCCACAGGACGATGGCAGAGCTAGAAAGAACATTCAGAACTACACCGTTAAACAAAAACTAGAAAGAAAATTTAGAAGTACACCACCAAACAAAGACACAAACCCAACCCCTTAAAAACAAAAAGCAAGCACCAAACAACAAACAAACAACCAGAAAAAAAACCAAAACAGACAAACAACAACATCAACAAAAAAATAATCCCCACCAAAACAAAACAAAAAAACAACAAAAAAAACAATAGGAGCAAAAAAAGTCCTGATCTGGATTGAAATCGTTTGACACTCTGATAGTTTACCTGAGAGATTTGTTTTGAAAAGGTTAATTTTGAAAAAAAAACACGTTTTCCTGAAATAGAATGTTATCCCAAATATTTACATTATAAAGATCTGGCCCCAAGGTTATACAATTTTTACATGCTCAACTGAGCACGAAATTTATCCTTCTCATAAATGTTAAAATGCCAACGTTGGTTGGCATTTTAACATTTATTAGCAGGATAAATGCACCAACTAAGAGTTTGACAGCAAGAAAAGTCATTATTTTTCAGCATTTGAGTTTTAATTAGCAGTTGAAAATTTCATGCTCAGCAGAGTTGAGCACGAAAAGAGTTTTATAACCTCCCAAAGGCTTCATCAACATCCAAACTTTGTGTGTGCCAGCAGCGAAGGCTTAGGTGAGTCTTACTCGCCTGATCCTTCATTGCGAGACATTGCGATAGTTTGCTGACCAATTTATTTTTAACCCACGATCTGTGACCAACTTTATTAATTTTGCTATAGCTAATAAGGCTTTGATGGCACTGTCTATGTCATGATACATGTTTGGTAAGTAAGTCTTCCGCCCGTCAGTTTTTCTTGTTTGCTTGATAAATCAGCGTAAAAGCTATCGTCATAAAAATTATCTGGAAGCCCAGTGATTTTGAATATGTATTTGCCGTTGAAGGATAGACTGGTAATAAGTCACAGGCATGGGAGGTTAATTTACTGGGTTACACGTCCCTTCAACTTGAATATGTATCAGCGAGTGGGCCACAGTGGTCTGTTACTCACCTAAAAATTGGAATTTATATTTGAGCTGTGACATGTGATTTTCAACACTGTGTCATTTTGACAAGCGTAGACTCAGACGAGCTTGTGCAGCATCCTGTAAAACTTAGAAGCTATAAATGATGTTCTGTCAGTAGCTTAACGCCCATTGAATATTCAAGCGACAAGCAAAGGCTCTGATCAGACTTCGCGTATGCGCAGGCTGATCTGAGGCTTTGCTGATCGCACATGCCACATTGTTGGAAATCCCATGAGGCGGCTCATTAAAGCTTGCACTGGATGATGCAAAACATTATGCGGTTTTAATGTCTGTGAAGCCGAACTATTAAAGCCCGAAGGGGCTTCTCGGAGATAATAAAGTAGCCTAATGTTTTTCAACATCAAGTTCAAGCTAAAATATGAATTTCAATCTATATTACTTAAACTTCATTTTAACGCATCTTTATTTTTATTTTCTTATTTTTGTGAAAAAATATGACCCCTCTAACAACAACAACAACAACAACAACAACAACAACAACAACAACAACAACAACAGCAACAACAACAGCAACAACAACAACAACAACAACAACAACAACAACAACAACAACAACAACAACTAAATGCCTAAGTTCGTGACACCGGTAGAATGACTAACAGCCTGCTCACCCTTTAAATACTTTATGCGGCGCAATGTACATGTAGTACATGTACCCAGATGAAAAGCAATAACTGGGTAAATCCAATTTATACATCTCAAAACATTCATTATAAATAATCACAACAGTATCAGAAACAATATTTTCCTATTGGTATTTTATCCAATGAGAGTAAAATAATGGAACTTTATTTTTGTGCAAATTCTGAAAGGTTCAAAGTCACCATGACTGAAGTGTGGCTCGACCAAATTCAATTTTTTAAAAGTTTATATTGCATGATTTAGTGATATGTTGAAAGTATATACGCCTGAAACGAACCACTCTGATACAAAAAAGATGACAAATTATTTCCATTCTAATCGACCTCCTTCGAAGTTCTTCTGCTGCATTAAATGTTTAATTGTCGCATATTCCCAACCAAATTCATCAAATGGAAAGTCAAAAGAAATTTACTTCAACCGATCCTGGAGTACGGCTGACAAACTGGATTATTAGAGTCATCTAGACTGACTGGCGGACAACGTGACAGGCCTGATTTGGATCCAAACTGTTAGACACTCTGATGGTATTCCTGAAAGAAATACTCAAAAAAGGATGACTTAAAAAAAACAGCAGACGACAAAACGCATGAAAAATTGCACATCATGCAAAGATTTGAATCCACTAGCAGTAAGGTAAACCTCGATTAGTCGTGGGATATAGAACACATGCGATTTTGTTTGTAGGACTATGTCACAAGCTAAGTCTTCGTTGCATCGGTCAGTGTTACACTATCAGGTGACTTTTAAGTGACATTCTGGGCGTGGTTCGGAAACGTCTATTCAGCTTCAGAAAATGTCTATACATCATAAGGGGCTCCATTACATGCCAGTCTGGAAATGTAAGAGGAAAAATGTAGCATCTTTTTATGAAATTAGGCCAGTTTAGTGGGTGTCATTCAACAATTTGTTTTATTAAAAATGTGTATAATCTATCGGTCAGTCTGCTATTTTGCAACTTCGTTGCGTCATATCGCGCGAATTATAAAACCAAGAAAATTTCTTAGCCTGCAGCAAACGGAAAATTTGCTAATTTTTACCTCCCATAATCATTTATTTTATCGTTTGATGTAAATTCACAATGTTGAACATTATCTCACTGTTCGCTATCTCCTCAACAATTGTACATGTATGTTTGTGACACAAGGTATTAGCAATAATTAGAGAGACACGAGTCCCATAACTCGTGCACGTTCAGAAATTAAGATTTTCCTATTGACACCCCGTCGGGCAACACGCCTACTATAGTGTTTTATGGGCAAAATACGTACAGCTGTATAGTGGGCGTACGCTTTGCCCCGTGTCACTGGGAGTTTTGACCCTTCTGCGCTACTCGTCCTTTATTATTTTGGATGTAAAAATAGAAAAAAAAGACTAAGAATCGCTAAAAGAATACTTCTTCATTTGATTCTAGAACTAACTTCTTAAGAACTGGGCGTAGCAGCCACCGTCTGTGGAACAAATGGCGTTTTGCCCCACCCAAAAAGGCGTCTTGTCCCAGCTATAGGGCAAGACGCCCACTGAAATGTAAAATAATAATCGAGTTATTGCTGCCGTACCTTGCATCGATTTGTTGTTTTATTGTCATTTTGTTATAGAACGATATGAGCACTACACAAAACGTATAAATATTCCAATATTAGTCAGCATTTAAAATTTATATGAGCAAAATTCCTTAAGGGGTGCGTCTTGCCCCGCCTGACTCTAGTATTCTCTTTCTCTACTTACTTTCAACAACACCAACATGGCCATTTTGTACATTTTGGGCTTGAAAAGGAAACTATCTGAATTATCTCCCCTAGCTATGTTCAGCGCTTTGGAGTCGAAAACATAGTTTTGAAGTGTAGATGGTGATGTTCCTCGTTCTACATCCTATGGAGTCTATATATCTCAACTCATTCGTTTTGCTAGAGCATCTGGCTATGTTGCTGACTTCAACACTCGCAATAAATTGTTAACTCAAAAATTTCTTAAACAAGGCTATCGGTATGATAAACTTCGTAAAGCATTTTCAAAATTTTATAGACGATACTATGATTTGATTTCTAAATTCCAAGTTGGACTTAAATCTCTCTTGCGCCAATGACTTTCGGAACCTGATTTCTATGGTGACTTGGTGTATAAATTGAAGAAGATTGTTGGCTCTAATAATTTTTCAGCGTAGTTCATTAAAATAATTTCCCATTATATAAAGATTGGCTATAACATTAATGTATTGCAACAGACTGCATGCTTGGTGGTCAACCCAATCACGGTTGGCAATTTTGCTTTCCTCTTTAATTGCACGCCGGTGGGTCGGACTTTGTACGCGTCTGTTTATATGTGCTTTGTGGTCATCTGCTGGGAAAGGGCTGACCTCTTGGCTCTCGTTTGTCGTGTCTAACTGTAAGTTTATCACTTTCCCATTGGTATCCTCGGTCAAGTGTGGTACTTGATTGTATCGATCCTGATATTTGCACACTTACTTACTTTTTTCATTTCGTCCAACGTTGTGTGTATGTTTAGTTCGTGCATAATCTAAGATTATAGCCTGGCCTTAACATTCTTATCTTATAGACTTCGAGCTAAAACAAAATCCTGCTCCCCCCAACGGAATTTTGCAGACATATCCTATCTTGAAGAAATTTTCAAGCCGCATCTTTTAAGAGATGTTTGCACTCTGTGCTTTGGGGCGTTAGTCTCTGACAGCCAGTAACATATGTTACTGTAACAAAACAAGGAAAAAATCAAAATGAAAGTTTGAGCTACAGAAAGATGACATTAAACCATCTAATTATTCAAATTTCTTATGTGGTTTGCAAGCTGGATGCCTAAGCTACATAAAAGCAGCATTTTAAACAAAATAACAGCCTTCAATGGTGTAATATGCGTTACATAGGATAAATTTCCCTTTGAAAGCTGAAATCGTGACTAACATCATTCAATTCTACAGACAATTTGTGCATTTCAAGAAGTGTTTTAATCTTAGTTCACTAAAATACTGATTCGACTAATAGAAAAACAAAGTTTGCTTTTCTATCTCAAATACATTGTTTTATATGAGCTATTAAACAACCCTACCCCCCAATTTTAAGCATCTAACTTTGGTATTTATTATTGAAGAAACATATATGAAACTATTTGACGCTCGTGGATATCTTACATTTTTGGCACTGCCTTACTAATTCAACAAAGAATAATACATTTGCAAGTTTGACATCAGGATCAGAGCACTCATTAATGTATGTAATGTATGTTACATGGCATGATGAATGAGCAAAGAAATTGTCTTGGAAGTAAGAGATGATATTTCAGAAAAAAAATGTTATTTTCACATTTTTTCCTATTAATCTCTAGCCTCTGTTGCCTTAGTCTTAGAATTTATAGTCATTGCTGATAACAAGCCCATGGAATTGTGTTACAGATGTTATATATAATCTTTTTATCACATATTTCCTTATGCCTATAATATTAAAATATATAGACGTATAGATAGAAAATAATAGTTCTCATTTAAATGACACAATTTAATAAATATTCCTATTTAATATAATTATTCAAGAACAATCTTTATTCAAGTCACCCTCATAATGTCTATCATTGTGCTTGCTTCTATTGCAAAATGATCACCCATTTCATCACAACCAGTAGATTTATAGTATAGTATGAGGATTGCAAACTGAGTACAATCCTGTTCCTCTGCACCCCTTCGGGAATTGTGCAGACATATCCTACCTTAAAGAACAATTCAACCTGCATCAAATAAGAGATGTTTGCACTCTATTAACCAGGGGTTAGCCTGTAATAGTATGTTACGTATGTTACCATATCAATTTAAGAATAAATGAATCGAAAGTCTGAGAAACAGAAAGAAGGCATAAAACTGTCTATTTATTTGAATTATTCATGTAGTTTGCATGCAGAATATATTTGATACATAAGAAAGTGTTTTAACAAATATACAGCATCCTATGGTGTTATGTGTTACATTAATTAAGATTACTTTTTAAAATTGGAATTGTGACAAACATCACCTATAAGTATTTCGTGTGATCCTCCTCTTATGCCATCAAAAGACTTAATTTTCTTTGTATGTGTGGCCAGTGCCAGCGTCAAACAAATTGACTCGGCTATAACTTGAATCCTTAGCATTCTTCAAAAGCAGAAACACCATGTCATGGTCATGGGATCAACACCTGATTAAATATGGGTTTAATGCCATTTCACATATATGCATACAATGGAGTATGACTCAGGTATATGTCTCTTCCTGTGAAGTGGCAAGAGCAATCTTACTGCAGCTGTCTCTGCATCCATGCTAGTCAAATGATAACTTTGCTCTGTTTTTTACAAAATCTATGTCTCAACCGTGTACCTCTGAGAATACTTTAAGATTTCTGACATTGGTCAAACAGAAATTTGATAGGCTACTTTTTTACATCATTTGCCACGAAAACTTTCCAGTCCTTTGGTGCTTAAGTCCTTAGGTCTTAGATCAATAGTATTTAGCTGCACCCAAATAATTTTATAAGTTTTCTTTAGTTACAATGTTGACTCTTGATGGTTTTGGTAGACTGTCTAAAACAATTTATGTTACACCTTGAAAGTTATCTGGTATATGAGAAAGAACATGAAGTTGGACATTGCCATCAATTATGTTTGCAGCTGGTTGTTTTTTATATCAGTACATTGAAGCAAGCCTTAAAATAATGTAAAACCTTTGAATTCTCAGTTTTAGTAGCCATATCATTAGCTGTTGCATTCAAAAGAAGGAAAGTGGACTTTGGGTAGAATAGGATAACCAGAAGTTCGATATTATGCTCTATGGAAGATTTATACAGAGTAAACAAGTTTATAAGGTTGCCCCATTTCATGATCCATTGAAAACAGTGAAATTGAAAACACTTGCCTCTGACTGTGTAATCAAAAAGGATGTCATGACAATGCCCATGCTCATTTATTATAACGAGTCATATATGCTACATCCTTTATTAAGCGCTCTTATCTTAGAAACTTAGTGAATCATTGAAGTGAAGGGGTCTAATTTGCGCTCTGTTCATCCTGCATTTCTCTGCTTTACCTGCTGTGATACCTCTAGTTCGTTTATCTGAAGGGAAATAGTTACCTCCGTTTCAGCACTTCAGAAGTACTAGGACTTCAAATAAGTTTTTGAATGTTTGGGGAAAGATGATAAGTGCAGAGACATATTATATGAAAATATGTTTGTTGCATGTATGGAAAGGCTACATTTATAAAAGCTAACCAGCTAAGATATGATTCTTTATCACAGATATATCAAGGTACATCAGTCAAGGTACTCATTGCTTTTACTGGCATAGTTTTCCTCTTTGTAAAGTTTTAGTTTTTCTCCTACTTGCAGAGTATCACTTGAAACACATACTCAAAGAGCCAATTAATATTAGGAATTCATATCAGTTTCCGAATGTTCCAAGCCATGAATGGCAAAATTGGAAAGTTGATAATGGCTCATCAACTTTGAGTGGACTGGTGGTAAAGCTGTATAACCGTAAATGACTGAAATATTGTGTGATGACTCCACTGGTTGCAAGGAGGCGTGTGATAATAATGATTACCACAGAAGCAGACAACGACAAACGTTTAACATGAGTGTTAAATCGATGAGAATTAGTTTGGACCTTTGCATTTATTGTATTGTCCTGTACAAATGTAAAACTATATTTTCTATTTGTAGCTCTATATTTAACATTATATGCACAGTATAAGAAACTGTGTCCAAAAGGTTATTGATAACATCTGTAATAACAGTCCATGGGCTTGATAATCAGAAATGAATTTGATTTCTAGTGTTTTCGCACCAAAGCCGTATAAGTACACATTAAGTGTCCTGATCTTAAAGTTAATGGCATCTTGCACATATATGAGCAAGACAGACTAAGAAAATGTAAAATATCCACACGTTGTTATCGCTTTTATGTGTTTTACTTAAACGGTAATAACAAAATTTGCTTCTCTGTAAAACTGGGACTAATTATTAAAGATAGAAAAGCAAACTTGGTTTTTCCTATTCATCAATTGAGTATATGTTTGTAAAATCTAATAAAACAATTTGAAACCAAGTCATAGTAGTGGTTTAACTAAATGACGATAGTCACAATTATGGCTTTTAAATTATAATTAGGCTCATGTAACGCACATAACACCACAGTTAGCCGTATAAATGTTTACAGCTTCCATATGTAGTAAAGACATCAAATATGCAGATTATAAGAATGTCAATTTATTAGATAATTTTAATGTCTTTTTAATGTAGCTCAAACATTCAAATTTCTTATTCTCAAATTGATATAGTAACATATGTAACAAGCTGTTACAGGCTAATGCCTCGACTTACAGAGTGCAAACATTTCTTATTAAATGCACTTTGAATGGTTACATAAGATGTAATATGTCTGCAGAATTCCAAAGGGGATTAGGATGGGGCAGGCCTTTACTCAGCTTGATGTCAAAATACTATTTGATGATTTTACTTATCACGCTAACATATGTAACACTCTCTGATCTTTAAAACTTGTGACAACTAGCAGATCTATACGTCTTTATCATACAAGCCAGCTTAAAATCCCTAAACAATGTAAGATATCCAGCAGCTGCGAGTTTTTTTCACAATTTTAGCTCAAACTTTCAAACTACATTTCCTTTATTTGATATAGTAACGCATGTAACATGCTGTTTCAGACTAACGCCCCAACTTCGAGAGTGCAAACATCCCTTATTCGATGCAGCTAGAGTTGTACATTAAGAAGGAATATGTCTGCAAAATTCCCTCGAGGAGATTAAAACATTTTTAGGCATATCTTACGTAAAGACAATGAGCTTGCCCATTTATTACATCAGGTAACATATGTTACAGCCTCTTATATTAAAAATTTTGCAACAAACTTGCAGATTTATGAGTCGTTTCATCTAAGCAAATAAATGCCAAACAATTAAACATATTCATCAACTGCAAATATTTTTTTTACTATTTTTACTTTAGTTTTTATACCAAACTGTTCACCTCAAAACTGGGTAGGGGTAGGGTTGTTTAATTTCTTATTCAAGAAAAAATATTTAAGATAGGGAAACAAACTTTAATTAATGTTGTTAGCCAATTGCATTAGCTAGTCAGACATGGTTAAAAACATTTTGCAAAACACACAGAGAGATTGTTTATGTTAATGATATAAGCCGCACTTGCAAATTTTAATGTGTTATCTGATTTATGTAACGCATATGACACCTTAAGAAGCCGCAATTTTGTTCAAATGGCTGTCATACGTAGTTAAGACGTCCAGTTTGCAGACTATATGAATGATATTTAAAAATAAATATTTTAATGTCTTTAATTTGTAGCCCAAACTTTCAATTTACTTTTTCTTAATTTGATAAAGTAACGTATGTTACAGGCTCTTACAGACTAACACCCCGGAGCACAGAGTGCAAACATTTCTTAAAAGACTCGGCTTTTAATTCTCTACAAGATAGGATATGTCTGCAAAATTCCCTAGAGGGGGAGCAAACCTATTCTCAGCCATCCGTCTATTACCCATGTTGTTATCTTACCGAGGCTGTCACGCGAGGACTGTACATTAGTTGCATTGGGGCTCATGCACATGATCGTCAAGTGGCGTCATTGTTATGTCAAAGTGACGCCATCATGTAATATTTCTTCTCAGCGTAGTCAGGGGCTTCTGGAAGCTTATTTTCAAAAGAAAAAGTCAACGATGAGCAAGAAAAAATCCATTATTCGTGTGAAATTTAAAAGCGGGGGTGGATCCGCAACTGCTAGTACATGGTGCTTATGTCTGAAAAAGTAAGGTAATAAGGATATAGGGCAACGTCCAACCACTTCAAAAAAGTTAGAAATTGCAATTTGTTCACATTTTGATGTACGAGGTTCTATACATCATTAGGAAATGAGAAAACTGTCCATTTTATAGCGCGTTTCTTTAGATACCATTATTTTTTGTGTATTTCCTGTTGTTGTTTTTTGTGTGTCTTATTAAAAGCAATATGCGGAGAGAAAAAAACGCTATTTAATACAGGTATTCTTTTTTTTAATGTTCTTGGAGATGTAAAGTGCTTACTTGGCAAAAGTCAAAGGAAATCCAGAAATTTCTTTTTCAACCCAGCGAAAGAGACACAAACATGTAAACATGTAACACGCGAGAAAATAGTGAGTATGACCAGGCAATGCCGCAATCACAGACCACATACTAACCAACGGTCCTGCGAGGAAGAGACACAATACACTAACAGCCGCACGATGTCGTGGTTTCTCCACAGTTATTATCATCTATAATTTCAATTGGGTGCCACGGGGTTGTCTGCAGTTTGTGATTGTGGTATTTCCTGATCATGCTCACTTACTATTTTTACTCGTAACTTATCGGTTGTACTTAATTTACAATTACAAGTAAACATGATGCCATGTTCTCAGGGAAGTCAGTAACGTGGTGGCTAGAGACAATAAACGTTATTCTAATGCACTTGCTTTTGTAACGCGACTTCTGATTGGATAACGTCAACAATTTGCGACAACACATGTATATCCTGCGATATACTGTCGGAAATAATTTTACTTCATTAGTTACGTCACATTTTGTTGGATGACGTGCGGCTTGCAATGCTCCAATTCTAAACGAGACTGCAAAAGCGCATTAGAATGGGGATAATCATATTCAAAATTTTCGTTTGGGGAGGAATATCGTCGTATATACGGTCAGTTATCACCTTTTACTCGCGCGTCGCCGTAAAACTAAATTTCCGACCGTATATCCGACGATATACCTCCCCAAAATTTTAAAATACAGTTATCCCCTAAGTGATATTATTTGGAGAACAATAGCTGAATAAGAAAAAAACTGATGATAAAACATATTCACAATGTACAGGATATGGAATTATTGTGTATGTGTATGAACAGAGCAGGACATAGATGGTATATGCATGCAACAGATAAAAATCACAGACATGGCATGGTGGACATACATGTATATTTAAAGTTTATGTTGAAAAGACGAAGGCAAAGTGAATTTAAATAGTTTTTTTTATCGAACAGCCTCTTGATCTTTGTTGAACACAAATTACTAAAAAACTGTATCTACCGTTGTGGTGAATTAACTTTTCATATAATTCCAAATCACAAACTGTAGTAATTTTTACAACGCGCACCACACACGACAACAAGAGCACACATATACTAACAAAATCAGCCTTCTCCTCCTCAGCGAGATGAAAGTAATACTAGAAAGGATATTCAGTGCTGAATTACAAAACAAGTACCAACTACAAAGAAAGAAAGGCGGCAAAAATCAGAAATCGATACAAATAAGTACCACATCTGACCCAGGGCACCATATGGGAAAGTGACAAATACACAAGAAAAATACCACATCCGAGAGAGCCAAACAGTCAGCCCTTTCCCAGCAGGTGACCACAAGGTTGCAAGGAACAGAAAAGACAGTATGACAAAGACAAACACGAAACACAAAGGACAAAAATGAACACAAAAGAAGCACCGCATTGGAACGGTTCGTTAGAACATTACTGGAGGGCTTAAACATGTTAAACGGTACCAACTTCACACTTATTTCTTATGAAGATCAAGACAGATAGATGGTTGGTTCGCATGGAAGATCCCTAGCTTCTCGAAGCATCATCTCCTAGTAAATATAAATCAAGATATAAAAGGAGATAAAACAGATATAATGACTCAACAGCACATACAACTGATTACCGGAGCCAAAAAACAAACAAACATCCAACAGTTAAACCCGGGTGGGCCTGACCACAGACATAGCATCAGGCCCCAAACCTCTCTATCGATATGTCTTTAAGTCAAAACCATCATAGTTTTTGATGTCCGACTAGCGGGCGTGCAATTAAAGAGGAAAACAAAGTTGCAAACCGTGATTGGGTTGACCACCAACCCTTAAGTCTGTGGCAATACATTGATTTTATAACCAATCTTGTTATAATGAGACCTTATTCTAATAAACTGTGCTGAATAAATATAAGTGCCAACAATTGTCTTTGATTTATACACTAAGTCCCCATAAAAAAATCTGGTTCTAACATTCCCTGCCGCAAGAGAAATTTAAGTCCGACATGGAATTTAGATATCAAATCATAGTATCATGGATAAAATATAGAAAAAAAAATTGCAAGGTTTATGATACCGATAGCCTTGTTTAAGAAGCTTCTGATCTAAAAGTTTATTGGGAGTTTTGAAGTCAGCAACATGGCTAGATACTCTAGCAAATTGGATGAGTTGAGACATAAAAACACCATAGGATGTAGAGCGAGGAACATTACTATCTTAAAGCTGCATAATCTGCAACTTTTGATATTTTCATTTTAAAAATAATGTTTCTATTTTTCAAGAACACAGTAAAAATACTAAAATTCAGGTATACATTTTACCTTTTTCGTAATAATTAACAAATTATTAGTGCCAAAACAACAGCATTTATGTTAAAAATTAACTGTCTAGAATTATTGGAGGGACGCAAATAATTACAAACAAGAGAAAATACACCTGTTTTTATAAGATAATTCACTTTTCATGCAGTTTTCAACTGTAGAAATTAGATTTATTGTGACAACAAAACTTTATTCTACTTTTGCAAATGATTTAAAAAGAAAATATTTTTTTTTTCGAAAAATGTTCAAAGTTACAGACTATGCAGCTTTAAATGGGAAAATGACAATTTCATAATCAAAATAGTCACGTTTATTGTTAATACTTGTAGAAACAATGACAAATGCAAGTCCAAAAACGAGGCTTTGGTATCAGAGGTATTGACTTTATTAAGTTGAATCTCTGAAAGGTATATTTGACGTACCATATTGTCAAAATAAATATTTTTTTGTTATATTTAAAATATCACCCAAATACCTGGATACAGTGTTAAAAGAGTCAATAATATCAGCTTGCTTATCATCAGAAAGAGACATCATGAAGTCCCTCTCATAATAGAACAAGAATAAATTCGCAACCTGGAGGGCACAACTTGTGCCCATTGTAATTCCTACCCAACAAATAGATCAGCGCATCACATACATTTTGACTAGACCATGCATGATATTTTTCAGCTGCTCTGAAGTTTCTGTCGTAACATGCAAGGTAAGGAGTGTCTTCTCTTTTGAAGGTTATTTCAATAAGAGCAATAAATTTATCTTCAGTCAAATTATGAAGTAAACTAGTGTAAGGAGTGGAAAAGTATTTGTACACAAACTGGTCGCCTTGAAATCCCTAGCTTTAAGTTTATCTAATACTCCACTAGATTTTTTAATAGACCAAAATAGATTCTTACTGGATCTTTTATATAGTCTTTCGCAGTATTTAATTACATGCTTTTTTTAGCAGCAAAAAGTTAACAAATTAAAATAAGATCTGTTGTCGAACAAGAATTAGAATTGACAATAAACTTTGCTAAAATTATAGTTTTTGTAGGTAACCATATAACATTTTCTTGTTTGTTTTTTATCGTTGACATCAAAGTTAAGGGCTGTATGATAACCATGTACATTGACAACAAGTGCCAATAAGATCACGTTTAAAAGTATCAACTAAATACAATCGTCAAACAACTACAATATTGTTGGTGGTTTTATCTGCTGGAACCAAAACATACTTCATATGAAAATCCTGGATACCTCGCTTAAGGTGACGACAAGAAGATTTAGGTTTTGAGGGTAAAAGAGGATGGGATTACGGGAGTAAAATCAAATGAAATAAGAATGTCGATAATTTAACAAAATGTTTATCTTCCATTCGTTCAAAGCACCAGGTTCAAACATTTTCTCGCTTATACCAACGATAACTGAAGTCATTTATTGAAGCAGCAATCTCCCTACATCATTTAGGGAAATCGATAATAGAGGTTAACAGAAAGTAAGAACACAGTGGGGTACATACAGCACTTACCAAATGCGAAGGAGTATTCAATGAAGTCACTTATATTTCGAAAAATCACAGAACGTGCATAGGATTATATATGGCAGGCGTTGACATTTGAAACTTTATGATGAGATGGGAACTCTATTGATGAGATGGTAGGGGCCTGATGCTTTGGCTGTTTGTCAGGCCCATGGGGTTTACCTGTTGGATTTCTTTTGCTCCGGTATTCAGTTTTAATTACTGTAGAGTCCTTATATTTGCTTTTTCTCCTATTTATATCTTGATTTAACTGTTCTAGGCCATGATGCATTGATAAGTTAGGTGTTTGTCATGCAAACCAAATATCTATGTGTCTTGATCCGCATCTGGATTAAGGATGAGGTTGGCGCTGTGAAACCGGTTAAAGACATCCAGTAAAATATTTTACTGTCCGTTCCAAAGCGGTACTTCTTTTGCAGATCATTTATGTTTTCCTGTCTTGTGTCTGTTATGCCTTTGTGCGCGCCTGTTAATTTGTGCCTTGTGGTCACTCCTGGGAAAGGGCTGACCTTTTGGCACTCGTGTGTGGTGTCTTACTGTGAGTTTGTCACTTTCCCATTGGTGTCCTGGTTCAGGTGTGGTACTTGATTATATTGAGTCCTGATCTTTGCGCCCTTACTTACTTTTATACAGGCATTTGTTTTAAAAGTGATCGTTTCATTTTTCATTTTGCTATAGGGATAATATATTTGAGAAACATGAATAAGGGTTATAAATCATATATTACAATTACAAAGGAATTGAGTGGAAAAGAGCGTAGCGAGTGAACTACCTGTACGTTATTTCTTTATTTCTCTATGAACTACTTATAGCTTTCTCCTCCCTTTTTCTGACTGCTCCTTTGGAAATTGTCGCATTGACCACTTTACGGATTAACTTAATAATTTCCTTTATATATACTATTACAAGTATTGACAAAATATACTTAAGAGATAAAGAAATGCAACAGACAAAAATATTTTTTTAGTGTTTAAACGACGGTTTGGTAAAATCTATTTTGAAAATTTCGTATTGAGTATTTATAGCATGTGATGAAATACCAAAACGTCATTTTTACGCTACATTTTACGCTACAAGACGAAAACATATGAAAACGTAAAACGTGACGTTAACGTCAGAATAAAGATCAGGAAAGCCCGTCTTTTCCATGTTTGGTTATTTGGCGTCGACTTGACACTGTGCAAATTAAACAAACGTCCACCCATATTCGTAATGCAGTCAAACATTGCGTCAAAACACGCTACTTGAATGGCAAGATACACAATTGTAGTAAATAAACGATAAACGTCACTTAGAGACGTTGGGTTCGAGTCACTGGTGAATATACGGGATAATATAAACCTTGAGACATCAGAAAATGCTTTTTAGGAAAAAATGACTTTTCAGATACCGTAGAAATACGCTGGTAAGGTGTTTTTATTGACGTTAGCCAAACAAAGCACGGCATAATACAAGAGAAAACATCTAATTACATGCCGAGAGTGAACATCAAACTTATTAACTGTAATCTAAACTTTGTCACTGGACCATTTCATCGTTAGAAAAACACATAAACATCATGGAAACCATTAAAACGTAGGGTATCGATTTTGACGTCAGAATTGACGTTTTTTGACGTCAGAAGATCTCAAGTCATAATTCTTGAACAAATGTCCTTGTAATGAATAAATCTCAAGTAGAAAAGAAAGTTTACGCGTCTTACGCAGTATTCAGAGTTGACGTTTATGACGTTAAACCGTTTCAGATTACTACAGAAACGTCGCCATTCTATCATTTCCTTGATCCGCAATCTATGCCAAGACTTTTTAAACAATAAACCAATGGTTGATTCAAACTTTGCTTTTATCGACCCTGTTTCAGCAGTATACTACGGGGGGGGGGGGGGTCAGGCTGGTCACGCGTATACCAAAATGATTACGTAATCGATAACTACGTTGAACCTGCTGTAATTTGACGGACACATACTGCTCCTATGGATAAATATCATTTGCACTAAAACTTGCATCATAGTGTATGCTTACAATGACTCGAAGTGTTTTATGCGTTTCTACATTCCTTAAGTGTATGTGATTATGTTGACCCAAAATTTAAAGGGGTACTTACATCTGTGCCCATGCATGGATTTTCTTTAAAATTTATATATAAATAACTCATTAAATACAAACTATGAAAATGTATTCATCGAACTAGATAGTTAGGATTAAGGCTTAGGGAGCAACCCTGACTTACTCCACCTTTGCGGTGGTACATGTCTCTAAATTTCTATGTCCTAAATCCACAGTTGACCCTCGTACAGTTTTTGAAATCGGAAGCTGCCACTAATGAACGCTAAAAATCGTTAGCTGATTTACACATTGATGTGTAAAAAAACTTAAAATGTTATTAAATGGTTATTAATGTGCTCGCTTTTTAATTGAAATGAAAGAGTAAGAAATGCTTCTTTCATTTTTGCTTGGATTTAGAACCATCAACCATTTGTTTCTATACAATGATATGATTCAGCTGTTGAATCAGTGATTTATTTCACTTAGACTTGCCATGCACCACGAAATGTTGCGTTTCTTCTTTCTTGGAGTTATTTTTCATACTTTGTAACTTTGCAAAACGAAAGAGTGACTGTTTAGCATAATTTTCCATTACCTACACAATGGCTCAGTGGCCATACAGTTCAAAGGCATTCTTCTTTTTTCAGGCCCTATTTTTTTGGTGACTGTTCGTTTAGCTGCAAGTGTACGCAATCAATAGCTGCAAAGCGTGAATAGAAGCTGCAACCGTATATCTATTTTCAAAAGGCAAACAATACACTGAAAATGCACAAAACGTGTTAAAATACTTATTTTCTCTTTAAAGTGAATAAATATGTTCATCTTGATAAAAAAAAATCCTCAGTATTTACTAGTTCATTTGCTACAGTTATGTTCCTTTTCCAGCTAAGGTGATCAAAGCCTGTTTTTTTGCTTTTAAACCAATAAACCTTCCATCCATTTTGATGTCTGTCAACGAAAGCTGTGGGTATTTAGCTGCGAATTATGTAATTGTAAAGACACAAATCAGACTCTGTTTTCCATCTTGATTTAACCTTTGCTGGGCATCTTGAGTGGACAAACCATTTAGTTGTTTCTGATGAGTCTTGCCGAATTTTGTGCCTGATCTAGGTCTGAAATGTTTGCACAGATAACCAGCATGCAAGTAAATGAAAAAATAGATCCTGATCAGCCGACTCCTTACGTCAGCTGATTTGGATCTGCACTGTTTATGAAAATTCATATTACAGTTCTATTTTCTAAAAAGTGTTGTTTACTTAAGAAACTCGCTTCGTTCAGCTTTTTCAGCAAGACATGAGGGACCATGCAGGTGGGCGGTGAATCGAATATAGCTTGATTTGATTCATTGTGTAAAAGAAGTTTGACTAAGTAGTCTAGTAGTTCATACTAGGGCGAAACTATATTTGACTCATCCATAGACTTGAATGACAGATTGAAATACAATAATCTATAAAAAAAACCTATACGATAAGCTTCTATTCAATGGCTGTTAAATTTGACAATTATAAGTTGTTTTATCGCATATGTTTGGGCGCAGAACACGGATTGTAGAAACTCGATTAAATTAGAATTAGATGACACAGATTGCCTCATGTAGTAAAAAAGCAAATTAGTACCTCATCAGCTTGACAGTGTAGAAAACAGCTAGGGACCCCCTGAGGCTAGGGTGTAGTAGCAATCTCTTGCCTTAGAGACTTGGGGTTCGGTAGTAGACCTGTTGCCACTTCCTTTAAAATGACAACACAGTGGCGGATCCAGAGGGGGTTCACTTGAACCCCATTTCCTTTTTTTTTAAATATCCCTAAAAATGAAAAAATTTGGTCCCATTGAGACCATATAATTTAATTTCCATGGTCTCAGTGAGACCAAATTATTTCATCTTAATGGGATGTTTAAAAAATGAGAGAAAATCAGCAAAGATAAGCTTACACCTTTATACATATGAACCCCCTTTCCAGAAATCCGCCACTGCAACATTCTATTTTACCTTTAGTATACCGGCATGATGTAGTTCTGTTATCAAAATTAGATATACAACTATGGCCACAGCTACATTGTTTGCCTAAAACAGCATGATTGACTCATTAATTGATAGTCACAGCTACTTGTACAGGGAGTAAAACTCAGCGTGCAGCTAAGTGTACAGTTGGCAATATGATGGGTTCAAAACAAAGAATAATATACTTTGATGGACTGAAAGCAAAACTAGCAAACAGGTACTGAAATGGGTTGGTTAATAATTGTTTTGTGGTTGTGATATTTTAGAAAATGTGCAAAATGATCGAAAGAAAGACTAAATTTGAAAAAGTAATGCTTACCAAAGGCGAAAATGAAAACAAAATCACTAAATTAATGCAACATCAAAATCGCTATCCAGTTTAACACATGGAACCTTATGGTTCAAAATTGAAACGAAGTTGAAGAGGCAAATATCTAACCTTCGTATTCATGTGTTTTCCGAAAGGTGTTAGTTACAAATGTATGCATTGTATGATTAAAATTTGTGTAAAGCAGCTAAGGTAAACGTTTTGCGAGCGTGCAGTAGTAGCAGCTTCCGATTTTAAGAACTGTACGATAGTCCACTGTGAAATATATAGTTTTGTTTATTTCTATGATATGTCATCTAGATTGACTCCAAAATGCCATAGGCATTATATTAATACCACGAAACAATTTGGATAAATTGTGGTTTACGTTTTCTGAAGAAGTGAAGAAGAAAATTTCAATATTTTTTCTCAAAAATTGACAAAACATTCAACATTCAATTCCAAAGATAGATATGTTCTAGTCTTTGTCGTGATTCCATATTATCACAAAACATGCCATATATATTCTGCCAATCTGAGCCAAATTTCATGAAAATCCCAAACCGATAACATTGTCATTTCCTTCCTCTGATGGGTATAGTTTAGTTTTGGCAAAAATAATTATTTACTTGGAATGAATCAATAACTCGAAAAAGGGAGGTTGTTTTAATATCTGCGGAAATGCCAAAGGTCATGGCACTTTTGGAGCCAAGACAATGTGTATCACTTCCTCATGTCCTGCATGATATTGTTTAAGAAACATAATACCATAACAATTAATGTGTGAAAACCAGGAGACCAAGCACTTCCTTTACATTCCAACTGAACTAGAGTAACCACATTTTGGTGCCCTGATCAGGATAAAGTATAACATAGTTTTATCATAGGTATCATAGAACAGTATTCTACATAAATAAGAGGGGTCCAGAAACGAAGCTGAATGCCTAGAATGCACAGCCAGCTAAAGTATAAATGTTGTTATTTGATGGAAATCAGCATTCAGTTTACAGAACAGAATGAACAGGGAACATTGAAGCATTAAATTAGCAATGCCTTTGGGCCAAGAGTTCTCTGAGACCAAAATAGTTAATTTTAACTAATAGCTTTGACAGGGGGTTATTCTTGTGAACTGTTTTAATGAGGCTTACAATTATAAAATCATAGATATACGGTTCTTCTCCTGTATGAATTGACTTGCCATAAGGTTTCTCTTCTGTGTAAATTAACATCTTTATAATGTTACATATTAAGCGTAGATATTGGTTTGATATAGTTTTAATGTTAGAAACTAGATGTGGTAGGTACAGATGTCACCTTATTGTATCATTTTGGGTAATATTATTGTGTAAGCACTTCATTAAATAAGAATCATGGAACTTAATATCAAAGGTTAGTGTGTTTTTCCTTTGCCAATCCTTAATAAGGGAAACACTGAACATATTATTTTCTACCAATAAACATACTAGCATGGTGAGGAACAGAGTGACCTATAAAAACAAGTGAGTATGATAAGGAAATACCACAATGACACACTGCAGACCAACCCACGGCGCCGTGAGGAAGAGCCACAAGACATTTACAGCAGCAAGACATCCGTAAGACAATAAAAGCAAAACAACCTCCTTCTCAAGATGATGTAAAACTAGAAAGGATGCAACGTAATGAATATCAAAAAATCGACAGGCACAGAACCGCCAAAACAATGGGAAGTAAATTAAACAATAGAATAATCATAATAAATTATGAAAGAATACAAAATGCGAAAGTTATCCTCAAAGTCAAAACACATACACTATATAAATTGCTATATAACTGAGTAAAAACATTGTATAACACCACTCGAAACGTGTACAAAGTTTTGGCCGGTATGAAACATTTGTAATCTATTTAAAATGCAGATAAATGAAGCAACACTAAATAATATAGCCCACTCTACTATAAACATAATTTAAATAATGTAACGGCGGAGTAGCTATGGTCACCGACATGGCATTTGAACCATTACCCCTTTTCCAAAGGCTAAGCTTGAGAGCAAAACTGCTACAGCCAGACTGCTACAAGGTAAATGCCAGTGAAATTGAACTTTCAAATACGTAGAGGCCAGAAGTCAACGTCACTTTTCAATTTTATTTATCAGAAAGGTAATCTTTCTACAATTTATGGCCTATTTGTCCTAAAACGAGGTCAAATGGTCAGAGGCGAAATTAAATTATTGGCAAAATTAAAATAAAATACTAGCCCAACAAACTCATTTTATGAATGGTTATAAAACTACACCCGAGATTTATGACTGACCTTTTTCATTTTCAATTCAACCGAGCATAGAATTTACAATGCTCATATATTTTAAAATGCCGACAAATTTTGGCAGTTTTCCAGGTAATTGTGTCTACACTACATGTATCTTAATTCAGCGTTGTGTGGCCCTTTTCTACGTTCCAGCGTAACCGACTGCTTAAAAGTGACCATACCATTTGGCTGCTTGAAAGTGACCATACCATTCGGCACCACTTAAAGGTACAGATGTGTAGTTGTTATCTAATGCACTTCAAGCCGGAACTTTCAGACACCATCACGGTTTAATGACATCCCTCAGATCAAGGTTGATATTGCCCTTGCTCATGTCATGTCAACTTGGCGGCCATGGCTCTGACCCTTAGATAATCGATAAAATTTCATAGTCTATAAATTAAAAAAAAAACACGAGAATTTTAGTTTCGCGATTAGCGTTAAAGTACTTATTAGCGACGTTAAAAATTCGCGACTGAAACATGGTTTACGTGCATCAGTAAACTGCAGAGTGATTTCGCCATTTTGCGGGGGTTTTATTTACGCGAAACTTCGCATCTGCGAAGTTTCGCGAAAATGGAATCGTCGCGAAAATTTCTGACTTTACTTTTGTGCTCTAAGCTTCGATACAGTATTACTTAAGATAACATAATTTTCAAATTGTCGAAGTGCTAATTTCGCATGAAGAGCTTGTACAATCAATTTGAATAATGGGTGTCTGGAACATTTTCCGCTCGACGGTTTTCTCTTCCTTCCTTGTCAGAATGTTGTGACAGGTTTTATGCAATCTGTCACACAGGCACCACGTGTTTAACGTCCATGTTATGTCCCCGCCAAATACAGTGAGTATGGCTAGTCAATGTCATTAAGATATATCTACATTCAGCACGGGGGTTTCACCTATTTGTGTTTTTGCGGTCAATTTATTTTAGAATTTACAAGAAATATATTTAAACAGATAATTTCCTAGAAAATGACCAAAAAAAGCCTTACGGCTTACTGCCAGATCATACTTCTATGATATTGTACTTATGTAAAAGTGATTGATCAAATAAAATATGTTTAGACCAAACAGATAATTGGCTAGGCATTCATAGGCGCGTTGCTGAATTTCATATTAGGCTTACTGTTTGAGAAAACTTACCTCATCGTCATAAAGGATGAAACCGGTCTCAAATCAAAACTAAATGCCTCTACTTTAATATTGATTGGGTCGTACGTTCAAAAATTGGTAGCGTCATATCTAAAAAAGGGGAGGTAACTCTATCCTTGCAAAAAAGGGAATTGTGAAGTACGAATTTCGAATCGATTTTTTGCAGTGTTAAAACATTATTTTTTCGTAAATTATTTTATTTTCTAAAATCAATTTAACTTTTATTTATTTTTAAATCAAATTTGGCTCATTTTCTTCATTTGCAGATATAGCTAATGAGGGATAACTCTTATTACCCTATAAAATAGAACATTTCCTTCGATATCGTTTCTAATAATACCGTTATTTTAAGTAAAAAAAAGCGTAACATTTGATCAATTAGTAGAAACATATAAATTTGCTGTTCAAAAACATGATTAACAGCATTCTGACATGCTTGACGGCTCTGAAAATCGCTTGCAAAGTTGCTGCCCCCGTGTGAAAAATACTCTGTGTTCGTCAATACACTTGATATACATGTACTATTAGGCGCAGTTTCTGAATGCTTTTGAGAAAAATAATATCATCGTCCTAAAGGATGAAACTAGTCTTCAATTGAAGATAAATGTCTATACTTAATCATTTTTGGGTCGCACACTCAGAAATGGGACACGTCATATTGAAAAAAGGAGATAACTTTATACTCGCAGTAAACAGCATCACGAAATACGAATTTTAAAAGTATCAAGTATGGACTTTTTTCTGAAGACAAATGGTCTGACATATTTCTTGAAGGTAATTTGTTATGCTAAATCCGAAAACCAATGTTTGCACGCAAAGAAATGGCGTCTTATTGAGCTTATTTGCATGTTTTCAAGATGACCGCCAAAATCATACAGAATCTTACATTGTTGTTGATTCATTGTTTAATGTACCTCGGAATATTTGTGGGGGGTCTGTGCTGGTCTTTGTTTTATTATGCATCTCTTTGTGTTCTTTCTATTTTTGCTAACACCTTGACGAGGAAGAGAATGATAGTTGCTTTGCTTTAATTGTCTTCCTGGTGTCTTGTGACTGTAAGTGTTCTGTTCCTCTTCCTCACGATGCCGTGGGTTGATCTTAAGTAGTGATTGTGTTTTTTCCTGTTTATACTCACTTACTTTTTGCGTATCTAGTGTCCAGCTATTGTAATAAATGTTTCATTCATAAGACTATTTTGAAATAGGTTCAAGCTTTTAAAGTGATAAACGAGAAATGAGTTTTGAAAATCGACAAGTAGCTTTGATTTAACGGTCGTCATAATGTCCATTGTTCCTAGCAATACCCACAAAATGTGCTACACTATCTATACATATATCAAAAGTAAAAGCATTCCTTAGTACCCAATGGTCGAAATAGACCAGCCTTGCGTCCTCAGGACAACTTCTCATGGGCGTCAAATTGTTTTGTGGGACCGCCTTCAATAGGTAAAAGTATTGCCCTGAAAATACCCCATTTGAGCTATGTGAAATTGCGTGGTTCCCATGGCAACAAACACTGCGCTTCAAAACAGTTGGGTATATCCCTACAAATAACTTAAATCTCAGCAGAAATTCATCCTAAAGTACTAACTCGATTAAAAACCAAAAGTAAGACATAGCAGCTTCATTCAGCGGTAAAGTGTGCTAGTGATCAAATTTGCATATTCATGAAAATTAATGAATACATTAGGAAATCGTAAAAAAAATAAAAGGGTCTACCCACAAATATACTTACAACTAAGCTGCGAATGATTTTAGACAACCACTCTTGGTACCAAATAATGTCAAATCACTGCACTTTTACTAAATTGTCCATTTAATAAATTTTCTAACATTCTCACTCATAAATACTAATCAAAATATGAGAAATAAGAGAAAATTTTGGAAAAATTAAGGGGGTGTACTTACAAAATTACGCATATGTCAGTTGCTAGTTATCCTATTCTCAAATTAAAGCCTAGAACTAATTTTTATCTTTCTGTGTTCTTCTTTCTTTTTAATGTTTTCTTATACATTCATGAGTATGCAAATAAGATCATTTGTATATTCATCATTGGGTCGACGAGCTATATCTCAACTTTCATTTGGTACCATGTTTGGTAGTCCAGGATATATGGCAGCTGAAATATAGGTTATTTTGTAGGTCAAAGCACTTAAGTTTTCTACTATTTTTGACTTATTATTTTTTATGTGTTCTTAAATATTCGTGAATATGAAAATTAGATGTTTCGAATACATATAATTATAGGATCGCATACCTTTATCTCAACTATACTGAACGAAACTTCTAAACCGCCAGTTAACACAACACATTTTTTCAATATAGCTCATTTATTATTAAACTGTTTGACATGATATTTAAGACAGTATATGTGGGCACATGTACATGTATCCGTCGATTGAACATAACAAATTTTGATTCAATAAGGATGTTCATTTATGCGTAACGATAGAGTACTAATACCTGTTTTGCACGTGGCACACGATGCTAAATAGTTTTTCGCCTTGTGTATACTCGCATTTTTATCGACAACTATCGGACAACTTTATTTTATCACAAAAATAACAACGTTTGGGTTGTATGAGTATAAAGTAGAGGGGTCGGGCTGTTGGTTCAATCGAAATAGGGGCTTCGCTGAGACTGATTCATAATTTATCACAAGGTTTGGCATGTTTTGATAGAGCCGACAGTTTACACCACAACCTGTCGGTCATTTTTCATTTCGCTCTCGTATGACGAGAAATATCGACAAAATTGAGTATTGCGTATGTCATAAAATGTCCTGTATAGTCCACCATACTTTGGTGCAGTGATGCACAAATGCTGCATTGGAACGTCGGAAGTGTCGAGATTGATGGGCAGTACCCGCTTAATGGGTGACGGATGTTTCAATAATTTTGTGGACAAAAAACAATTCATCACCATAAACACATTTCTGTGTTCTTTTAGGCCATATGGGCCTCCATAGCAGCACTGAATTGCATGAAAATTGCTACCTTATATTACTAAATCAACACGATAGTGTTCAATAATGTCCATTAACAGCACCAGAAAGTTCCAATAATATTGTGGACAAAAACATTCATCTCCATAAAGCATTCTTGTGTTGTTTTATGTCATATGGGCTTCCATAGGAACATTTTGGATTGCCTGAAAATTCCTACTTAATAAAACCGAAACCCAAAAATGTTCAATAATGTCCATTTAAAACACCATAAAGTTGGTATTTTTCACTTTACGTCTCTGGAATACTTGATTTTAAGCGATGAGTTCAAATTTTAGCATTTGTGTGAAGATGAAAGGCGATGGTGTCTTTATACAATCTATCAATTTAGCATGTTAATTTCAATTTATGAAAATGAAATTTTGACAGGTTAAGTTTAATTGAGTTTTCCATATTGAGTGCAAATTGTAGCCATTTATGTATCATATATGTTAAGATATTTGAAAAAACATTGAGTGGCGGTTTAGAAGTTTCGCTCAGTATATTATTTGGTACCAAGTTTTGTAGTCTAGGATAGTATGCAGCTGGTGTAGAGGTAATTGGGTAAGGATACCACCTTAATTAATCTACCAATTTTGTCTTATTTCTTATGTTTACATTAATATTTAAGGGTATTTAAATTAGATCATTTGTATATTTAATCATTTTCATCAAATGAAAATGTCTCAACCTTTATTTAGTACCTAGTTTGATACCAAGTTTTGTAAGATAGGATAATTATCAGCTAGCGTCGTGTTAATTTTGTAGGTATACCACCTTCATTTTCTACCAATTTTGTCTTGAACTTATGTTTACATTAATATTCATGAATATTGAAAATAGATAATTCGTATATGTAATCATTTCAGTCAAATGGTTATGTCTCAACTTTAATTGGGTGCCAATTTTTATAGTCTAGGATGGTTAGCAGCTGGAGTACATGTAATTTTGTAGGTACACCCCCTTAATATTACTACTAATTTAGTCTTATTTCTTATGTTTACGTTAATTTTCATGACTGTTTAATTAGATAATTCGCATATTTAATAATATTGGTTTAATGGCAAAGGCTCAACTTTTATTTGGTACCAAATTTTATAGTCTAGTCTAATAAACAGCAGACATAAAGGACATTTTGAAGGTATACCACCTTCATTTTTCTACCAATTTTCCCTTATTCTAATTTTTACATTAATATTCATGAATATTCAAATTAGATAATTCGTATATTTAATCATTTTGGTCAAAATACAATGCCTCAGCTTAAATTTGGTAACAAGTTTTGTAGTCTACGATTGTTAGCAGTAGATATATAGGTAATTTGAAGGTAAACCACCTTAATTTTTTCTACCAATTTTCTCTTATCTCTTATGCTTTCATTAATATTCATGAATATTTAAATTAGATAATTCATATAGTTCATCATTTTGATCAAATGGCTATGTCTCATCTTTTATTTGGTACCAAGTTTTGTAAGATAGGATAGCTAGCAGCTAACGTCCTGTTAATTTTGAAAGTATACCACCTTTATTTTTCTACAAATTTTGTCTTATGTCTTATATTTACATTAATATTCTTGAATATTTAAATTAGATAATTCGCATATTTAATCATTTAAGTCAAATGACAATGTCTCAACTTTTATTTGGTACCAAATTTTGTAGTCTAGGCTAGTACACAGCAGACGTATACGACATTTTGTAGATATACCCCCTAAATTTTTCTTCCAATATTGTCTTATTTCTTACGTTTATATTAATATTCATGAATATTTAAATTAGATAAATCGTATATTTAATCATTTTAGTCAAATGGCTTTGTCTCAACTTTTAAAAGGTACCAAATCTAGAAGGATAAGATAGTTAGCAGCTGGTGTAGTGGTAATTTTGTAGGTATACCCCTTAATTTTTCGACCAATTTTCTCTCATTTCGTATTTTCCATTAATATTCATGAGTATGCAAATTAGATAATTCTTATATCTATTCAGATGGTCATTTTGCCAATGTCTCAACTTTAATTTGGTACCAGGATTCTTAGTCTGGAATGATAAACAGCGACATATGTGTAATTTTGTAGGTGACACCCCTTAATTTGTTCTACAATTTTTCTCCTTTCTTACGTTTTCATTAATATTCTTGAATATGCAAGTTAGATAATATTAATATCTAATGAGAGCGTCATTTTGCTATTTCTGAAATTCTATTTTGTCTATTCAAGTAAAGAAGACTGATATTTCAAACAGATATACTTTTGTGCAAGTAATAGTAAAGAAGGCAGAGAAGCAATATTTCAAGGAGGTACTTAACGACGCTCACCTATGCTGGTTTTACATTATTTCTAGTACCAGAGTTACTTCCCCATTTTATGAATGACGTTACTCGATTTTAACGTACAATCCTCAAAAGTTGATAGTACATATAAATATATATATATTTATCTTAAATTGAGGTATCTATCATCATTTAGGACGCTAATGTAAGTTTTCTCCAAAAGTAAATCAGCGAATCTCCTATGCTCGTATCAAGCGTATTGGAAAAAATGCATTAAAACGCTGTTTTTCCACACAGTGGTGGCAACTTTAGATGCAGATTTCTGAGCCGTCAGGCATATCAGGATACGGCAAATCATGTCTTTGAAAAGCAAAAAGACAATTGTTTTAGAAATTATGAAGTTTTGAGGGTTCTGATTAAATATAACGGTATAATAAGGAATGATACAGAGGAACATATATGCTACGACCAAATGGTATACGTTTCCATAAAGGCTTATATTTCGCCTTTAAACTGGCACCAGATCTAAAGAAAAATACAGTTTACTTATTGAGTGATAGCTCTTTGAATGAGGGCCACTTTAGTGTACTAACAAACTCAATGCTTCGAACATACTAGTGATATAGACGAGCGTATAATTCTTCGATAATCTTGAATTTTTAAGGAAGTACCCCCCATATACTTATATAATGATTCTGTGAAAGTTGCGAAAATCCGACATGTTTTTGTTAAATTACAACGAATTGTTTTCACTAAAGTCTCCTTGGGATTGTAAATAAATGGTAAACAAAACACCACCTTTCAGTTTCCAGTCCAACTTTTCTTTAACAAAATGCACGAAGCAACATTTAAACTAGTTTTAACTCAAAAACAATACATGTTGATCGCTCATACTGAGTTGACGATACAAATCATTGAAGGATAGTGGGTAATTTTTAAACACTGAAAAGCATTTTTATTAAGTCAAAACAGCCTTAAGAGAATGGGTTTTAGAACTTTTTTTAATTTTGTTGTCATAACATTGCGGTTTTAATCTAAATTTGAACGTTAACTTTAAGTTTTACCAAAATAGGCATTATTTACAAAAATGAGGACAAGACAGATTGAACATATTTTAATTAATGTAAACACGTCAGTAAGAAGCAGAAAATGCTTGAAAAATGCCATAAAAGGTGATAACTCTGTAAATAGAGGACGGAGCGTTTTGAAATGGCATTTTAAGTATGTTTTTAGCAAAACACAAAAAAGACACAGCGATGTTCATATTGCATCACCAGTAGATAACTCAAAATGAAGTTTATCATAAAATTAATGACGTAACAAAGTTTAACGTGCCTGTTTACTCGAGATTGAAACAGGATTATATAAACCTTTTCCTGCAAGCAACTGTGTCTATGTACCTTAAACTTGCATCTAAAATTTGGTTACAATTTGTCACAAACTTACAAAGATATGATACTATATCCGCACATGTACCAAACCGTGTATGACAATTTGCTTCAGAAAAACTTCAGTATACAGGAATGGCCTTTATATAACACGCGTCTGTAGCTCGAAAAATGTAGTGGGTGTTTCTCTGTGTTTGGTGTCATTTTAAAGGCCACAAATAGTTCTTTCCAGAAAGGTATAGCATTTTGTCGTAGCGTATATGTGAAGAAAGTTATGAAGCTACTTGCATTCATATTTGAACAGCCCTCGTATGTCCTTAGATAAAGAGCTGATACTAATTCCATAACTATGACTGGTAAAACAATCAAAGCTGTTGAGCATATATGTCTGTGTTTGGTTTCAAAAGTGTTCGAAAATGTTGTTGACCATCTGGCTTGGTCCTGTAAAATGGCCAAAAGATTCGGTATTTATCGGAGTTAACTCCCGACAATTAAGTGGTCGCTGTATATAATACGGGACGATGCATGGAAATGTCCGAGCAGCGTAGAATTGGTCTTTGACTACTCTGATTACCTGTCAATCATTCTCTTTTTGTGACTTCGTCATCGAGTTAAACGCTTCTCGACAACTTGCAAAATGTTTGCTAACAAACGGTCGGGTATAATTTAGGCCTCGATGCGAGAAAACCTGTCTTCTGGTGTTTGCGAACAACTGAGGTGCAGACCAGCCTGCGCATACACGCATTCTGATCAGCGCCTTGGTTATTAGCGTTTCGGAAAGTACCATGTGTAAACTTGCTACATGTACAGGTGAAATTTCAATTATCTAGCCAGTCACTGTAGCTGAGGAGACTGGTTTGAAACTCGCTTTGCCGGAAACCCCGAAGACAGGTTTTGTTGCGTCGAGGCCCATTTTGTGTTAAAATTTTGTGGAGAAAATTCATATAAAATCCTCAGAAGAGGTTGGAAAATAGCCAGACTATTTATTATGCAAATAACAAATTATCATTTAAATATGACGTATTACTTGTCCAATGAACGAATGTGTCAGCTTGCCCGCGGGGTGAAGATAACCCGGGATATCTTACATGTACCCCACCCTGGTTATCTTCACCCCAGGGGCGAGCTTTCCAGGCCGGTTATCTTGTCCCCACCAAAGAACAGGATTTTTTAGGATGTTTTGTAAATGTATTGCTAAACTGTAAAAATCTAATATCCCCATTAATTACTTAGTGAGAAAATAATGTCTGATATACATGTACACCTTCGTTGCTTAAATTTAATGTGTTGGGCCAATCCGCACAGGGCGCTTTATCCCCCTGACCAAATTCTATAAGCTCATTCCACTGATTTGAAACTTTGAAGATGAAGTTATACAAAAAATAATCATAATTAAAGACAATTTGATCTATTTTCTCTGCTTTTTGATTCCACATGCTTGTCAGCTGGCGTGCGGAGCAAGCTGTCAAGAATAGTAAGTGCGATTGATCAGGAAATACCACAACCACAAACCGAAGACAAACCCACGGCACCGCGAGGAAGAGCCACACAACAATCACGAGACACAAGGAAGACAAACTCAGCAAAGCAGCCAGCTCTCTCTCCCCCATCAAGATGATTGCAAAACTAGAATGGAAATAAAGTAACGTACAACAAAACAGAGAACAATTACAGACTCCCACAATGGCAGTAACAATGAACAACAAGCCAACAACAACAGAACCACCGCCTTAGAATTACATCCTTAAATGAGATGAACATTGTGGATCAAAGAAACCATAAAACTCTGCCTAGGCAGTTTATCTTGTCCCCCACCTGCAAAATAAAACTTAAATTTTATATGCTCATTCCTTTTATTTCAAACTATCTGAAGGTGTAGATGTACAAATGTATCAATTATAATCATAATTCAAGTCAAACTATGTTGTTTGGTTGGTTGCACGGATTCCTACGCTTGGTAACAGGGGTGGGGGGGGGGGAAACTGTCCAGAAGTTTATCCTGTCCCTCACCTAAAATACAAAAGTTACATTTTTGATGCTTAATCCACTTATTTCAAACCATCTGTATGTTTAGGTGTATCAATTATCAAAATAATTCATGTCCGATTGTGCAGTTTTCTTTTCCGTATGGTTTCATATGCGTTGGTTAAAGGGGTGGATTGGGGGTCAAGATAAACTGCCCTGGACCCCCCCCCCCCACCTGCATAACCAAAGTTAATATTTGGATGCTCATTCCACTTATTTCAAACTATCTGAATGTGAAGATGTATCAATTATAATTATAATCTAATTCAAATCCTGCTGTTTTCTTGGTTGTACGGATTCCTACGCTTGGTTACAGGGGTTGGGGCAAGTATACAGATCATGTTTGCCAAAACTGTTTTTAATTCATTGAACGTCAGTATATTATCCATCTTTCACAGGGCGTTGGATTGCTACCGACCTATAGAGATATATTGCAGTGCAGGAAATCTACAGCTTCTCCCCCAACCTCCTCATGCACAGCAGAAGTTTCGCTGGGCGGCGAGTATCTTGCAAGTGTGGGTGAGTTGATACTGCTGTCAAAATCAGTAGTTGTTATTTTGGTTCAGTGACCTATATTTATTCAATAGAAACAGTTTTCTTAGCCATTTTCAAGTATACAGACCGTGAATGCCAAATGTGGTTGCCTTCAGATGTTTTAATCCAGTGAACGACGTCATATGTTCACAGGGTGTTGGGTTGCCACCCACCTATAGAGATATATTGCAGTGCTGGTAATTCACAGCTTCTCATGCACATGAGTGGGGTTGTTTGCTGGGCGGCGAATGTCGTGCGCGTGGGGGTGATTTGGTACTGCTATCCAAATCAGTAGTTGAGCCGTGACATGATATTTCCAACAATGTGGTATGTGCAACCAGCTCAGGCTCAGACCAGCCTGCGCATCCGCGCAGTCTGATCAGAGCATTTGCTAGTCGCTTGAATATTCTATGAGTGTTTAGCTACTTACTGAACATCATTTGGTGTTCTAAGCTTTCAAAGGTGCTGCACAGGCTCGTCTGACTCTACACTTGTCAAAATGCCAAATTGTTTGAAATCACATGTCGCGGCTTTGCTGGGTGTAATGAGGAGATAGTCTTATCCTTAAATGAGATGAACATTGTGGATCAAAGAAACCATAAAACTCTGAAAACGCCCCCACATCACAATATATTACACAATTAAACATGTTGAGTATAGTATATCGGAGGACAGTGCCTCACATATATAGGTTAAGGCCATTCAGAGGTAAAACGTCAACGTGTCACTGTAGTTTATCATTCAGTGTACAATATCACAAGCCAAAATAAATGAAAACGGACGTTTACTGAATCTATATAATTGGCCTCCAGTAATACGTTTGACAGAAATTGACATCTCATAGAGAGTGCTTATAATTGATAATAACCAGGCTAAGGAAATGAATTTAGTAGCCCAGCTTCAGGAAAACGGTTTTGTTGTATGCGAACAAGAAAGACACTGACCAGCCTGTGGGTATGCGTACGCTGGTCAGCGACTGTATTGCCCGTTGTCTGGAAAGTTTAATACCAACAGATGCGGCATATTTACATGTACATGCATTTGCAATTGTACAGCTAGGTCATGCACATATACAGAACAGACGGTTTGGGGTGAACGCACAAATCACAATTTTTAGCGACGAATCGCTGGCGGCATACATGTACATGCTTCATGCGACTTACATGTAAAATCTAGTGTTGCTGTGTATTTCACAATTTTGAAAGCATTTTGGGTCAGCTCATGATATTTTTGTACTTATTGCATCTTTTAAACATGTATGCACATAATTATATTTGGGGTTAGACGCTGTCCTTTATCGTTGTTTTATCATCGTTGGTATGCGAGCAGCCAATGCCCCGTCGAGACTGCGCAGGCTCGCCTGAGTCTTCGCTGCCCACCGATGCGATAATAACATGTGCCAATATTCCATGTGCTGGGTTCTTTGTATTCTTCATAATGATGCTAAAACGCCAACGGAAGTCATGACAGAAGCTCTCGCTAAGCTGAAGCGCAAAGAATACGCACTGAAAAGACGGATGCTGGTTGGAAGTTCATTATCTTTTCTTCTGCCACCGTAAACACAGTTCTATGAAGTCAGAAATGAAATGACAAATGTACTTCTTGTTCTGTATGTTTGACGTTGTCATTGTTATTGAACTAGTACATATAAAAGTACATACGGCAGAATATTGAATTCTAGCACACCGAATAAAGGTATCTGAGATTTTACTGAGGGATTAGCGTCACCGCAGTTTTTACGCATCTTGTAAAGCAAGGTGTAGAGCGTTTGTGTGAATTAAACATGCATCTTACATACTACATACCAATCCATACTGAACAGCCACACGAATAAGAATGTGAATAGTACGTTATCTAGCATTTTTCAGAAGTCAAGCGACATCATTCTTATCTTAACTCTTTTGCTGCCAAGCACCTAAAAAATCAATACCTCAGTGCCAAGCATGTTTCAAGGACTCCTGAGAATTGAGGGTATATGGGTTCCAAACAGAGTATCTCCAGAACCATTCAACCGATTGCTTTGAAACTTTCGCAGAATGTTGCTAATATATAAAACTTTCATTTGAACCAATAATGATAAAAATAGTCACGTGACCGTTGGCGGCCATTTTTGGAAGCCAAGTTGAAAATATGAAAGATGCCTATAAACAACTATTTTATGCGAAAAAGATAAAACTTTTATCTACACCAAGTATCAAACATAAGGATTTATTCTGATATAACATTGTTTCATCAGAAATAAATCAAAATATAGCAATTGATGGGATTAATGCGTCCTGTATTTTATTCGCTTGGACATGCTTTCTTTGCTTTTAACCAGACAATATTGTTATGCCAATGTTACGTCAACATGTAATAAAATTTAGGACTAACGTTATATATGCTCATAGTTCAGCGGTTACTACTGGAACGGAACCGGGGGGGGGGGGGGGGAGGGCATTCATCGCTAAAACTTTGGAAGGGATTTAAACATGGGGTTCATCCCTGTCTGGAAAAGGGATGGTCAGTTTTGAAAATAAAATATAGACAAAAGAAATAAATGAAAAGACAGCCCCGTTTATGAGAAAAAGTCATGAGGATGGATATAGAAATGAGTAAAATTAGGGGATAACCATATTCAAAATTTTCATTTGGGGAGGTATATCGCCATCAGATATACGGTCGGAAATTTAGTTTCACGGCGGCGCACGAGCGGAGCCGTATAACGTGATTTCCGAACATATATCCGACGATATACCGCCCCAAATGAAAATTTTGAATATGGTTGCGCTTCTACAGTCTTTACTCAAATTGGAGCTTTACAAGACGCGTGAAGACACACAAAGGCGTACACCATCCAACGAAATGTAACGTAATTAATGATGATAAACTATTTCCGACAGTATATCGCAGGATATACATGTACTGTCGCAAATTTTTGACGTTATCCTACCAGAAAACGCGTTACAAAAGCAAGTGCATTAGAATGAACATTGTATGCAAATAGTTAGACTTTAGTCTAGCATTGTCTTTTCACGATGGGGACACACATATGTTTGACTAACTGTTGTCTGGAACTTCATCTAAATCGTACCTGTAAAGGGGTAGGGGTCTCAGAATCCTGTTCGAACGAACTCCTACCCATTTTATCTTCATAGCAAACCAGTGTAGAACCTGAAAAAATGCAAAAAAAGTTCCAATTACAGTATCGCAGTATAAAAAAGCGATAGACTGTTATACTAAGTTCAAATGTTTTATGGGCATCGACGCTAAAATCTAAAAACAAAGTTAGGCTCTAACTAGTCGGCTTAGCTACAGAGACTAGCTAAAATATCGAAATTTGCTGTATATTGCTGTATATTGTCAACACTTTATCTAATTTCATACTGTAATTTTTATTATAAATCTAAGTTTCATAATTAGAAATTTTCGGAAAATATTTAAAGCTGCATAGTCTGTAACTTTTGATCTTCTAATTTTAAAAATAATGTTTTTATTTTTCAAGAACACAGTAAAAATACTCAAATTCAGGTAAACATTTTACCATTTTCGTAAATCTCAACAAGTTATCACTATCAAAACAACTGCATTTATGTTAAAATTCAACGGTCTAGAATTATTGGAGGGACGCAAATAATTACCAACAAGAGAAAAATACACCTATTTGATAAGATAATTCACTTTTCCATTCAGTTTTCGGCTGTACTGAACATTTTTATTGTGAAAACATAGCTTAATTCTACATTTACAAATGATTTAAAAAGAAAATAATTTTTTTCGAAAAATTTTCATAGTTACAGAGTATGCAGCTTTAAGTGGTGCTTAGCTTTTGACGTCATGTATATTTAAAAGTCGAGATCAACCTGCACATACAGCTTCTCCGAGGATTTATCTGCCAATGGCGGTTTTGTCATCCGCTGATAATCTTTGCAAACAGTTTCGACCCAGATCAGGACCGACAAAACGTTGGACTTGATTTGGATCCAAACCATTTGAGACTCTGATAATGTTCCAGCACGACCCAGGGTTCACGAAATATTTTCTATGAATTAAAAAAAAAGTCAGCAGGCGACAAAATCATTGGAAAAATTCATAGCATGTGAAGAGTTAATCCTGTCGGTAACCAATTCCAGTTATTGAAGAAAATATCCGCTTATTATTCCAGAAACACACAAAAAACTAACAATGGCGAATATTTTTGAACTTCTCTTTGTAACAGTGCAATCTGAAGATTCAAAAACCCCATTCTGGGCCACTCATTGGCTAATGTACATGTAAGAGAAACAACTGTCAAGTTTATCAGATTTTTGTGATCAGATTTATGTGAGAAAAATCCACACAGAAAGAACATTCCCGCGAGACAGCAGATAAGCATTTATTAAATGCAAGCACCTAGTTTGTGTGATCAGCCTGTTAAACGGTGGATACGGGATAATGATACCTAAAAGAAGATGATTTAGCAGACGACAAATTCGTGATCATAGCAATACCCTTTATCGCATAAAATGAACAACCTTTTCTGGAGTCGGAAACAGGGCTATGCTTTCTCAGGTTTCTGTATCTGTCATGCCCATAACTCATCGGAAAGACATATAAACCAAAGTATTATGTATGTTACTGTACAGCAGCAAAGGCCTTGACGAGTCTGCAGACTCTAATTGAATTTACAATAGCTTACATATGTATGACTTTTGAAAGCGAGGAACAAACGCACATTTCACACTTAGTAAATTTCACACTATGAAGAATCTGTATTAGTATCTCACCTCTGAGTATCTCACAGCACGTGAAAAATTGGTACCATTAAGTTGGTACCATTAAGTCACTTATTCCGTACCAATATCAAAAATACGCATGAAGTCAATTTTATATTATATATATCTAGCATACATGCGTATTCCTCATATCCTGCTGCAATTGCATTCGATTCCAATTCTTCACAGTTTGCCGTTGCAATCTGTGACAGTTAAGTACCAGTTTTTCACATCTCTGATAGTTTGTTACCAATTTTTCACAGATTTGGAGATTGTGTACCAGTTCTTCACACATTAGAGTTTTTATACAAATGATTCCAAAAAGGGACCATTTACAATAGCTAACACCGCTTCAGTCTCATCAGCGGACAGAAGTTCTTAACGACCTAGGTCATCCACCGGAACTTCTAAAAATCTTATCCATTTTCGCACTGACTGACATTCTTTCAAAGACATTTTCGTTTGTTTTAGAAATAGAGATTTGCTGCTCAATATACATATATCACTGGCTAGCGGTCAGACGTTAAAATGGATCAATCAGAAACCGCGATGCGCGACAGACAGTGATATACTATATTTTATGTACATGAAACAAATCTATGTTACAAAAAGATTGAAAAATTATGAACGATTCCTTCAGAGTCTATTAAGATTCTATCAACTTTAACAGCGCATATCTTGTACGGACTGAAATGCATAGTTTTACGTATGGTTACGAACGTCCATTAGTTGAAAAAAACAACGTTACGCCATCTACAAGGCTGTACGTCATATATGACATCATAAAGATCAAACTGGCGGCCGATTGACGTCTCGCTAGTACGTGCAGTAATGTTTTTGACCAATCAGCTGCATGGAGTTCTGTATTATTCAAGGTGAATTCCATATTGTCCAAGGTAACCCGTATATGTCGGAGGTAAGCTGTATAGGTCTGGGGTAAAATCAAATATAGACTATATGAAAGTAGAAACGTCACTAGTATGACGCTGACGCATTTCCCTGTATAAAGTGCTATATATTGAGCGGTTAAGCCCTTAATGCGCCAATCACAACAAAATGCGTCTGCTTTTCTTGTTTGCTCAAATGTTTAAGAAACCTCTATGGCAAACAGTGTGGACCCAGATCAGACTGCTCTATGAATGCTCCTATAGGAGCAGTCTGTTCTGGGTTCACGCTGTTTGCTTCTATACTTAATTTGTCAGTAACGTTAGGCAATTATTTGAAGCAGACGACTTCAGCAGACGACATTTTCAGATGCATTTTTTCTTGGCGCTTTAAGGGTTAATAATACACTGTTTACGTTTGTCTCGCAATTGGTGCGTCAGGCGACACTCTCATGGCATATGTCTCAGTGCGTAACATATAGGACACGTTTTAAGGTGGTCAAAGATCGTACGTAGAACCGATACTGGAAATAAACTCTTTATGCCTCTATGAATCAAACGAAATATTTAGAAAAATCATGTGTGATGAAGCGGTAGGCCTACACGCAATTAAAAGCTTCGTCAGCGCAGGTGGTCTGGGTTCTCGTGTTCTTCTTCAGCTTCCGTTTTACAAAAACGACTTGTGGAGTATTGTCCCTTGTAAATGTTGTTAGACTTTTTACAGAGGTATTTTTTCTAAGGCAGGAATGATTATGTTAAGTCAAATTTTATACCTATACTTTTTGGCGATAATATTTGCGTTTTTTTTACGGCGATAATTATGGGTGGGCTTTGTCTTCGATTATGGCGATAATAAATGTATTGTTACTGTACAGCAGGAATATAAAAATACAGCGTTACTATTATCGAAGTATCGCGAAAATCCGTCGAGGTATTGTAAAACTGTTCGTACGGGATGTGGCGTCATAATACTTACCATGCATAAAAAAAAACTCTTATCAGACTGCGCGCATGCGCAGACTGGTCTGATTCTTTGTTGTTTGTGGACTACAAAGTCAGGTTTAATGCCATTGTCACAAGTTCAAGTACATTCTCACTTACCAAGTATTGCTATTTATATTGGCGTAACCTGCGCGGCTTGACTCTTGTTTACTTGAATTCCGATTTTTACTGTATAAGCCAAGGCACTTTTCTCTGGCAATCTAAAATCCATTTGACAAATGAAATTTCCTTCTTTTGTTGTGTTTTGTAATTTTCGCATCTTCTCAGCCTGGCATTTTGCAGCTTAAACGGGAAATTGTTCACTAATGTCAATCAAAACTGTTACAAATCTTTGGAAATGAAACCTTATTGTGCATGTTGACATCGATAAACGGAACAAGCTATGCACTAGCACAGTCTAATCATGGCATCGGTAGGAGCATCCAACTGACTGTGTTCTAACCCAAGAAATATTTTGGCAGATAAAATGACAAAATATACTCAACTAGTTTTTTGTGTTTATTTTTAGATCAGATACTGTGTTGCGGCTCGTTTGTATAACTTTAATACGAAAACGCGGCTGAGTTTGTGTTTTTGTTTTGTTTTTCTCTGGTTGAAAGACGGAAGGCAGTAATTGTTTTACTATCGCATAGCAATTGTCACCACGCACTTTAATTGCTTGCGTGCAAATAAGCAGATGTCTTCTTCACCATTGTGTTTGTTTAAGAATTATTGCGGTTTCAGCATTCTGTTATATAATGTTTGAAGTTGCTTGAAGATAATTTTTCGGAATCTTCGTCGTTCTGTAGCTGAAGTATTATTGAGTTTAGTTCTTTTGAAGCTTTTAGAAACTTTGCCTGTCAGTGTCGTCTGCTGACAAAATTGGTAAACAATTTGGACCCAGATCATGCTCGGATCCAGAAGGGGCGCAGGGGTCTGGACCCCCCCCCCCTAAATTTACAAACAATACGGTTTCTTAGCAATACTGGTCCGGATCCCCTAACAAATCACAAAGCCACCAAACCAGCATTCAATATTGGGTCATTATCGACACGCCAGCGAAACGCCATATAAATGGTGTTTCGCTGGCGGGCCGATGATGGCCCGCTTATATATTGGTATTTGGATACTCCCTCCTCTTCTCAACTAAAAAACTTGGTCAAAGTTGGACCCCTTCTGACAAAACTTTCTGGATCCGCGCATGCAGATAAGGCTCGACAAAATTTCGTGCCTCATATGAATCCAAACTGGTTGGCACCCTAATGGTATTCCCGAAAGAATGTGTCGAAAATAATTTGAAGGGGGCAGCAACCCTAATAATAAGTATGTTCTATCAGAAAGAGCTATATGAACCATGAATTTTGATACAAGTATCATCAAAATCGGTTGATAAAATGGGCAAGTTATGGGCATTTAAAGAATTCAATATGGCCAACTTTTAGCCGCCATTTTGAATATTTAATTAGTTTTCAACATTTTTTCCACTGCTTAATTATTAGTTATCACTACTATCACATCATCTGTGTATCAGCAGAGTTGCAGCTGTATACACAAGGAAAATGTTTCATTTAAGATTAATGCAAATAATCCATTGGCCATGGTTTGTCTTTTATTTTGATTACGCATATTTAATTAGGCTGAGTGACGTCACTAAGCCTACAATATGGCCGCTTCCATAACAGTCCATCTGCAAGTATTCAAACGCCCACAACTTCCACATTGTTCAACCGATTCAGATGAAGCTGGTATCAAAATTCATGGTTTATTATAAAATCTTTCATATAAAACATAGTAAATCATCAAAGTTGCCGTCCCTTTTTTAATAAATCAGCAGACGTTAAATTAAAAGCATGCACATTTCCCAGCATGCAATGAGTTTAAGGCATACTCTGCATTGTGAATACTTTTTTTACCCCTTTTCTTAATAATCTATTTCACACAATATTTTCAATACAAATTACTTTTGCGGAAATGTTTTTATGACAGCCTTTTTTAAGTTGCATTCAAATTAAGTATTATCATCGAATTGTTTAACCCTTTGTATACTGGAAACTCCTAAACGGGTACGTCAACAAACAGTGAAAACCCAGATGAAATGCAGCATTTTTTGCTGCATTTCATCAAGATCTGCATTGTTTTCAAAGATTAAAATAACCTTCACGGGCAGCAATACATCATAGTTTAGAAACTTCTAAATGTGACCCCTTAATTAACATCATGGGCAATCCTATACATGTATAGGAAAATCCATCAGAATACGTAGATGTTTCAGTAGACTATTGTTTTAAGATTGTAACAGACGTTTTATTCAGCTTATTTTTAATAACCAAATAAATGTTACTATGTCAATCATCCTTAGACATCCTTTGTCGTAATCTCATGTTAATATTTTACATTTTATTTTGTCTAGACTTTCTATACGAAGAAGAATGCATCATTTGATTTATTATATGACTTTTCAGGCTATATTTAAAAAAAAAAACGTAGACAGGTAGACATGACCTTTGTCTAGACTGCCGGACAGCGTATAGTATCGTGATTCCTGGCATAAGATTTTTGTCACGTACCAGAGGGTTAAAATTTAAAAAGCACGAAAAGGTAAAACTGAAATAGTGGTAGACAGGTTGACATGGCTTTTGTCTAGACTGCCGGACAGCGTATAGCATCGTGATTCAAAGCATAAGATTTTTGTCACGTACCAGGGAGCTAAAATTTAGCAAGCATGAAAAGGTTAAACTGAAATAGTGGTGGACAGGTAGACATGACTTTTGTCTAGACTGCCTGACAGCTTAATGTATCGTGATTCCTGGCATAAGAGTTTTGTCACGTACCAGGGAGCTAAAATTTAGCAAGCACGAAAAGGTTAAACTGAAATAGTGGTGGACAGGTAGACATGACTTTTGTCTAGACTGCCTGACAGCTTAATGTATCGTGATTCCTGGCATAAGAGTTTTGTCACGTACCAGGGAGCTACATTTAGCAAGCACGAAAAGGTAAAACTGAAATAGTGGTGGGCAGGTAGACATGCCTTTTGTCTAGACTGCCTGACAGCTAAACGTTTTGTGATTCCTGGCATAAGATTGTTTTCACATGCCAGAAAGCTAAAATTTAGAAAGCACGAAAAGGTTAAACTGAAATAGTGGTGGACAGGTAGACATGACTTATGTCTAGACTGCCTGATAGCTGGAATTATTGTGATTCCTGGCATAAGATTTTTTCACATATCAGAGAGCTCAAATTTAGCAAGCACGGAAGGGTTAAACTATAATAGCTGTGGACAGGTAGGCATGACTTTTGTCAAGGCTGTCTGACAGCTAAAAGGTTTGTGAGTCCTGGCATAAGATTTTTCACTTACCAGAGAGCTAAATTGAGCTAGCACGGCAAAACATCGCCTTTGTTTAAAACTTTTGCAGGAAGTTTGAGCCTGTGAGTGAATAATTTTGCCGACAGTGATATAACAATTAACTTTGTCTTGTTTACCATCCCATATAAAATAATACATATGTTTTTTTCTAAATTTTTAGTAGTTTCATGAGATGGATTATGTATAGTTTATAGATCATATATTACAATTATAAAGGTCCTAAATGGGAAGGAGCGGAGCGAGTGAACCACTTATTTTTTTTAATTGTAATATATGATCTATAACCTACATGTACATATAGTTTTCTCCTCCCCTTTCTGACTGCTCCTTTGGAAATGGTCAAATTGACCTCTGAACGGATTTCTTTTATGATTCAGTTATTAGATATTACAAATTTCGACAAAATATGTGATTAAGTTGGCCTACCAATTATTTTTCTGTGTAGAGGGATTGGTTTTGAAGCACAAAAAGGGGCGGAGTAAACTTTACGTCTTATAAGAATAGATGTTAGGTGTATATGAGTTTGGGAAGAGTATACGTTTTTATTATGATAGTTGGATAAATAAGTTTATTTAACAAGGTTAAAAAGCTATAAAGCTCATGAGGAATTATTCATAGCATAAATAATGGCATGTTGGAATATGACAATACCTCTGTCAACTTTCTGTGACGCCATTGTATCAAACAATTTTCAAATTCTATAAATTTAGATTCTATGTTAGAACAAATTTTCCCAATTTGTTAAAAAAACATTCCTAGACAGCTTTCTACGTGTGAGTTTCGGGAGAATTGTCTATGCTTCATCAGTTACCTATGCGAAGAACTCAGCACTTTTTTACATTTAACATGAGCACAGAACTTTTCGTAATTACGTAAATGTCTGGGCCCATGTAAAATGCAATATGATTATCAATCTTAGTATGAAAGATGCATCATCTGCGAAAAGAGAGAGTGAACTGTTTTATTTTATTCTCTATAAAAAACATATACCTTTTATATCTTGACTCTTTCTGTCTCGGTTAGAAAGTAGTTTAAGCCAAATGATAAATACGTCAGGGGACAAGGGGCAGCTAGCCCTAGCTGTCTCACACCTAGCCATAATTTTGGTGGATTGTGACCATTGTTTGAGGTACACCTTTTAGTTAGCCAACTTAATAACAATCCCATAGACCTTATGGCAGACGGTTCTAATAAAATAACATACCTTATATTTGTCGAAAGCTAGGAAAGATGTCTCAAAGTTTGTCGTCTACTATAGTCGTGATTGGCGCTTTAAGGGTTTAAATTAAAATGGCCTAGGCACTTAATCCATTTATGCCTAATGGCATTTCCAACCTTTATCAATGGGACGAATCCATTTCGAATCTAAGGGTTGTTTCATTCAAATTTTAAAAGTACATTCTGTAAGCAAACAGTACAGATTCTGATCAGACACCGCGATCTGTGGCATCCAATCTGATTCTACACAGTTTGTCGATGTCACATAAAAAGGACGTAAGGCTAAACATGTATTTTTCAGGTTAGTGCCATTGCAAGTCTTGTCGAAATACAAATACTGTAATATCAGAATTATTCGCGAGAATTTTATTTTCGCGTAAACGATAAAAGACATGTTAAAATTTCGCGAGTCTGGAGCATAATTTACCTACATCAGTAAACGGCAGAGTGAATACGCCATTTCGCGAGAGTTTTATTTTCGCGAAACTTCGGTAAAAATGAAACCTTCGCGAAAATTCCTGAATTTACGGTATCATTCCAGGTAAGTTTCTATTTCCAATAGCTTTTGCTTCCATTTTGTAATCACCGTTCAGTCAGCTTGTTGGTCTCCAGCTTTCAATGAAGTTTTAAAGTTTTTTATCAGTCACCCCTAATATTAACTGAGTTGTTTCAACATAACCTAATAAACGTTTCCTATCTCACGGCATGTTACCTTTATCAGGTCATGATGACGTTGCACTTTTTGAATGACGTCGCTAATGACGCTGAATCAACACAAAAATCAAATATTACGTCATAATCGCTAGTTTGAAGAGTGTTCAACAATGGATAAACTGATAAATAGAATACCAGGTTCGCGCCTTTTGATATCAAGTTTACCAGGCTCGGCTTTGAGAACGCATGTTGAATCGCTCGGCAAGCCTCGCGATGCCAACAAGCATTCTCAAAGCCTTGCCTGGTAAACCTGATATCAAAATACACTCACCTAATATTCTCTACCTATTCCAGAGCTTGGTAATAGATCTAGTGCAACAATACTTTATTTTTGTAACGGTGAATATTTTAATTCACTTACACATTAAAGCAAATCCAGTTACACGAACCCACCCTTTTACAATGAACTTGCAGGCTGCACTAAATACATGGGGATCCCTTCTCAGACAGCTGGTCTCGAAATGTTGCGACTTGCATGTCTAAATTTACATGTAAAGGTATATATTTTTACTTTGAAAATATAACAGGTCCAGCAGGACAAGGTTTAAAAACACGATGACATCGCAAAGAACATTTTTTTTCAGCAGCTATCGATGGTAAATGCAACCTGGGGAACAAAAAAGTTTTTGTGCATCATGTGTAATTAGATTGTGTGCCGCAATTTGCTCGTTTCTGCAGGCATTTGACTGCGGATTTAGGTCTAATCAATGTAGCTGTGGGCTTGGTATTAAAGTACACAGATGAGCCAAAGATTGAGATGAAGGCTCTATCACATTTGCGTAAAATCACAATTTAAGTGCCAATGCTGACATATTCAGCGGGACTAAAATATATTGATTTAGATTTGAGCCGTCATTTATATTCATGCATTTGCGAAGGTTAAGGCGACTTTTTGCCTAAGTGATCAACCCAAAACCCTATGTTCTGGCCTGTACCTTGTTTGTACAATTATCAGTAATAGCCTCAATAAGGCTATCTTGATCATCATGAGCATCATAAAGAACTTTACATAGATGATAATACCTTTAACAGAAATAACAAGGTATTATCATATGACGTCGCGTCTGAGAATGAAATAACACCATGCAATAAAATCGATAAACCACTAGTGGTTTATAGATTTACGGGAAACGTTATGACGTCCATAACAACGTTGCGTATATGATGACAAAATCATAACGCTTTAACGCCAGAAATGAGACTTCAAAGTATTTGTCATATGATAAATAGAATCTAACATTCGTGCTCATGTATTATTGAATTTATTAAACTCGTTGCGAAAAAGAGATAAAATGCTCGGCAAGCCTCGCATTTTATCTCTTTTTCCCAACTCGTTTAATAAATTCAATAAAACATGAACACTCATGTAAGATCATCTATATATTTTTACATTCATCATCATCATCATCATCATCATCATCATCATCATCATCTTTCAACTTTTACTTCAGCACTAAAAAAAATGTAGAATTTTTCTGCTTCCAAAGATATAACAGGATTAAGCACGATAGGGTTGAATATCCTGAATAACTTGTTTTCAGCAATGCAACCTGCAGAACGAATCATTTATTAGATAACTCGTTTCTACAGGCATTTTGATTGCAGCCGGCTTTATTTATCCAGATTATTTAGAGGTCGCAACAGCTGTCATTGTTTCTGTGTGGAGTTGGTATAACATCGATGATAATTTTTCATATTCTGGTTATTCAGGAATATAAGGTTCTGACGGAAAACATAATACCACTTAAGCTGGTGACAATTATTGCACATGGACAGACTCAATACAACTGAGTCTGCTGTTTTCTAATGTTATATGTTCTCTCTATTTCTGAAGGATCCTTTTTCCAGATTATTTAGAGGTCGAAACAGATGTGACAGTCGTTGTTTCTGTGTGGAGTTGGTAAAACTTCTCCCCTTGCATCGATATAGTAATTGATATTTTTTCATATTCTAGTTCTCCAGGAATATTGGATTCTGGCGGAAAGCAGAATATCGCTTAAGCTGGTGCTAGGGTGCGTGACAATTGTTGTACTTTCCATTAGTTCTCATGAACAGACTTAATAAAACTGAGTTTGCTGTTTTCTAATATTGTAGGTTCTCTCTATTTCTGAAGGATCCGTTTTTTCCAGATTATTTAGCGGTCGAAACAGCTAACGTTGTGTCTGTGTGGAGTTGGTAAAACTTCTCCCCGTGCAGCGATATAGTGTTGATATTTTTTTCATATTTCGGTTCTTCATGAATATTGGATTCTGACGGAAAACAGAATACCGCTTAAGCCGGTGCTAGGGGGCGTGACAATTGTTGCACTTTTCATTAGTTCTCATGAACAGACTCAATAAAACCGAGTCTGCCGTTTTCTTATATTGTAGGTTCTCTCTATATCTGAAGGATCCTTTTTCCAGATTACTTTTAGGTACATGTTTAGTCCATGTAGCTTTTGCATTTGAGCCGTGGCATGAGATTTCCAACAATTTGGTATGTGCGACCAGCAAAGCCCCAGACCAGCCTGCGCATACGCGCAGTCTGATCAGAGCCTTTGCTCGTCGCTTGAATATTCTATGAGTGTTAAGCTACTGACTGAACATCTTTTGGTGGTTCTAAGCTTAAAAGGAGGCTGCACATGCTCGTCTGAGTCTACACTTGTCAAAATGCCACATTGTTGGAAATCTCATGCCGCGGCTCAATTAAGATCCATTTGAAAAGAACCATTTATTTCAATACGCAGCCGAATTAGGTAATAGGATTCTGCTTACAGCATTGCCTTTACGGCTATAAATGAGCCAGTGCACGAGATTTCCAACAATTTGACATTTTGACAAGTGTAGACTCGGACGGGCCTATGCAGCCTCCTTTTAAGCTTAGAAACCTCAAATGAGGTTCTGTCAGTAGTTTAACAGTCATAGAATATTTAAGCGACCAGCAAAGGCTCTGATCAGTCTGCGCGTATGCGCAGGCTGGTCTGAGCCTTTGCTGGTTGCACATACCAAATTGTTGGAAATCTCATGCCACGGCTCAAATGTAATGTTTTCTGGTGGGCAATAAAACACACACAGGGTATACATTACCGCGTGGAATGTACTAAAGTATGGAACCTGACAGTGTGCAGTTTTGTACATCTTCCATATTTTTGTACATTCCAATACGATGGTGACAGCGAAATAAAAGCAGTCCACGCATTCATAATTATTCATGGTAAGCTCCACCCACTACGTATAATTATCTAAATAAACTTACACGATTGTGCATTGAACAAAGCAATTACGTGTCAGGTCCGCTTCTAATCATATTTCCATAAGCAAATAGAGCAGACCTTGATCAGGCAGCTGGGTCTGCTCTGTTTGAAAAGGTTTTAAAAGGCATCTATATGAGGTAAAGAGTTTAGGATTTTTGTTTTGTAAATATGTTGTCAGATCATTCTTGAAAATAGTGGTAAAGTATATCATTCTGACATTCCGCTGAGATTACAGGATACTAGCTACATGTATTAGGAAAGTTGAATATGGAACAGAGTATGCTTGATACCGTGCCATTCAAACTTACGAAATAAACCTGTTGTTGTCATGGTAGAAAATATCTGAATTTCGGAAATGCTGCCCGTGGATTATACCTTTTTTTATTCTTTTTTTACAGTTCTATGGAGAAGGACATGTCTTCACATTGGCACCCTGAAAATTATCCGTTTTCAGATCAATGGACTTTTTTCCATAAAGCTACACGCAATAAGTCAGGATGATCCATTGTATATACTGAGGGGCCTCAGGTTATAATTTACAAAACAATATTTTTGTGTTACCCTCTTTTAAGATCGATTTATTTCTTTTACAAACAGTGCAGACCCTGATGAAATGCCGCGTGATGCGGCATTTCATCTGGGTCTTCACTATATACCAAAGTATCCATTTAGCGGTTTCCGGCCTCTAAAGGGTTAACAAGTGTGTTCGCTTTATTCTGAGAGACGATAGAATCACATTGTGAACATTATTAAAGAAGCATGTGAATATGAGCCGTGACATGAGATTTCCAACAATGTGGTTTGGGCGACCAGCAAAATCTCAGACCAGCCTGCGCATACGCGCAGTCTGATCAAAGCATTTGCTAGTTGCTTGAATATTCTATGACTGTCAAGCTACTGACCAAGCCACATTTGGAGTTTCTAACCTAAAAAGGAGGCTGCACATGCTCGTCTGAGTCTACACTCAAGTCTTGTCAAAATGCCACATTGTTGGAAATCACATGTCACGGCTGATTATTATTGTCCTTGATATGTCATTATCATAGATAACAAACCACACGACGTCGCGAGGCAGACAAACAAAACCACTGGTTATCTAACAAGTCGTATTGTAAAAGCAAAAATAATTTAAACAAAACAACCACTTCCCGCAGCCTCAGCCAAGAAAATGCCAACTTACGGATAAGATAATTGTTTTTGATTTGATTCTTTACGTCCCATCAACAATCTTTCAGTTAAACAGGGACGGGTCTTCCTGGGTTGAACCAGTACTAAGCTAGGATAAATGTGTCTTGCTCAAGGACCACAACATAGTGACACCGGTGAGGCTCGAACCCGCGGCCTCTCGGTTTTGAGTCTACCACTGAGCCACTGCGTTCCCATGGAGAAGAAACCAAAACATAACATACCAGGACTAGATGACAAAAATATGAAAAAATTCCAGCATGTAAAGAGTCAAATCCACTTACTGTAATTTGTATCATGGTAAAGTTTTTTTCTTTGATCTTTTGAGGCTTTATTTAAATAAATAACATGTTTGATTAACCCAGTTTTCTTAGTGAAATAGGCGGAGCTTAAATTTCCATTCAGTATTGAGTCTAAATCTGGTCGAGCTCTAATTGGATATGATTTTAGTTAGCGCATGGTGTCAGATTTCATCTGTGACCAAGATCAGAGGTTTACAAGTGAACACTGTTAACCCTTTAAACGCTATCAAAATGCATCTTAAATGCCAGAAGCTAATTTTTTTTGATGCTTTATATTTACTGACATCGACTAATGCATTTTAGAGGCAAACAGATCAGCAGCAGTTTATTCTGTGTCTTCACTGTTTGACCTAGAGGCTTTTAAAACATTTCAGCAGACAATAAAATGATAAACACTTTAAGGATTTAATAAACTAGGGAAAAGTTTCTGTGTTTCTGGGTCAGCCAATAAAACCTTTAGCAGCCAATCTAGTCTGCTATTGTTGTTTACTGAAATGTTTAAAAGCCAAAAGTCCAACTTTATCAAACTGTGTAGATGCTGATAAGACTGATATGAGAAGTCTTGCCTGAGGCTGTACTGTTTGCATATGCACCCACATTAGACAGTATAGTAAGTGGTGTTAGCAAGTAAAGCTGCACACGACATTTTCAAAGTCATGGTAAGGGTTAACTTATCAGCAGGACAGGAGGTTGGCCTGCCAGGCTTGACTAATATCAATTAATAAGGTGGATCCATGAGGTGAGAGGAAATTTAGATAGTTAATTCTGGTTGGACAATGATACAAAACATTTAGAAAATGCTTTTACTCGTATTTTTTTATAAAACTTACTCGGGGCTCCGCCTCTCGTCAGTTTATAAAAATACTTATAAAAAGCATTCACTAAATATAACGTAAACCTAGGATTATTTGTGGAAAATTAAACACGCGCGCCTTTGTTTTTGAGACTGTGCCATTTTCAAAGTCGGCATTGCATTGGTGAGTTTTGAGTGATATTCTGGACGCGGTTCAGAAATGCTATTTTACAATGACCAGAAAAAAGCGACCCCTCAACAAGTTTACAGCAAGCAAATACATATCATGCTTGATTGTAAGATTTGCATCTTCTACATTGTTTAGATAACATACTTGTATCTAGATAAGTAACTAAAATTTGAACGCACAGTTCAAACGGGAACAAAACTGTAACCAGGCAAACGAAGTTGAATCATAAAAAGACAACAACACACGCTCACACGCATGCACGCACAAAACAAATACTCACACACAACAACATAACAAACTGAAAAAAATCATCATCATAGGTTCCAAGTTGCTTGTGAGCTACCCGTATGCTGTGTGTTAGGTGATTAAGATTATCTTGGTACACGTACTTGTTATTTGATTTCGTTGCACGCGAATAACAAAGACGCTAATCAGACTGCGCACAACAGTCTGGTCAGCACGCCTGTTTACCCTTTACCTCATAGAGACGCCTTTGAACGCTTTTGCAAACAGAGCAGACCTAGATCAGACAACTCTTGTAAGAGCTGCTTGATCTGGTCTACTCTGTTTGCTAATGAAATATAATTTGTATGATACTCCTCTAGTGGACCTGACAAGTAATGCTTTGTTCTATGAACCAACATGAAGCTCTAAGTTTATTTATAGTCATTCATATTGGGTGGAGCTTATTCATGACAAAAGTATTATAGCTTATTAAACTTGCCGCATATTCTAGAAAGTTGTAAGTGGACTACACTGGTTTCTTGGGACTGATATATAACTAGAGGTTAAAAATGAAATAAAAAACAAAAAAAAAACATAACACGATGACAAGATTTATATCAATTACAAATCCATGCGCATCAAAACATAGACATGTGTCAAGTTTCTAGACTAAAAGAGTTGATAAATAAACCAAAGCATATTACCAGTTTAGCGAACCTTTTGTGTAAAATTGTGATATACGTTTTTTTTGTCTTTTTGAGTACCTATAGCATATGTCAAACAAAACAACGCACTTAATTCAAGACTCTTATAATAATAATAATAATAATAATAATAATAATAATAGTCTTTATTTTCAGAGGGTAACACATTTAGCAAAAAAAAGCTAATCTTCCATGAGGCCCTCTATAAACTACTGCCAAAAAAGAATACAAGTATAAAGTACAAAGATGATTTACATGTATACAAAATAATACAAGCAGCATGGAGCACTTTCAAACCTACATACACACAGGCTCACTTTATATACATAAACAATTATAGATATCACACCTCTAGATAAAAGTGCTTTAAATATTTATACCAAATTTTAAACACATGTTTTAGGTACTCAAAAGAAGCGTCTCAATGAGACAGTTCTTTTAAGCACCAAACTAACTGTTAAAACTGAGGAACAAAACATATTCACAATTTTACACTCAAAATTTATGTTCATACGGACATAATGCTTCAGTTTCAAAGATTGAAAGATGGACTGGATTTCATCCATTTAATACAATGTCTATGAAAAGAATCGACAGTTTCTAAATTTTTTAAACAGTCTGGTAAGTTGTTCCAAATAACTGGACCTGAATAAATCAAGCTTTGTTTGAAAATTTCTTTTTGTGGTCTTGGAGTATAAAAATCCAATGCACCTGTTGATCTTAGAGACTGAAGCGTTTCATTAAAAGGTCAAAAAGAGAACATTTCATTTACATATGAGGGTAGGACAGATTTAGAAACTTTAAACATAAATTTAGCCTTCCTGAGGAAAATGCGTTCATATATGTTTAAAATTTTAAGCTCATCCATACTGTTGGCAATGTTATCATATTGGTAATTTACAATGATTTTAACAGCTCTTTTTTGTAGCCTATAAATTCTGTTAAGATTATATTGAGATGTTCCTCCCAATATTGTAGAACAATAGTCAATGTGGGGTTGAATATATGTTTTGTAAAATTGAACTCTGTGTTCAGTGGATAAATAGTCCTTCAATTTGGATAATAGCCATAGATTTGAAGAAATTTTCTTAGCAATAAAATTAATATGAATAAACCAGGTAAGATTGTTATCAATGCGAACACCAAGAACTTTCTCATTTTCAACTGAGTTCAAAACATCATTGTTGTAAGTTAGATGCAAAATGTCATTATTGAGATGAAGCCGTTTTTGAGAGGTGGTAATTAACATTGCCTTGGTTTTATCTGTGTTTAATAGCATTCCATTGAGCTTACACCATTCAGAGAGATTTTGTAAAGCCATCTGCAAGTTTTGTTCAATATACTCTTGAGTTTCACCAACCATGTATAATGTGGTGTCGTCCGCATAAAGATCAGTAGCTACATTATTAGTATAAAGTGGTAGATCGTTTATAAACATTAGAAATAACAATGGACCCAAGATTGACCCTTGAGGCACACCACACAAAACATTCTCCATTCTCGATTCAATATTATTTATGACAACTTTCTGCTTCCTGCCCAACAAATAAGAAGAAAACCAATTAATTGTTTTATCTGAAAGTTTTAGTGTCTTAGCTTTTTAAGCAAAAGTGTATGATCTACCAAATCAAAGGCTTTTCTAAAATCAACCATGACCATACCAATTATCTGACTGCTATTTATAGCTTCTAGGAATTTATTAACCATCTGAAGCAAGGCTGTCTCACAAGAATGATTGGGTCTGAAACCAGATTGTGTTGAATGAAGCAATTTATGAGAGGTCAAATAAGTCATTAAGGAATCATGCACATGTTTTTCTAGCATTTTTGATATGACAGGCAAAATTGAGATGGGTCTATAATTATTGGTGTCATCCTTAGGGCCATTTTTATATAAGGGTCTTACTTTGCCCTCTTTCCACTTATCTGGAAAAGTTGAGTTAAGTATGCTTTGATTACAGATATACATTAAACTTTCAGAAATAAATGGAGCTGCTAGCTTAAGTAACCTGGCTCCAATGTTATCAGAGCCAGTAGCTTTGGTAATATCAATGTTTTTAAGATATTTTTCTACTTTTTCTTGTGAGATACATGGTATTGAAAAATAAGTATTTGCAGGGATTTTCTTATCACAAAACTCTTTTAGTTTATCAAAATTAGATGCCAAAGGAGGTTCTTTGATTTTTGATGATACTGAAACAAAATATTTATTGAATTGATCTGCAATATCTTTTGGATTTTCAATACTATTATTGTCAACGTTCAATGAAAATATTCCACAGCTGTCCTTACATTTACTTGCCCCAATTTCTTTAAATAATTTCCATACACTGGCAGGATTGTTTGCATTTTCATTTAAAATTTCGGAATACTGATGTTTTTTAGATTGTTTTATGAGGGAAGATACCTTATTGCGCCAAATTTTGTACTGCTCATTATCATTTATAGACTTGTAACTGTCTCTTGTTTTTATCGCATCTATTATTTCTCCAATTAGCCATTTTGGTTGTTGTTTACGTTTAACACGATGCTGTTTCAAAGGTAAATGCTTATCAATAATGTCTAAAAATAAAGATGACCAGCTTTCAACAATATCATTTGTATCATCAAATATTTTGATAACATTTCAGTATCAACATCATCAATGCGCTCTAGCACCCGTGGTACATGTTTGTCATATGCATTTGAGCGGATACCAAGAATGGTATGGTCGTTTGCTGGTCTCACAATACACTTTGCTGGTATGCCATGCACTTGCTCCAATATTAGTTGTTCGTGCAGTTCCGTGTTTTACCCTAGGGGGCAAACCAAATCACACACCTTAGGCAATAGTGCTCATGATCTAATTAATCTGAACTAAAATGGTTTTAAAGCACCGCGGGACTCCTGCATTACTGCACACGATCAAATTAACCTATAAAGTATGAACTCTGTAATACTTAAAACTCTTAAAGCGCCTGCAAAAAATCATCTGAAAATTTCAGATCATTATGATGCATCATACCGTTTCCAGTAATGAATGGTGGACTGTGCAAAAAACAATTTGGGAATGTCCGCCGCAATTCGAGTACCGAGTCATGGCTCGGATGTATATAAGGAGCATTACGTGTAGTACTATGTACCAAAAAGCTCCATTTTGTTAGCCTGAACTGGCTTTTCTGAAAATTATTTCTGAAGCATTTGGGTTCAGCTCTATTAAAATCGATTATTCTGATTATCCAAAAAAAATGATCAGCAGAATGTTTTTTCAATAAAACATTGTATAGAAAAAACTCATAAACTTCATTTAAGCCATTTGTTATGCTGCAATCCCAATTGTTATTATGTAAACCTGGTTTCTATGACGTCAGCGTCACGTTATATAACGTTAGCGTCACGTTATCACCCGCGTTATCAAAATAAATCTTCGATGTACATCCATGGTCTGATTCCACGGAATTTCGCGAAATTGGCCGAGGCAGTTCTGATTGCCAAAACCCTGTGATGAGGTTTATAACCAGGCATACTTTTGTAACGTATGATAATCTTCATGAATTGATCAGATATACAAGTATCTATCATGAGTGTGAGGATAGGATAGAAAAATCCGTCCTGAGGATCACCGTTTGGCATCACGAGGCTTGTCGAGTGATGACAAACGGCGATGCCGAGGGACAGATTTTTCTCAAATTTAATTTTGGGTTCAGTAAAATGCAGGTAATTATTGTAACATATACCAACATGATTGGTCTTATTTTATTTCCCCAAGGACAAAGTTTGAAAATTTTGAGATTCCCTTGTTTTTGAGTCTGAAATGGTCAACACTTTGATAAGACTCATTGTGGGATGGGGGCGAGGGGTCACAATCCCTTGTTTACAAAGTGAAAGCTTTACCCTTGCTTCACGGATGCTTCTTATAACAGATGGCAGCTCACGAGGCTTCCTAAAAGATTGGTTTGGATCATTTGTCTGAACCCATTTATAACAGTGGCAAGCCAGACTCTAGCTAGCCTGGTGAAAAGCAACACTCACATACCACAGACCATACAATGGCAATGGGAGGAAGAGCCAAAGAACAACACCAGCGACATGACATTCAGAACACAACAAAAGTAAAGCAAGAAACACTCTCTACCCAGCGAGATAATTGCAAAACTAGAAAGGACACAAAGTACCGCAAAACAAAACAAATACCAAACGCTAAACCCCACAAACAATGTGAGCAACAACAAATAATGATTAAACAACAGAACCACCACCTGCCGAAGCCACAAGGGAGCTTAAATTAATTTTGCTGGCCAAATCTTCACTATAGATTCTGCTAATGTAAAATATGATAAGAAGCCTCCGTAGAGCAGGGGTAAAGCTGTTCACTTTGTAAACTAGGGATCATGACCCCCTCGCCGCCATCCCAAAATGAGGCTTAGAAAATTGTTTGAACTCCTCAGATTGATAAAAAAACCTGTTTTATGAATTTGCAAACAACGAAATTGCGCAAGCCAAACACGTACTCATAATACATCAATGAATTTTATTTTTACTGTGAATGATTGGCTGAAGACAACATGCAAAAATTCTTCATTTTTGACAGATATTTCACAGTATATTCGCTGTGGACGGTTGGACACTCGCTTGATGTATAAGTGAAACAATCCAATGGTCAGGTGTTTTCTCTTCTTGATCAACTGTTTTCACCTTACCTAATGTGTGTCTCGGCTCAGAATGAGTGAAATAATCCTGACATGTTGTTAAACCCAAATTCAAGAAATAAGCACACATTGAGTATCTTTTAGTAGAGTATACACAGTTTCAGGTTTCAGTGTAAGTCATCGAACCTTGCAATTGCCACCAAGTCACACCTTATTTAGATACAAATGAGCCGCGGCATGAGATTTCTAACAATGTGGTACGTGCGACCACCAAAACCTCAGATCAGCCTGTGCATATGCGCAGTCTGATCAGAGCCTTTGCTAGTCGCTTGAATATTCTATGAGTGTTAAGCTACTGACTGAACATCATTTGGAGTTTCTAAGCTTAAAATGAGGCTGTACAGGTTCGTCTAAGTCTATACATGTCAAAATGCCACATTGTTGGAAATCACATGTCGCGGCTCAAATAGGGAATGGTAGAAAGCAATGATTGAAATATGGTTAAAATTTCCATCCTATGGCAACCTTTTGATTATTATGAAAAAAGTGGGTTTATCATGTAGTTCACCTGCACAGTAGCAATAAGAACACACTATCGCAAATGAAGAAGCTGTGAAATATATACGCCATTGGATGAGGAGCGAGGAAAATAAATAGGGGATAACTGTATTCAAAGTTTCATTTGGGGAGGTATATCGTCGGATATACAGTCGAAAATTTAGTTTTACGGCGACGCGCGAGCGGTGCCATAAAACGTGATTTCCGAACGTACATCCGACGATATACCTCCACAAATGAAAATTTTGAATATGGTTATCCCCATTCTAATGCACTTCTGTAGTTTCCTATCAAACTGGAGCGTTGCAAGCCGCATAATGGCGCACGTCATCGAACGAAAGGTGACGTAATTAATGACGTCAAACTGTTTCACAGTATATCGCTGGATATACTGTCGTATATATTTCACGTTATCCAATCAAAAGTCGCGTTACAAAAGCAAGTGTATGAGAATTTAGATTAAACTATGGCATTCGCTATGGACAAATCCAAAGCCCAAAGCGGGACTTTGGTTTCAAAATAATTCGATTTATTCACACGTTTTAGTAGGTTGAACACTTAACCACCTTCAACTTGATAAATATCAGATAAGACAATATGATTTTGGTTGGTTGGTTGGTTTTGTTGCTTTACGTCCCAAGTCAACAGCTATGGTCATTGCGGGACGGTCAGTTCACCTAACCACACTTTTTCCTGGGCAGGCTTGAACAAGCGGTTAACCAGTAATTCGTGCACATACTTTCGCTTGTAACTGACAACAACCCTTCTTGAATGAATCAGCGGAAGGGAGGAGAATGACCGTAGAAATCATTTCATGATCAATCTCCACGAAAGTATGGGACCGGACCGGGATCGAACTCGCGACCCCTGGATCTGCAGTCAGACACGCATCTGTAGCCAGAAACGTTACCGACTGCGCTACGCGGCCCGGCAAGACAATATGATGTGTCCCTCGTAACAAAATAAGAACATGCCTTCAACACTTGGAGCAAATCACTTGCTTAACTGTTACTTTATTTGTATAATATATGACAAGTATACAAAACAACACGGAATACGATTACAATACAACCACTATACAAATGGGATTCAAAAGAAAGTCAAATGATTTATTTGATTCTGTATCCCAATCTAATCATTGCAAATACCCATTGAATGATGCAATGGAAGCCACAAATCATACACATATGTCCAAATACTGTAAAACCACTTAATATTCGCGGCATCAAAATTTGGTGATTTTAAAAAACACATATTGGCGTTGTTTAATTTTGAAGGTTTCTCCCCTTTAAAGTTGTTATCTATTCTCATAGGAGCTACTAGTAAAGGGGAACATATTCGCTCCTATTTAAGACGTGGTTTTCTGAAAGCGAAAATAGACTCTAGAGACCGTTCAAAAGTGTGTTTATTGCTATTGACACTAACATACCATGGACGTGTGTCCATTGTTTGCGTAGTGTGTAACTGAATTCAAACTGTTTTTTGCGGTTTCATATTTTGGCGGTTTTATACAATCAATACCGCCAAATTAAAGTTTACATGATTTTCTGTTGTGGCTCAACTTGAGTGTTTTTATAATTTATAAATATAAACGTTCACGTGTGACACACGTGTGTACATAGATCAAAGAAAGTACATGTCAGGTCCACTCTGTTTGCAAAGGGGTAAAAAGGTGTCTCTATGTTTGGTTTGGTTGCTGATAGATTATACCCCGGCATCCAATTTAGGTTACCTTGCACCCCCCCAGGACAATTTTTCATGGGTGCCAAATTGTTCATTGGGACCCCCTGGATGGGAAACGAAGGTGTCCTCAAAAAAATTTTGGTTTGGGCTATGTGAAATTGCATGGTTTCTATGCCAACCCATAGCGAATTTGAGAAGGGGGATCTGCCTATAAAATTACTCATATCTCAGCTGTTCCTTATCCTAGACTACTAAACTTAATACCAAATTAAAGCTTAGACATATGCCTATTATCCCCTTGTTGCATATGGAAATTATCTAATTTGCATATTCATAAATATTTATGAAAACATTAAAAATGTGTTTCACGAATGGGGGTATACGTACAAGATCAATAATATCTCAGCTGCTTTTAGTCGTAGAGTACTAAAATTTGCACTGAAATAAAGCAAAGACATAGGCCTTTTATTTCATGGTCAAATATGCAACGTACCTTATTTGCATAATTTGCATATTCATGAATATTAATAAAAATGCTAAAAAATAAGGGAAAATCATTACAAATATAAATAGGCTGATTTCATCCAAATATTGTCATTGTTGCATGTTTTAATATAATCAATGTTACAATTTGATAGGTCCAATTATCCAGTGGTCCTATATGAATATTATCTCATTTGAATATTCATGAAAATGCATGAAAACTTAAAAAAATGAGGGAAAATCACGTAAAAACTATAAGCCTAGGGGAGGGGTCAAGGTACGATCTATCCTGCACTCCTAGGGCCTTTTAAATTCATGCCAAATTATTCAGTGGGACCTTCAAAATGTGAAATGAAGTTCTCCTCACAAGAAATTAGGTATGGGCTACGTGAAAATGCATGGTTTCCATGGCAACCGCTTATATGATTCTCGAGATTAAGGGGGTAGGCCTACAAATTCAATCATATCTAGGGTTCTACTTATTCTAGAGCACTAAAATTGGTGTCAAATTAAAGCTTAGACACATGTCTTTCTTCTTGTGGTCAGATTTGTAAATCATCGAATTTGCATATATATGAATATTAATGAAAACCTACAATATGAAGTAAAATCATAAAAAAAACATAAATGAACATATTTCAGCACAAAAACATCATCAAACCACCATTGTTGCCAGTTTTTATATCCTCAGTGATTCAATTTGATAAGTTCTTTCATCAAGTGTCCTGTATGAAAATTATCTCATGGTCCTATATGAAAATTATCTCATTTGCATATTCATGAATATTAATGAAATCTTAAAATGATGGAAAAAAAAGCATGGGTAAACTATAGTATGCAATAGGGGTAATCAGACCTAAATGGAACACATCAGACATTTTATTATGGGCATAAATTTGTCCAATAGGACCACTTAAATGTAAAAAAATATTGTCCTCAAAAATAAATGTTATTTGGGTTTTTGAAATTTCATGGTTTCCATGGCAACCCATTATGCCGACTGTAAAGATAGGGGGTATACGTACAAAAAATACTCATATCTTAACAACATCTCATCCTAGATTACTTAACATGGTACCAAACTAATCCCTGGACATAGCAGTTTAATTTGGTAGTTAGATATGCAAATTATCTAATTTCCATATTCATGAATATTAATAAAAACTTTAGAAATGAGAGATAAAATCTCAGAAAAATTAAGGGGTGTATGTATAAAATTACCAATATCTCAGCAGCTATGCTTCCAAGTGTATCAAACTTGGTGCCAAGTCAATGCTTAGACATAATACTTTTACCTTAAGTTCAGCTTTGAAAAATATTTAACATAAATAATTATGAATTTTAATTAAAACAGAAGAAACAAATGAAAAATCGCGGAAAAATCAAGGGGGTGTACTTACAAATTTAATAATATCTCAATTGCTAAGTGCCCTAGAGTACCAATTTTGGTTTTAAACTAATGCTAAGACAATAGTATGTTTAAAAAATTATCAAATTTTAAAACGGTCATATTATAATATTCATGAATATTGATGAAACCATGAGCATTTTGAGAATAATATTTGAAAATGAAGGGGATATACCTACAAAATTACTCATATCTCAGCAGCTTATAGCCCTTACGTAGCAAACAAGGTGCCAACTTATTGCTATGATACAGCCCTTTATCTCAATGGTAATATTTGCCAGTTGTCGCATTTACATATTCATGAAAATTAATATAAACATTAGAATAAAGAGAAAAAACGCCGAAAATGAATGGGGTATACCTACAAAATAACCAATATCTTAGCTGCTAATTGCCCTAGAGTAACAAACAATATACTTAATTTAAGTCTATGCATAGCAGTTTTACCTAGTGGGAAGTTATAAGAATTAACTAATTTGTTTAATATCAATATTAATAAAAACTTTAAAAATACAAGTAAAAAATGTATACAAATTGATAGCAGTGTACTTACAAAAATTACTCGTATCTCAGCTGTTATAAATTTTATACTTTTTTCTTTTACTCAATTTTACTTAGGATTATGCTGTTTGATATGGTACCAAGCTTGTTACTATTGGGCAATTGGAAGCCAAGCTATGAATCACTTTGTAGCTATACCCCCTTAATTTTCCTGTAATTTCTCTTAATTTCTCATGTTTTCATCAATATTCATGAGAATTTAAATTTGATGTGTTATGAATTGGATCATTTTGGTAAATATGTTGTGTCTCTGCATTGACTTAAAATCAGGTTTGGCACTATTGGGCACTTAACTACTGAGATATGAGTAATTTTGGAAGTGCACCCCCTTGATTTTTCCGCAATTTTTTTTTCATTTCTTCTGTTTACATTAAAATTCACGAATATTCATGATAAATATTTTTCATATTATACCTTATGGTAAAAGTACAATGTCTAAGCATTAAATTGGCACTAGGTTTGATACACTGGAACACATGGTAGGTGTAATATTTGTCATTTTATATGTACATCCCTTAATTTTTCTAAGATTTTTTCTTTAATTACAAAACTTTCATTAACATTCGTGAATATGCAAATGAGATAATTTTCATATAGGACCACTGGATAAAAGAACTTATCAAATTGAATCACTGAGGATATAAAAACTGGCAACAATGGTGGTTTGATGATGTTTTTGTGCTGAAATATGTTCATTTATGTTTTTTTTTTATGATTTTACTTCATTTTTGTAGGTTTTCATTAATATTCATAAATATGCAAATTCGATGATTTACAAATCTGACCACAAGAACAAAGACATGTGTCTAAGCTTTAATTTGACACCAATTTTAGTGCTCTAGGATAAGTAGAACCCTAGATATGATTGAATTTGTAGGCCTACCACCCAATCTCGAGAGTCATATAAGCGGTTGCCATGGAAACCATGCATTTCACGTAGCCCATACCTAATTTCTTGTGAGGAGAACTTCATTTCACATTCTGAGGGTCCCACTGAACAATTTGGCATGAATTTAAAAGGCCCTAGGAGTGCAGGATAGATCATACCTTAACCCCTCCCCTAGGCTTATAAGTTTTAGTTGATTTTCCCTCATTTTTTTAAGTTTTCATGCATTTTCATGAATATTCAAATGAGATAATATTCATATAGGACCACTGGATGATTGGACCTATCAAATTGTAACAATGATTATATTAAAACATGCAACAATGACAATATTTGGATGAAATCAGCCTATTTATATTTGTAATGATTTTCCCTTATTTTTTAGCGTTTTTATTAATATTCATGAATATGCAAATTATGCAAATAAGGTACGTTGCATATTTGACCACGGAATGAAAGGCCTATGTCTCAGCTTTATTTCAGTGCAAATTTTAGTACTCTACGACTAAAAGCAGCTGAGATATTATTGATCTTGTACGTATACCCCCGTTCGTGAAACACATTTTTAATGTTTTCATAAATATTTATGAATATGCAAATTAGATAATTTCCATATGCAACAAGGGGATAATAGGCATATGTCTAAGCTTTAATTTGGTATTAAGTTTAGTAGTCTAGGATAAGTAACAGCTGAGATATGAGTAATTTTATAGGCAGACCCCCCTTCTCAAATTCGCTATGGGTTGGCATAGAAACCATGCAATTTCACATAGCCTAAACCAATTTTTTTTTGAGGACACCTTCGTTTCCCATCCAGGGGGTCCCAATGAACATTTTGGCACCCATGAAAAATTGTTCTGGGGGGGTGCAAGGTAACCTAAATTGGATGCCGGGGTATCTGTGATAATACATTGCATAAGTTCGGAAGCCTCTATGCGAGCTAAACACTTTTTTGTGTAATCTAGGGCGAAGATTTACTACCAGTAAAATGCATATAAGCTACCCAGTGGCTTAGACTACTGTCCGATCTAAGGCGGTGGATTCATTATTTATCGTTGCTACCATTGTTTGTGGTGATTGTGTTTTTGGTCCTTGCTTTGTAAACAGTGCTTTGTGTCCTTTCTAGTTTTACAATCATCTTGATGGGGAAAAGACAGAGCTGGTTGCTTTACTTTATTGTCTTCTTGATGTATCGTGACTGTTAGTGTTCTATGGCTCTTCACGGTGCGTGGGTGGGTGTGCAGTGTGTAATTGTGGTATTTCCTGATGTTTTTGAATTATCAATACAACGTGATATATATACAATAGATAATCAGTATAGCGTATTATATTACAGGCCTCCAGATAAGAATGCGTACCAGAAAATATTTTTCTTATTTCTCAGCAAAAACATGTGTTGTGGGTACTCAAAAGAACCGCCTCGATGAGACGGTTCTTTTGAACACCCAAAACATATGCTTCAACTGATGGGTAAGACAATAATGACATCTTTACGTTAAAAATTGCTTAACGGGCCCTATGATTATAATCCTCATTAACAAAACAAACGGAAAAAAACCCCAGCAGCTACATGACACTGATGCTCATCAACAACAGACCTCTCAGAACGCCAATAATATTCAAAGATTTAAGCGCTACTAAGTACTTGCCTAAAGCTCATGATGTAGTACATTCACAGGTATAGATAAGCAATTGTTTACGCATCAGTTTGAACATATGTTTTGAGTGCTCCAAAGTTCCGTCTCAGACCTCTGAGACGGTTATTTGGAGTACTCACCTTATATTTTTTGGTTGTGAAATAAGGATAATATTTTTCGTTACGCACTCTTAACTAAAGGCATGCAAACATACTTCAAATAACCACGTCAATGTTAGCCACATGACATCAAGAAAACGATAAAAGAGTTAAGTAAACAGCTCTCTCTTCCCCAGCGAGATGATAGCAAAACTAGAAAGGACATAAAGTAATGCACTACAAAACAATTACCTAACGCAAACCCCCACAAACTATGGGGGCAATAACAAGAGAGGGAGCATATTTATTATTTACTTTAAGAGAAGCCCCATAGCTTGCATAGGGAGAGAGCATATAAGAATTTTTCATGGGTGTGAGGGTAGGATAGAAAAATCCGTCCCGAGGATCGCCGTTTGGCATCACGAGGCTTGCCGAGTGATGACAAACGGTGATCTGGAGAGTCATTTTTTTCTATCCTACCCTCACACGAATAATGGATTCTTTTTCTAGCTCACCACTGTTTTTATTTATTTATTTATTTTAAAATAAACTTCCAGAAGTCCCTAAATACGCTAAGATGCAATTTCACATGTTTACGTCACTTGACGTCCTGGGTAAGATAGCATGGGTAAGATAAGATTTTCTGTCCCAGGGTCAGGGTAAAATCTCAGATATCCTTATCCGATGTGTAAGAATATTATTTTATTTGAGAGTAGTAATATGGGGAACATATCATTTCCTTAAATAGAAGTCCCGTTTTCTGAACGTGAAAACATTCAAAGGTATCACTGTACCATTAGGCACTGTGAGTTCAATAGGATTTATGAACATTAGAAACAAGTCCGGGCGTACTTTGGTCAACCCCAAGTTTTGCTGTGCTGATACCTGGTCTTGACTAGAAGCTCTCCTTTAGCCGGACAGCTCCTGTAAGTTTCAGTTAATTCCGTACTGTTTCCACTTTGGGAAAATACTTTTTCCTGTTTCCACTTTGGGAAAATACTTTTTCCTGTTTCCACTTTGGGAAAATCCTTTTTTCAGGTCATTGTATTCTTGTGCCGGAGCAGCAGGAAATTTCTATCTGGCAAAACGTGGGCTTTCACTGTTAATTTTGTTTCTCTTGAGTTGTTGAACAGGAATAAGTGTTGATTAATGATCAAGGAGATGTCCTGTAGAAATTACGCGTGTATTTTGAGCATTATACTATATAGGAAATTGCATACATACAGTGAGACCAAACAATAAAATGGCGTTTCGCTGGTAGGCCGATGAAGGCCCGCTTTTAGATGTTAACTGGGTTTCTCAACAATTCTAAGATCTAATGATAATTTAAATTCAGTATCACATCTTATTTGACGTCACAGTCAGAATATCCCTGATTATTTGTATCTGATTGTGTTTTTAGTTGGGAGCACCGGTCATTGCTAACTAAAGTGCATCAAGAAGGTATCCACTTCATTATAAATTCTAAGATCTACTTATAATTCAAATTCAGTATCACATCTAATTTGACGTCACAGGCAGAATCTCCTTGGTTAATAGTATCTGATTGTGTATTTGGTTAGGGGAACCGGTCATTGCTAACTAAGGTGCATCAAAAAGGCATCCACTTCATTAATTTTGGAGTTTAATGGCTGTTTTCGAACAGAGAACATTACACGGCGGAAGTCCGTGAATATATGTGTGTTATTGAAGGTTGCCACCTACTTTATTTTAATGGATATTGGGACCTTGAGACATGGATAATACTTTGTGTTCATTAAATTACCCATTAAATCGGGACAAATGCTTAAATTTCAGCTGAATTTGGCACTTTACATTAAAGAAACTCATTACAGAACCACTTAGAGGCATATTGCATTTACAGGAATTTCAACACTATTTGAGCTAGGAATGACATTTTAGTACTTATCACCGCTATGATAGGCGAATAACGACACTTCAGACGCGTCTGCGAATGCAGAGCACAATATATTGTAACGGGACCGCCAGGCCGGGTAAACGTGCAATTCAGGATTTTAGGCGGTGTTACAATGGTCCGTGATTGTGGGTTCACCTGGGTCGATAGCAATGTTAGTGTACAGGGGCTTGAAATGAAAAGATTATTTAAGTTTCTTAATTTATTAAATTCTCAATTCAAATCATTTATCTATATCCTAAGGCACAATCAGACATGTAAAAAAAATGTGACACGATATTTTACTGAGGTAACCCTTAATTACAATAAAATATGCAAATGCATGCTAGGGTGAAACCTTATACAGGCAAGGGATAAACCTTATACATGCAAGGGATAAACCTTATACATGCAAGGGATAAACCTTATACATGCAAGGGATAAACCTTATACATGCAAGGGATAAACCTTATACAGGCAAGGGATAAACCTTATACATGCAAAGGTGAAACCTTATGCATTTATCTATTAAATTTATATATTAAATAAGTTGTCACATATAGAGATATGAACGGTTATATAGTAAATTGATTGGTTCTATGAGTGAAAGTGGTCTTAAAAGATAGAGTTATCCTTTAAGACAAAGTTCCCTTTAAAAACCAAATCTATTTTAGCTTTATAAAGTAAACTCAGGTATATTTGGATTAATATTCCAACTGTCATACAAGAGCTACCCAAATATGAAGATTACACTCAAATTAGAATGTGCACCCAAATCTAAATAACACCCAAATCTGAAGCGCACCCAAATTTCAATTTATGCACCCAAATCTGGAGCGCACCCAAATTTCAATATGCACCCAAATCTCTATATGCACCCAAACTTAAATATATCACCCAAACTTGAGTAAATGAAGGACAGCATTTACAGTCAATGCTTCCACCAAACTAACAGGGTGTTCAGACAAGGGAAACAGTTTATATGTCTAATTAGATCTACAAGTCTTTAGAAGACAGAGAGAAATAATTTGTGGTGGGTTTCCTCAGTCAAAAATCAAAGAAATAATGTACAAATACGCTAGATTGTATAAACAACAAAGTTTGGAAGTTGGACCAGCTTCACCAGGGTTAGGAATTTCATTCAGACAGTTGTAAACAAACAGACGACTAAGTTGTTTACAACTGAACAGGCACCACCCAAAGTTGAATGAACTTTATTTCTCAAAATAGCAAATATGAAATAATCACCTTATCAGGACCAAGATTTCTCCTGGGTGGCATCGGTTCACAACGGTAATAATATAGCTGAGGTTTAAAAGATTCGGAGTCCGCTTATCTAGAACAAGAACGTCTGCTCCGGTCTGTCAACAAAGTCATTGACCCGGTTGAGTAGCGCGCTCGTCTTTTATAGTAAACTGCGCACGCACCCGCGAGTCATGTGATCGAATTTAAATGACGTCATTAATCGAACATCCGAGGTATCGACATTTGGGTGCGATTCAATCCGATTCGGAAACATGCGAAAACTATACGGTTAAAACCAAAGTATTCCGCATGTTTACAAAAATGAAAGAAGCCGCGGCCGAAGAAATCACCCAAATAAATGGAAAATACGGCTAGAAATGAAGCTTTTATGATACTATTCATATGCGAACCGATGAAATAGAGGTAAATATCTGCAACTGAGCCGCGAATAAGCGCTGACACCGCGATGAACGTCTCAAAACCTGGTGAAACGGGGCCGAAATGTGTGGTTTCAAAACAGGCATGGTTGCCGATGTGAGAGTCCTGGGAAGCAAATTATTAAAGCCCAGCGCCGTTACAATATACACAGAACAGCGACGAAAATGAGTGATCAGGTCATATTTTATGTGTTAGGTCTCATTAGATCGCTGACCATGCACGTTTAAAGAGTGTATGTATATATGCGCATATACATGTACGACACGTATCATGCGCGGATTCAGATAATTCCATCGTGGGGGGGGGGGGGGGGGGGTGGGGGCTTATAGCTTAGTCATCACCGTATTTCACAGATGGCCATGCGGACCTCCATTGAGAAGCAATCCTGCCTCCCCCTCCGGATCCGCCCATGTGTATACTAATATCACCATACAGTCTTACAGTTTCTATCATTTGTGCATGCGCGGATCCAGACTTTTGAAAGCTTTGTCAGAGGCGTCCAAATTTGATAATGTTTTTTTAGTTGATGAGGGGAAAGAGGATCCAAATACCGCTATAAATAGGCATCATCGGCCCGCCAGCGAAACGCCATTGTTGGCGTTTCGCTGGCGGGCCGATGATGGCCCAACATTGAATGCAGGCTTGGTAGCTTTGTGATTTTTCAGGGGATCCGGATCAGTATTGCAAAGAAACCCTGTATGTTTGTGATTTTTCAGAAGTGGGGGATGGGGTCCGGAACCCCTGCCCCCACTTCTGGATCCGCACCTGTTTGTGCTTTACACCAGCTGATGAGATTTTGCTACTTATCGCATTGCACAGCAGCGAAGGCTCAGGCGAGCTGTCGAATAGGACAGACTCACCAGAGCTTTCTCTTCTTGCCAACACAAAAGGTGGATAAAGACGAGGACTCAGGCCAAATTGTTTTTTTTTAAATATGAAAGTTTTGTGGTCATATACGAGTACATGTACAATTTTAGTACCCCACTATTAATATGAATATTATATTATTCAGTCATCCACATATCACTTGCTGGTTGTCCTTATACCTGGGGTGGGGCAGCTGCATCAGGTAAGCCATGCACCCATTGTACACAACTGCAACGGCTAAGGCCTATGACAATAGTTAACTGCAACAGGTAAGTAATATGCCCATAGTACACTCCAACAGGTTAGACCTATGCCCATATCTCACTGCAACAGGTAAGTCATTTGCTCATAGTTCACTGCAACAAGTAAGGCCTATGCCCACAGTTCACTGCAACAGGTAAGTTCTATGCCCATAGTTCACTGCAATAGGTAGGTCCTATGCCATAGTTCACTGCAACAGGTAAGTCCTATGCCAATGGTTCACTGCAACAGGTAAGTTCTATGCTCATAGTTCACTGCAACAGGTAGGTTCCATGCCCATAGTTCACTGCAACAGCTTTAATCCTTCGCCAACAGTTCACTGCAACAGGTAAGTCATATGCCCTAAGTTCACTGCAACAGTTGACTTCTATGCCCTTAGTTCACTGCAACAAGTGAGTTCTATGCCCATAGTTCACTGCAACAGGTAAGTCCTATGCCTATACGTCCTTGCAGCAGGTGAGTCCTATGCCCATAGTTCACTGCAACAGGTATGTCCTTTGCCCATAGTTCACTGCAACAGGTAAGTCATTTGCTCATACTTCACTGAAACAGGTAAGTCCGATGCCCATAGTTCACAGCAACAGGTAAGTCTTATGACCATAGTTCACTGCAACAAGTATTCCTATCGTCGTAGTTTACTGCAACTGGTAAGTCATATGGCCATAGGTCACTGCAACAGGTATGTCCTATGCCAATGTTTCACTGCAACAGGTAAGTCATATGCCTATACATCACTGCAGGAGGTAAGTCATATGCCAATAGTTCACTGCAACTGGTAAGTAATTTGCCCATAGCTCACTGCAACAGGTAAGTCATATGCCCATAGTTCACTGCAACAGGTATGCCCTATGCCCATTGTTCACTGCAACTGGTAAGTAATTTGCCCATAGTTCACTGCAACAGGTAAGTCATATGCCCATAGTTAACTGCAACAGGTATGTCCTATCCCCTTCGTTCACTGCAACAGGTAAGTCATATGCCATTGTTCACTGCAACAGGTAAGTCATATGCCAATAGTTCACTGCAACAGGTTAGTCATATGCCCATAGTTAACTGCAACAGGTGAGTCCTATGCCCGTAGTTCACTGCAACAGGTATGTATTTTGCCCATAGTTCACTGCAACAGGTAAGTCATATGCCCTTAGTTCACTGCAACAGGTATGTCCTATGCCCATAGTTCACTGCAACAGGTAAGTCATTTGCCCATAGTTCACTGCAACAGGTAAGTCATTTGCCCAAAGTTCACTGCAACAGGTATGTCCTATGTACATAATTCACTGCAAAAGGTAAGCCATTTGCTCATAGTTTACTGCAACAGGTAAGTCATATGCCCATAGGTCAATGGTAAATGAAATGTGTATGTCCAACGTCCACTGCAACAAGTACTTTATATGCCCAACGTTCACTGCAACAGGTAAGATCCTCGGCCTGCCCATATTTCACTTGAACAGGTAAGCCATATTGCCATAGACAGCTGCAACAGTTAAATTGTATGCCATTACTTCATTGCACTAGGTAAGGCATATACCCATAGTTCACTTCAACAAGTAAGTCATATGCCTATAGTCCACTAAAACATATAATTCATATGTCTAACGTTAACTGCTACAGGTAGTAAGTTTTGAAGCTATAGTTCAATGCAAGAGGAAATGTCTTTGCACATAGATAACTGCAACAGGTAAGTCATATGCACACAGTTCAATGCAGCAGGAAATTCTTAGGCACATAGATGAGTTTTATCCCCATAGACATTTGTAACAGGTAAGTCATATACCCATAGTTCACTTCAACAGGTAAGTCATATGACCACAGTTCACTGAAACAGAAAATTCTTAGGCACACAGATAACTGCAACAGATAAGTCATATACCCATAGTTCACTGTAACATGTAATCCGTATGTCCAACGTTCACTGCAACAGGTAAGTCCTATGACTATAGTTCACTGAAACAGGTTATTCCACCCATAGTTCACTACAACAGGTAAGCATATACCCATAATTCCTATGCCAATAGTTGATCAAAGTTCTCTGGAACAAGTAAGCCCTATACCTATAGTTTACTGCAACGGGTAATTCATATGCCTAGAGTTGATCATAGTTCACTGCGACAGGTCAACTCTCTGCCTGTAGTTTACCATAATTCACTGCAACAGATGTGTCCTATATTTTTGCAGTAGTTTCCAGAACGAGCTCTGACTCTCAATCATTAAATGAGCCGGGACATGAGCAACCCCAATTGGAACTGCCTAGGCCAATTCCGCGAAATTCCATCGACTAAGACCATGGATGTACATCTAGGATCTTCTTTGATAACGCGGATGATAACATGACGCTGACGTTATAATTATAACGTGACGCTGACGTCATAGAAACCATGTTGATACAATAACAAGTGTGATTGCAGAAAAACAAACGGCCTAAATGAAGTTTATCATGATAATCTTCATTTATTCTGCTGATTAAACTTTTCGGATAATCAGAATTATCGAACACTACGCTTAATGCTCCTTACATACACCCAAGCCATGATTCATCAGCTCAGTCTGATCAGAGTCTTCGCTGTCCACATGAGGATAGCATGCGTCCTAAGGTACCCTCTAAGCTTAAAACAAATACGAGGGGCGTTCAATATGTAATGAAAACAGCCCAGTATATCCCAAAGTTTTATATTTACACACTTCGTAGTTACTTTAATTTAAAGGTCTGTTTCTTGGCTAAATACATGTAAAATTGCAGTTGTCCAGCTCATTATCTTATTTACACAAGCCACTTTCAAGAAAGGGTGCTGAAGTACACTGCGATATGAAATAAAACAATGTTTTCAAAAGCAGATAACTACATGAACGAGGAATGTTTTCAGTCTGCTTCTTCGTGTGGTAAACATCCATATATTAGAGATTTATACCTGCAAAATTTTTTGATGTTGCTTCATAATCTATGAAATACTGAGGCTGTCATTTTGGTTAAAATCCTCCTTGATGCTACTTTTTCTGGCATTCCATTGACAGAGTCGTTTTTGCGTGAACGAATACATAGCGAAAATTCATACGAAAATCTTTTGTAACATTTTTTCTGGTCGCTTCGATTTCATTTGCAAGTTATAAAGCCGATTTTGAAATTTCCATATTTAATCTCACTCATAAAGTAAGCCAAGTAAGTCATTTAAAATAAGAAAATCACTTAAAAGAATGCCATCATTGGCTAACACTGAAATGGATCAGACAAAATATCGCGTTTCCTCGATGTTTGCATCCGGATGCATTATTTGGACATTATTACACGTATTAACATGTACATAATCTGGCTGGCTAATTTCAGACAATAAAATTATAGGAAACGAAAATGGTATACCACTCAGATGAGATACCCCTAGATATTGGTTTCAGTTTAGCTGGTCTGCTGCCTATGCACTGTGTTTACTGAAACTTCGATACAATAAAAGTTGTCCCTTCCTGGTACAAAGCCACATTTCCTATTTTCAAGAACCATGCGTAACTTAGTGTTACGTCCATTGCTTTAAACGACGTCAACGTAAGAGGGGGTAACGTACTAAAACCGTTTGCACGAGACATCAGTACCGGTCAAAAGTTTGTATCATTATAGCAGATAAAAGGGAAATGAGTCAGAAAACTATAGATATGTGATTTATGCATATTAAATGTTTGTTTTAGAAAACACAGCATGCCTTTCTACCTTTGTTAAAATGAGTCTTTACAATTCGGAGGAAAATATATGCAGTGTATATTAGTGTGCTTTTTAAAAAGCCTGTAACATATTGAATTTGGGAAGATAAAATAATGTTTCATGCACCATTATAACGGCGACGCTTTGATCTTTCGTTTGGCATATGGCATTAAATCCTAACGCGTTTGTGGATGGAGTTATGAGTGGGTTTTCAATACATATTGAACCCCCCTCGTACTCTTATCATATTTGGCGGATGCAAACGATGACCCGAGTCTTCGTTTTGCGCATGCATATTTTGTTGTTTTGTCAAAGTAAGTAAGGAATCGATACAAACAAGTACCACACCTGACCCAGGATACCAATGGGAAAGTGACAAACGCAAAGTTAGACACCACAAACGAGAGCCAAGATGTCAGCCCTTTCCCAGCTTAACATGCTTAAACGGAATTCAGATACTGGTGTACTTTTATTGCTGGTTTAAAGCTGCATAATCTGTAACTTCTGATCTTTTAATTTTAGAACTAATGTTTCTATTTTTCAAGAACACTGTAAAAAAACTATAATTCAGGTATACATTTGACTAATTTGACTAATTTCGTAAATCTAAACAAATCATCAGTATCAAAACAACAGCATTTATGTTAAAATTAACTGTCTATAATTATTGGAGGGACGCAAATAATTACCAACACGAGAAAAGTACCCCTGTTTTTATAAGATAATTAACTTTTCTGTGCATTTTCAGCTATAGTGAACAGATTTATTGTGAAAGCGTAACTTAATTCTACTTTTACAAATGATCTAAAAAGAAAATAAAAAAAATCGAAAAATGTTCATAGTTGCAGACTTAGTCTCTTTCAGATATGCGTGTATATGCAAATACCGTCACAAATCATCGTAGGAAGGCAATAAAACACATGCTAAATGGCGAAATGCCACATTGAAATTCCAGTTAATGCACTTTATATGGGTTGAAAACGACTTACATACAATCATTTTGAACTCATCCTTTAAGACAGGACACTAAACACGATCACTCTCAAAGTAAATGCGCTGCGTAAAACGAAATAGTAATTATTTCAGGAGGCTGATTTGAAAATGAAAACCAGCTGATTAGGTAAAATGATTTTATTGTATGAACAAGACAAGGATGTTCCCATTAAGTACAAGTGCAATGAAAAGATAGAAGTTTAACATATATGCAGTAATTATGAGTATTAAGCAAAATAACATCAAAGATTATGCCATGAAATTGACATGACAGAAATTATAGTCTTTAGTGACAGCTATCGATCTTGCAATATGATAGATAATTTAAAATTCATTTGAAGGATGATTCGGATCCGAACAGGTTAAGTCTGTAGATAAGAAAATGGCAATTTATGTCTTACGAAACATTATGTAGCAAGGGCTATAGTGTACAATGACCGAAACTGGCTCAAAAGAAGGCAAGAATCTTTGTGGGATATAAGTGAGGAATGTTAGCTATATGGGGGGCACACTGGATATTCATTTATTTTCTTAAATAACAATAGCAACACCTTAAACAACAAATGCCAAATGAATTATATATGGTGGGACTGGTACACCACAATTACGAAGACAATCGAGATCAGGGCGCAATGAGAAATGCATTGGTTAGAGACTCAGACTAAGTGCCGATTCAGAGATTCAATAGCATATGAAGTAACAGTAGCAATGGGAAAATACCTTGAAGATCTGTATAATTGCACCTGTGTCATGTCTCAAATCTAAAAATGACACATACTATAATTTTAAACGGTGAATCTCTTCCAGTCTCTAGCTGCATATCCCAACATTTGGCTCTCTACACCATATACACCTTCTTTGTTAAAATACTACCACCATGTGTCGTATAAATACATGAACTATACAAATAAACGCCAAAATATAACAATATCCCAAAATAGGGTACACGAGTCATGCCTATACCAGAAGAGACTTCAAGTGCATGTAACGGGCAATCCTCTTCCCTAAATACACCCAATTTGGGAACCAGTGAGGCATTTGAGGGCATCAAAAGGTGGGAAGACTTAGTAATACTAGCATAACAATTTATTTGATAACTATAATTCTAGACACATACAAAATGTATTTACTTGTTATACTTGAATTCACACAACATCAGATTTGAATGTTATACAGTCTACTTCTGGAATACACATCCAGCCAAAGACAGTTAAACTCACACTGATAGTTAACAACGATTCCTGATCTTTTCTGTCTTCCTTTACTTACAAAGATTACCTATGGGTTACGGGACAAAATGACCATCTTAATAATTAAGGCAGCAACAAAAATCTAATAGATGGTCTCATGGTCTAACTTTTGCTAAAAGTATTTCACTAAAACATGTCTCCTGTTAATTTATTTATCGCTCTACAATCCAGCCAGGGCTATTATGTTCATTGTCAAATATTCAAAGCAAAGAATGGTAATGTAATGCAAAATAAGTATAAACAAAATAGTGAGTATCACCAGGAAATACCACAATCACAAACTGCAGGCAAACCCATGGCACCGTGAGGAAGAGCCACACAAGCATCACGAGACACCAGGAAGACAAACTTAGCAGAGCAACAAGCTCACTCTTCCCGTAGACATGATTGCAAAACTAGAATGGACATAAAGTAACGTACAAAACATAGAACAATTACAGACTCCCGATGGTAGTAACAATAAAGAACAAGTCAACAACATCAGAACCACCATCGTAGAACAGACAGCGACCTATGATAATATTGGGAACTCTTCTGACCCAGGCCTTGCTCTAGGGGCTATTGAAACTCAAATGAAATGCCTAGCTGAAGGCATAAGGGGAGGAGAGCTGTACAAAAAATATGCAACAAAAGGCCCTGATACTTTCAGAATCCTGAAAATACTTTGGAAATCCTAAATTCAAACCACCAACTCAAATGGATACCGCAATGAAAGGGTTATTTGAGATTCATTTGTAAATATTACGATCGACCTTTTGTGTCCTATAAAGTCAAAACGGAAAAGGAAGTGAGATGCGCCGATTTATGGTATACAGCCCTTGACAGACTATGATGAAATCAAATATCGCGATGTCCAAATGTTGATAAAAGAATGTGCAAACATTAAATGACGATATATTGAAAGCATATGAGCCTGTCAGCCCCGAAATAAATGAGATTACAGCAAGTGCCATAATCTTCATTATTGGAACACTCATTGTGTATCGTGTGCAGAATAAAACATGAGGACAGATAAAACTCATTTTTTTTATTATTTTAAAATGACATTGTTTAACATGCGCGGATCCAGAAGGGGGTGGTGCAGGGAGTCTGGAACGCCCCCCCCCCCCTGAAAACCCACAAAATATAGGTTTTCTTAGCAAAACTGGTCCGGATCCCATGAAAATTACAAAGCTACCCAGCCAGCATTCGATGTTGGGCCATCATCGGCACGCCAACGATTGCCCGCTTATAGTGGTACTTAAATCCTCTCTCCCCTCAACAACTACGAGTAAAACAAAAAAAAATAAAATAACTTGACTTTCTCTGATTTGTTTTTGATTCGCGCATGTTAATGAACTAGTCATTAAAAATGATGATGATCCAGAAACATCAGGTTAAATTCAGGCCCCAAGATTTTAAACTGAGCATGACAGAACTACTTGAATAAAGGGGCTATCCCCCTCCCATATGAGACAAAAAGAAAGAAAGAAAAGTTGCGTTGCAAGAATTTCTACTTATTGACTTATTGGTTTATTAGAACAATAGCCTAAGTATAATAATCTGGTAATTATTTATTTTTATTTGACTTTTACCGTTGCTATGGTAACAAAAATGGCCGACAAAATAGGCTGAAATCGGAGAGTGACTATTTTGGAACATATTTCAGACATTTGACTGAGAAATTACGACAGAGTACAAAAAAATACCAAGCAAGCTACTTTAAAACATGATAAGAATTACCAGTTCACACAACATATTAAAATACTATTTTAGTATTCAGCTTTAAATGATATCTAGTTCTTGTAAAAAGGGTCTTCCAAAGCTTCATATTTGGTCCAAACGTTTGGTTCTCTACTTTTGGCATATTTGCGGCCATTTGCTGTTACTATAGCAACGATAAAAGTAAAATAAATATCAGACATTTACACTTTTGTTTTTGTCTGATAAAACCAATCAGCAGAAATTGGTGAAAAACAATTCAATTTACTTTTGTAATTCATATTTTTGGCTACATAGTGGGCCAAACATAGCTCTTTTAATTGCGCATGAAAGCTGAAATACTAAAATAATGATTTGTCTTGCTTTAGATTTTTCAGAGCTTGTATTTATCCTGCTTTTAATGTTCAAATGTCAACAATTTATTATATAGCCTATAACTAAACAATCTGATTGGCCCAGATGCCTATCTACTGTCGCTGACATAAGTACATGTCGCATGCTCCGTTTTTGGACTTGAACTTGTCAATAACAAATGGCATTGTTTCTTCTAAAATTTATGATAAACGGGATGATTTTAATTTTGAAATAGTAAATTTCCCATTTCTTGATGGAGATGTTCCTCGCTCTCCTTCCTATGGTGTATATATTTCTCAGCTTATTCGTTTTGCTAGAGTGTGTTCTAATGTTGATGACTTCAACAACAGAAACTTATTTTTAACTGCTAAATTATTAAAACAAGGTTATAGATATCATAAATTTCGTAAAGCATTTTCTATATTCTACCACAGACACTCAGAGTTAATTGTTAAATACAACATCGGGTTAAAAACTCTTCTGCAACAAGGCATATCAGAACCTATATTTTATGGTAATTTAGTTCATAAATTCAAACGAATTGTTGGAAAACCTTATTTTAGTGATCAATTCAAAAAGATAGTAAAAAGTTATATAAGGGTTGGGTATAATTTAGATATCATGCGACAGTCTGCATGCCTAGTTTAAACCCAATCACGGTTTATAGCTAAGGTTTCCTCTTTAATTGCACGACGGTGGGTCAGGCCTCAGACTCTATGAAGACGTAAAGCTTTAATCGGTGGGTTGGTGCCTGATGCTTATCTGTAGCTGGACCCACCGTGGCTCAACTTGAGGTTTTCTTTAGCTCTGACTATCTGTGAGTCATGAGCCCTTTTCTTTGTTTCATCATTGGGTAGTAATTTGATTAGAGTGTTTTTTCCATGATGATACATTGCATTAGTTAGATGGCCTCCATGCGAGCTGAACATTTCTTGTACTTCAACAACAGCAAAATCTAGGGCGAAGATTTGGTACCAGTAAAATGCATTTAAGCCCCCCGGTGGCTTAGGCGGCTGTCCGTTCTAAGGCGATGGTTCTGTTGTTGTTGACTTTTTGTTTATTGTTACTCCCATTATGGGAGTCTGTAATTGTTCTATGTTTTGTTGTACGTTACTTTATGTCCTTTCTAGTATTGCAATCATCTTGATGGGGACGAGAGAGCTGATTGCTTTGCTTAATTTGTCTTCCTGGTGTCTCGTGATGGTTGAGCGGCTCTTCCTCACGGTGCCACGGGGTTGTCTGCAGTTTGTGATTGTGGTATTTCCTGATCATACTCACTTACCATTTTTCAGGAAGTGACGTTTCAAACAAAACGGCATAAAGTAATATTGTATGACTTTCAGACGTGACATCAGATTGTCAAGTACTTTCGTATGATCGAGCTGTAACGTCAATTGTTTAAATGGTCTAAAATGACAGGAAATTTATAATATATCTTTATCACAAAAACTAATGTGAAATAGGTGCCACTTAACTGCAACCAACCAATTAAACGTTGCGTTGGGCCTTTAATAATTTTTGTTACGAATGTAGGACAAAATCCCCCCTGGAGAACCCCCAGCTCATTTTTATATAGGGGGACATAATCCCGGGACCCTCCTCCATCCACCCATGTTCATAATCCCTCTGATGATTTTTACAACGTGGAGAGACCCAGACCCTCTAAAGTCACTGACATGTATGTGGCTATGCGTTTTAGAAAGGTACAATGTACACGTCCTTTAATTGGAGCATAAGGTATTTAATGCCAAAGTCACAATGTGTGTATATGGATATAGATCAACTAACATGTAAACCTATGCAAGATTTAATCAAAAATATACCATGTGTTTCAAGAGATCTATATGAGCATATTCACTAACTGCTTATTTTCTCCCTCTCTTTGATCGTCCGAAAATAAATATTGTCTTTTCTAACACTCTAAAGGTTAGATCCTGCATTGCAAACCAGATTTACAATTCAAAAACTATTCTTTAGAGAAAAAGAAACAAAACACAGGTTTTGTTTGGAATGCCGCTTCTGCTTCAGTTTTTTGACATTACTTTTATTTACTTATGATAAGTACAAAAACAAAATTCACATAATTATACAAAAAATTCTTCAATTCTTCTTGTTCGTCTTGCCCAACAGTCTGTCAATCATACCAGCCTGAAAAACTTAGAAATTCTGTTCAAAAACGCTTTTTTCACATATCTCAACACTTCACAGAAGTATATTCAAATACGCCCTTGTATCCTTTTTTAGTTCATATTTGTGCTGTATTTTCCTTGATCTGCGAGCGGGCTACCCAACCCTAACTCCCTGTGGGAGGGGGAGGTAGGATTTTTCCATGCTCTGACCAGCAGGACATTCACACAGAGGCATGTTCAAGCTAGAATTTTAAACCTACAGAAAAGTTCCCTGAAAGTTCCCTAACTCTTCTGTACGTTCAAAAAAGCTTTTTATATAGAACCTCAACTCTATGCTCCCGTCCCAGGAGTGTTTACTCACTCTTTAAATTAAGTTTACTCTTTTTTGCAAAAAAAAAAAAAAAAAAAAAAAAATAAAAAAAAAAAAATAGAATTTTTACCACTTAGAAATCTAAAGTGCTCTTTACAAAATTTTCTATAACTAAATTTCTCCTTTTACAAAGCATCTACACCAAATTTTTCATATGTTGAAACGTTTAAGGTCCTATAATACCAGATATACAAGTTCAGTTAAGATTTAAATTTTCCACTACTCTTCAATATATAAAATTGACTTTAAGTTAATAATTGTCTGCAAAATTATTCTTGAAAACAACTAAGCCAGAACCGTTTATGAAAATCTCACAGTAATGGAGTCATGTAAACTACATACTGAAGCTACAAGCTGAAACTGATATAAATATAATATGCTGGTGGACTGAAATATTTGACAAGCAAATGAAATGCATATGAGCGCCGATCTGAGAAAAGGGTCCTTAAGACATTCCAGCAAATTATTACATAACAGACATTTAAAAACGCCTAAAATGATAAATTTCACATGCTTTTAAAGTACCACAAAAATGTATCTAAAACTTGATGTCATCAAAGTAGCAAATAATTCTGATTATATTTAAAGTTTTGTGTGCTGCCTGTTTCCATGACAACAATTAGGCCATAACACATACAAGGGCTCATAATGAAGGGTGGGTCACTTTAAATGCCTGTAATATGACTTAGCAAGTAAAATTCGTACAATTTCATTTGCATTTACAATATAGTTCATGCATAACGCATGTGAATACATTATACTTGTTCGATGTTTATACTGAGTCAACAATAACCTACAAGCAACTGGAGACCAGCACTCTGACGTCATATTAGGTTTAACGTTCTTTTGGACGGCACGTTTTAAACCAGATTACATTTGTTGCTTTAAACCTCCATATATTCGTCAATATTGAAAATAAATGCTTTAAATTTTAAGGGAATGTTTTTAAGTAATCGTACTTTGCACAGGCAACATAATCTAGATTTTTGATTATTATAACCATAAGGTACCTTTTGTCATATCCTGGCCCATTATACCTTCTACATCCTTTTGCTTCCTGTTGGAGCAGTCTCGTCTTTTCAACCAATGAAGCAACCAGAACATTACCATCAATATACACACCGTGAAGTACCAGCCTGAAAAACTTGGAAATACTTCCCAAGACCACTGTTATGACATGTTACACACTTATCTGAATTATAACTTAACATCATGCTTAAACCTTCCATTATAAATAAGCTGCTCTTGAGAGCATCTCGAAAGCAACTTTACTCAGAAATCAATCCAATGAATCAGACTATGTCTATCAACCATCTCACAAAATGTAAAAATATTTTCAAGCTTCATATTAAACTAAAAATTCCAAAAACTGAGTCATGATCCATAAACTGAAAACTGAATATGAAAATCTACAATTAAACGAAGAGATTCCTACAGTGAGGTTTTATATGTTTTGGTACTAAATTTAAGTTACCACAAGATTTCATACAGTTATTGAAAGTTATAACGGTTTTGGGATTTATCTTACATTGAAAGATTTGACGAACAAAAAGAAATACCTCTTACTTTTGTGAAGCAGAAACGTCGACTGAATTAAACATACCTAATATTCCTTATATAGAATCTGCTTAAAGCTCACTCAGAAAAAGCGTGACTTAATACTATATTTAGACACATACTCACGAAATTCATGCTTAAAACATAAAACCTCATGGAAAGTGCTTTAGCGTTAATAAATAACATTCGCAAGAAAGACCGACCAAAAAGAAATGTATTTATTTTCTCCCTCTCTTTGATCGTCCGAAAATAAATATTGTCTTTTCTAACACTCTAAAGGTTAGATCCTGCATTGCAAACCAGATTTACAATTCAAAAACTATTCTTTAGAGAAAAAGAAACAAAACACAGGTTTTGTTTGGAATGCCGCTTCTGCTTCAGTTTTTCGACAAAACAAAGAAGTGGATTTATGTTTAATTTCTAATTTCTTATGAACAGAAAGCGTTTCCTGAGTTTTTATACCTACGAATATATGTATAACACTTATAAATATTACAAAACCCATCCTTTTCTCTACTCATCCAGGTCTGATAATTAACTTAACTCAGACGCAGGACTGACAAACAACTGTTCCCTGACTCAGGCCGGATAAATAACTTTTTTCCAGACTAACATTCCACTGAACTCAGGCCAAATAGACAATTTTCCTCAGACCAACGTTTCTCGGATCCAGGCCGGATAAATAAATTTCCTCCCATCCAGGCTGGATAAACAGTTTTTCTCAGACCAACTTTTCTCCAACAGAGGGCGGATAAATATCTTTTTTTTTTTTTTTTTTTATACCAACCTCTCTCCAACACAAGCCAGTTAAACAACTTTTCTCAGACCAACCTTTCTATGACCCAGTCCGGATAAACTACTTTTCTAAGACCACCTTTTTTCCAACCCAGGCTGGATAACCAACTTTTCTCAGACGAACCCTTCTCCGACCCCGGCCGGATAAACAACTTTTCTCAGATCAACTTTTCTCCAAGCTAGGCCGGATAAACAACCTCTCTCCGACCCAGGCCAAATAAACAACTTTTCTCAGATCAACTTTGCTCCGAGCTAGGCCGGATAAACAACCTCTCTCCGACCCAGGCCGAATAAACAACTTTTCTCAGATCAACTTTTCTCCGAGCTAGGCCAGATAAATATTTTTCCTCTGACCCAGGCCGAATAAACAACCTTTCTCTGACCCAGGTTGGATACACAACTTTTCTCAGACCAACTTTTCTCTGACCCGAGCCAGATAAACAACTTTTCTCAGACCAACTTTTCTCCCACCAGGGTCGGATAAATAACTTTTCTGAGACCAACTTTTGCCAGACCTAGGCCGAATAAACAACTTTCTCAATCGTGCTGGATAAACAACAGTTTGTTTTATCATATAATAATATTATTTCTATAGTGGCCCAAGCCATTTTCTCTCTGCACTTGGTGATTTTTTTTTTTTTTTTTTTTTTTTTTTACCCCGAGTCAAAAGAACACTTGCTTTAACCGCATGTCCCTTTTTATACTGAACAAAAATAAGAAACACACATTCTCTCTAAACATTCAACTTTACATCTTGACCTTCAATCTAGAACAAACAGTTCCATTATTACAAACATGTACATTAAATGTGTTTTGTTTTGTTTCCCGTCATTTATCATTTATTATTATGAACGAATCTCAAGCAGTGAAAACACTACCTTATGTCAATCTGAAAGCAGCATAGGCTGAACTTATTTGAAAAACTCAAATTTAGTTTCATTCAACTTATAAGAAAAAGAAATTATTCTCGACCTTACCTAGCATACTAAAACTGACATGATTTAACTAAAACATTCTCATCCGAGCCAAAGTAATAATTCCCATCTTGAATTTCAAACAAAGCTACTTCCCTGATCTAACACAACCACAAAATAAAAAACATTTGAAATTACCCTCTGCAAAACAGGAGCGACTTAACTGTCCGTTTACACATGAAGAAAGCTTAAAGATATCATGTATCCCATCAGCAAAATTCTTTAAAAATGCAGACTTGTATAGTACTAAATGCTCATATACCTTTCAGCCAAACAATTATCATCTGAAAAATTCCCGTAAAGTCAACCCCAAATTCTAAGTTACTATGGCTTCTGTGTAGATTCTGCTGTATCTTTCCCCTCAAAACACAAACAGCACTGCATCTTCATATATAGTAATGTTATAACAACTGATATACCACTTATTTGGTTAATGAGTAATATTCCCCCACTAAGACTAGATTCTAAAACATCTGATATACAACTTATTTGGTTCTATGAAAAATTTTCACACACTAAGACTGAATATCACATTCTGGATAATATCGTTTATGAATCGATTCTGTCTACAGACAGCAACTCATTATTACCAACATAAAATTGAAGATAACAACCAAATGAGTATTGAAACATCATACCCTTGAACTCCATTAAAATAGTAAATCATCACTTTAATTGTCAAAAGAGTCTGACTAAAATCCCACCTCAGCGCAATTTATTCTAAACGTTAAGACCATAATGCATATAAAATCTCCAACAAACACCAATCAGATCCATAATTCTGCTGCAAAATTGCAAAATCTATGCATTATGATAACCTTATAATGATAACATGATATTCCCTTTCAATTCATACACGAATATTGGTCAAAATTCATCCCTTATTTAAAACAGGGTCTTTATAAACTCTTTGGCCTCTATATTTGAAATAAACTGACATTATAAGAAGAAATTAACTGCATTTCCATTTCTTTCATTAAATATTAAAAGAAAGATTTTAGTTTAAACATATTTTATTTCAACTTGGTAAGATACACATACAAATATATACAAGCTACATAATGTAAAAGGATTAGAACGAAAGCTGGAAGCTTATGTTATTCTTCTCCTAGCAATAATCAGATGTAAATATAATGGCGTTGTGTTTAAGCTGTTGAAATATAATACTTTAACACAATCTTACTTGTTACGTCAACATACCTTTGCGCCAAGTATGTGTATGTTACGTCTTCATAAATGACACTGTTATTGTGCTGTTGCTCTCTTTTAATTAACACATACATTATGTGCACTATTGAGCACTTCGCTATGGCGATCTGAAATTTTAGCAGGTTTAATCATTCTATTTGGTGCAAAGGTCTGTTAACGTAATGTGAAAATGTAGAACAGAAAAAATACTTTATAACAAAAATCACTGAAAAGAGAGGGAAAATGCAAGCTAGTAGTTTGTTAATGTTGATTTCAACGTTAGAAATTGTATAATGTCAGAAATGCACTAACTGTTTCTATGAAAATTGAATACTTAAAAAAAAGAAAAAAAAATGATGATGAATGAGTAGACTTGGGGCACGAATCTGAAACCTTGTACCATCTTTCCTACTTTTCGTTTTTATACTTCTATGTGATAGGTGTTGTTTTAAAATCGTTTGGTGTTAACAATATATGTTTGCACAGCTTCAAAAATTTCGATGTTTATGTTCATAGGGAGCGAGTTGTTACCAAATAGGAGAGTCTGTAGTGTTACGGAAGTATGCTGAGAAACAGCACGTACGAGCTCAACTCTTTGTGCTTGATAATTATGACATTTCATGAGAAAGTGGTCGGCATTTTCAACATGGCCACAGAGACAGAGAGGCGATTCATTGATTCCTTTTTGATAGAGATCATTGTTTAGAGAGCTACATTTGGTACGAATTCTGACATGAAGTACCTGGGCTTTTCTGTTACCAGTGTAAAAATATTTTGGGACAACATTAATATCTGAGTTCAATTTGCGTTTAAAACTGTTAATCGAATCACAATTTCGCACATCAAGGGGTAAAGTGTTCCACTCTCTGATGGTCGAAGGCAGAAAAGAGTTAAAATACTGTTTTGTTCGTGAGTGTATTGTACGAATGTTGTGTGCATTGCGAAGGTTGTAAGAAGATTGTGTATCTACAGTAGGAGGTATTAAGGAACAAAGATATAAAGGTGACAGATTGTTGAACATTTTATAAAGAAGCAAAAGCTTGTGTTTTCTACGTCTTTTTTCCAAACTTTCCCATCCGACTTCTTCATAAAGAGCGTGTAAAGAGACAAGTTTCGTTGCTCCTGAGACTATCCTCGCTGCCTCTGACTGTATCTTATCTAATTCAAGTTTCTCATAATATGTACAATTGTCCCAAATAACATCTGCATATTCTAATAAAGGTCTAATAAAACTAAAATATATCGTCTCAAGAGATTTTCTGTTAAGTCTAAATTTGAGTCTCCTCATTACGTTAATTCTAACCCAAGCTTTTTCCTTAACGTAATCAATATGTTTATGCCAAGAACAGTCATTTGAAAGGAAAATGCCTAAATGCTTATGAGACGAGACTTCTTCGATGATTTGATTATCCATAAAGAGAGGTGGATGAACAGGTTGATTGATTTTACGTGATATAAGAAGAGATTCTGTTTTTGTAGGATTAAAAGTTACAAGCCAACGTTTAGCCCACTCCATTATTTTTTCTAGATCCATGTTTAAAAGTTCTGCTGCCATATCTGGATTTTCAACAATAATAAATAAACTAGTGTCATCAGCAAAAAGTCGAATATTTGAGCCAATGTCTGTTACAATATCATTAATAAAAAGCAGAAACAGAAGTGGTCCCAAAATAGATCCTTGTGGAACTCCAGCCCGGATGAAGTTCCATGCAGACTCCACACCAGGAAGAACAACTCTTTGTCTTCTGTCAGACAAGTAAGAGCGAAACCAAGTTAGGAGGTGCCCAGTTATACCTGCAGCTTCAAGCTTTTTCAGGAGACCCTCATGCCAGACACGGTCAAAAGCTTTACTAATATCACAAAAGACTACCCTTACCTCCTTTCCAAAATCAAGAGCATGTGAAAAAGAATCATACAGATAGGTAAGTTGATTAACAGTTGAGTCTCCTGGTATGAATCCAGATTGAAGAGGAGTGAGAATATTATTATATTGAAAATGATTGAAAATGTGTTTAAAAACAGTTCTTTCAAGAACCTTCTCAGATGTGCATAAAAGAGAAACAGGTCGATAGTTCGATATAGAAGAGCGATTCCCTGACTTAGGGATAGGACAAACATTTGATATCTTCCAGCAATCTGGAAACACACCTGTCTGTAGAGACTGGTTGAATAGAGAACAGAATGGCAGTGAGAGTTCAACAGACAATTCACGAAGAATCTTGTTACTGATGCCATCAGGTCCGACCGCTTTTCCAACAGGAAGAGATTTTAAGACTATTTCGATTTCTGCAGGTGTGAGAATTATGGAACTAAGTTCATTTTCTATGTCATAATTAGCTACATCTGGTACGTTCACATTATCATCATTAATAAGAGTTTGTTCTCGGAAATAATTATTTAAAAGATTTGCTTTGTCCAGATTGTCAGTGTAAGTTTGTCCATTGTTTTCAAGTGGAGGGATTGAAGATGAGTTAGTTGGTGATATGACAGATTTAAGTGTTGACCACCAGTCTTTTGAGGTCAATGTGTTAGAATTCAGTTTGTTTTCAATTGTTTCGTTCAGAGTTTTCTTAGATTCTCGAATCATAGTTATCACTCTATTGCGGATTGCTCTGAATTTTCGCCAGTGAGATGGAATGTTTGTGCGTTTTGCTTGTTTATAGGCTCTTTTACGTTTTCTGATGTAGCGTTTTATATTGGTATTCATCCAAAGAGGTTCATCTGGTTTTATTCTGGTTAATCTGTTTGGTATGCAAGCTTTAGATATGCTGATGATATGATCTGTGATATTTTTAGTATGTATGTTTATGTCAGGGTCAGACAAGATGTTCCAGTTTGTATCTGCAGCTTTTTCACGAAGAAGATTGTAGTCACCTCGGTCGTATGACCAGGTATGACGGGTATATGATTTAAATTTTGGTTTGGTGAAGTTAAGAATGCCGAAGACTGGACAATGAAACCTTATTTCTTGGTTTAAGAAAGGATCTCCAACTCCGCTGTAGACCATATTAGTTTCGTTATTTGTTAGTATTATGTCAATTAGAGACGAAGAATGTTCAGTGAAGTGGGTGGGGTTGTCGATAGTTTGTGTGAGGGAAAACTGCTCGCAAATGCTTTTGATTTTATTTGATGTGTGTGCGTTAAGCATGTTATAGTTAAAATCGCCAGTAATAATTATATCATTAATACCCGTATCAACTGCCAGATGTATTGAGTCTTCAATGGATGAGAAATAAAGAGCATCAGCACTCGGTGGTCTATAGAATACCCCAAAGAGGACATGCTTCTGTCGCAGGGTCAATTGGACCCAAATACACTCTACTCCATTTGGTTCAAGATCTCTACGCCTCACATAATGTATGCTATCCTTTATATATACAATTACACCGCCGTGATTGTCTGCAACTCTATCTTTACGCTCTGGATGATGATAGGAGATTAATGAGATATCGTCACTCGTTATATTGGGATTAAGCCAAGTTTCCGTGAAAGCTAAAACATCAAAGTCAAAAAATTCTGCCAAGATCATATCTAGTTTTGGAACAATACTCTGTACATTGTGATGAACAAAAGATAAATGACGAGAAAGATTTATAGAATCTAAAATAGACGATGCTGAAGAACGAGACATATTGTCAGACGTATCAGATGAGACTGAAGAGGGTCCTGGATTGGGATGAACATCTCCTGATTGAAGCAGGAGAAGGTGTACCATTAATAAAGAAAATACCATATGATAAAAGTTTCCTAGTACAAAGGTAGTGTATTCCTGATTGGTTTTGTACTCTTTGCCAGGTATGGTTCTCTTAGAATAAGAATGTTTGGCACACAAATAAGGTAGAACTTGATTCTGTTTGATAGAAATGGTTATGGAATAGCTGTAGAGTGTTTGGTGGTGAATTGTAAGACATGTTAGCATGTGAAAAAGTAGGAAAAAATTGAAAGAACACCTATATATTCGCATAACGAGAACTGAGTCAGCTTTTTTATCTTTTACGAAATTTTCAGTAGTAGGAATAAGAACAACTCAGCTACCGTTATGCAAACATCTCTAGTGCATATACTCATAAGATCCCCATACTCAGGCCCCAAGCCTACTCTAAAGATTGACAGAAAATCATCTTGAATTGAATAAATGAAGAAAAGAAATAAAAGGTGAAAAAATGGACAAGACATGACAATGTCTAAATCATAAGACAGTGGGAGTCTCAGTGACTTGCTTTCCACATGTAACTTTTGAGAACGTTACATTGTATCTAAAATAAGACACTCTGTATAAGGTAGTTTCCGCATGTATAATACAAACTTGAATATATTGTTCAATAGGAACTAAAGTAACATCAGGTGTGTAATGACGTTACGTATACATAGCCTCTAATACACACCTACTGTTGGCTGAAGATAAGCCGAAAGTGACGCAACTACTCCAACACAATGAACTACGCTTAGACGACAACGACAATTTTAAACAATAAAGGAAAAGTATATTTACTATCAGAGAAACAGTATTACCCGTTTACGACACTGGGCATTACCTATTTTCAAATATGCTATGGCGTCACTTTTAACTTATCATCTGATTCATTAGCATTGGTCGACTTTTTACAATGCAATTTAAATTTCTTTCTGGACATGAAAGATTTTAAATTATAATAGAACTCCCATGCTCCAACTTGCATACGCTTTGACCCGAACTACTTGGCAAATATTTGCCATTTTCATCTCGGTAATTGATACCTTAGAAATTAAGACTTATGATCACTTTTGCAATACAATACAATAAAATATACGGAGATACAATACAATGCAAACAAGTTATTTCACGCAGAAAGTCAACAGCGAACAACGTAAAACAGTCATAAGTCAATACGAAGCTATTTATTACTATAGATAAACAAAGATCATTGAAGCGTGACTGAATTTACAATATTGAAAACGCACATCTAGAAATTGGGATTTTTTTTTGTTGTTGTTGTTATTGTTGTTGTTTCGTTAACTTACACCCACCATAATATTTTGACACTAACAGATATCCCAGTCCGACTGGCTCGTGTTACGCATTACGCATCAATCTCTTGAATAGAATGATCCAAAGGTCAACTCTCAGAAGTCGTGGTACATCTATACAGAACAAAATAAAATTCAACTGGAGTCTATTTTGTAGATATTACGGGTAACTGATAACTTACCCATGTTAATTGTAACACTACATTATTGACATAATGGACTTGCTTGTAGACTGATACCATGATCAAGTTTCTTTACACAGACTTGAAATAGAACTTCAACTTGAAATTAAAACGTGCCTAAACTTCTTGGTGTATGAACAGTATACATATTAAGTTCGAATTTTTCTTTTTAACAGCTGAATAAATTAGTTGCGAAATATGTCCCATTTCCAAGATGGACATTTCTTTACCCATACTATTTCAGGAACTACGGCGCATCCTATTGATAAGGGTAGGAGGGTCCATTTAGCTTAAATGGGTTAATCTTTGGATTATAATAATCATAAGTTGTATGTTATCCTTTGGTCATTTCTTGTATACTCAACTACAAAAGAAATCTGACAGTTTTTTAATTGATCCCAGGATCGTTATTTATTTGATTAAGGTTTAAAATTTGGTCATAGGCCATGCCAAACATCTCCATTAAAAGAAAGCAAATGAAATTTAGAATGGCAGTCACCAAAGCTCGACGTCCCTCTAGCGTTCATACTTTTTCAGTTAATTTACATTGTACAGGAAGCTTGAGTGTTTAGAAAAAGTAAACCAAATCGGAAGTATTGTTTCGAGATTGCTAACAAATTGCCGCAATAAAATTTCACAAATTTGTCATCAGTGGAGAACTGAAGATGACGTAGAGTTGAAAACGTAACTTTGATATGGAAAATCGATTTCCTCCGTCAATACTTAGCCGTTTCGCAAAATTTCTTAGATACACCGTTTTCTGTTGTCTGCTGTTACCGTTGCAGTTGAAAATTAAAAATTACTCCCATTATTTACCGAAAAATAGCCGCTTAAAGTTTGACGTTGACGTCCCCATAACGCAGTATTCAGCATATGCATGATAAAGTCAAAACTTGATTTCTTGAGCGCATTAGTTTTGCTATACATGCTCATTATCTTATCAGCATCCAATCACTATTAGAGCATACAGAATAAAAATCAAAGTTACCATTGAAAATAGGACAGATTATATCGGTATGTCAGTATATTTCGTTTCGACTAGATCAGATCTAAGGATTTACATGTTCCTCGAAAAGTACAGGAAACCTCCTTTTCTTGTAATATTCGAAAGTCTTTGTATTTGAATTTAACACACTTATTAACTTATTAAATTTCCTGTTCGTTTTTCTCTAATAAAACTGGGCTCAGCCTCCTGTTCATGTGATATTTCGATAGATAATAATTTACTATTAAGATTGTATTTTCTCTGAAAACAGAATCCTAATTTATACTCATGTAACTGATATTGGAGCACATATAGATTCTATAGTTGTTGTGAACAATTTAAGACTTTGTTGTCAAATCATGTATACGTCTATTGTGACCATGTATGAATCTGATTATTATTTGCATGTGTGTATGACAAGAAACTGTACAGTTTACGTCATTAAAATATTTGCTCTGTTAACGTCAATAAAATATATGTTCTGTTCTGTTCTGTATTAATATATTAACACAAAAATGACGTATTTACTTCCATACTTGTTTTCTCGATTATGAACACGCATCGTTTTGAACAAAATCGCTATTTTCTAATGCAGTCCTATTTGTTCTTAAAGATATCTTAATTATACCCATGTATAATCCAGATTTGATATTCACTTTGAATAACGTTCAGATAAAAGGACTATAACGTTCAGATAAAGATAAAAGGACTATCTAAAGCTCAGTCTCCCAAAACAAAACAATTAATCTGCATGTGACTGCTCTGCAAAATTAAACCACTCTAATTTACCCATAAAAATTGAATTATTAACGAGTATCCCTCAAAACTGTTCCGACATGTTGTGTATCCGTATTTGTGCACTGCTTTTTAAACTTACTCAAGCTACAAGTCAACCTCATTATCTCAAAGTCCAAAGAAAAGAGGAAATATTTCGATTCATCCGGATTTCGACATACACGTCTTGCAATGTGCATGTACAAATTATACGCAAGTCCTCACTGGATTCGAATTGTAAATTATAGACGTTTTCGTTTTCTACTTTCAACACTTTTGAAAATAATCTCGTTCAAAAGACGCTGAAAACACATTAAAACAAACAACTGATCGTTTATTTGATGATCCAATCAAAATAACTTGTTGGATACTTATCAGCGTGATTACGACAGGTCAAGATCGGGTAGTTCACACAAACAGCTGATCAAGTGACATTAAACAAAGGCGACATACATATTTTTACAATGTGACGATTCCTTATAATAATGAATTAATCTTGGCATGGTTAAAGACTGTTGTTTAATGAAAATGTGGTAAATTGGTTTGCCAGTTAAAATATTGAACGATGGCCAAAAATTTTGACTTCGGCTCAAACAGTGCTTAACAAACGCAAAGCTAGTTTTTTTTGGATCAAAACACAAATCGATATGACCGAGTTTTTTGTTTATACAGTAATAATTTCAAAGCACAAATACATGTACATTATCCACAAAAACAGTGTATTCGAAATACGCAAGTTCGACATGACCTATATAGTGTTTTTACATGTATATGTAGTTTTCATATATTTGATTGGACAAGAAAACGCATTTAAACTATGATAATCAACTAGAATTATTCAAAAATATACTAGTCTGAGTTATGGATCTTGACTTATTTTTTGTTCGACAAACGTACAGAAACAGAATTATATCTCGCACAATAAGCGTCTCATCATACTTCGCAAAATTAAGAAATTCTATCGAAATGTCCAAGCGATTTACACACGATTCTGTGACGAAAAGGCAGACAGACGAACGGACATACAAGGGTTGAGCAACAGTTTGTAATTTTTCTTGCTAACTTTTTGACACATTAACGTACGGCGGAAGCAACATCTATACCGAAATGTTTAAAAATCCATCGAAACTCCGCTCAATTTCCCAAATGATTAACAAATTCTAAAGTACATGCATTGTTTTTGACAAACTGAATGCAGACAGATGAACGGACATATACACGGACGTACTTTGGAAGCAATACATGCATTTGCCATCATGTATGAATTCCTTCGAAATATCTCAAGCGGATTACAAATTCTAAAATAGACCCGATTTTTTGACAAAAAGAAAAGAAAGACAGGGGATCGCTCATACGCAAGGACGTACGAGGAAAGCAATGTATTTCGTAACTGTCTATTAAGAGCTCAGTTCAAAAAGAAAAAATATCCCTATCTATGTTAATGTTTTGCATAACTTAAGTTTTTCTTAACAAATGTTTTCTCGAAACACGGCAAAGATTTGACGAACAAAAAGAAATACCTCTTACTTTTGTGAAGCAGAAACGTCGACTGAATTAAACATACCTAATATTCCTTATATAGAATCTGCTTAAAGCTCACTCAGAAAAAGCGTGACTTAATACTATATTTAGACACATACTCACGAAATTCATGCTTAAAACATAAAACCTCATGGAAAGTGCTTTAGCGTTAATAAATAACATTCGCAAGAAAGACCGACCAAAAAGAAATGTATTTACGGACTCACGCGGTGATTATAGTGCACACCTGCTGGTAGTGCAATAATAATGTCTGTTTTATCCATTTTGCCTAAGGCCAGAATTTTTTTATTAGTTGATTTACGAAACCTCCTACTGTAATTTTCCGAAAAGTAGGAATAAATTAAAATTTAATGTCTAAAAGATTTTTTTTTTATTTTATCCGCCGACTCAAAATATTATTTGTTTGTTTGAATTTTTTTTTAATTTTTTGAGGTTCTGTCTGTGCATTTTTGAGAGTGATACTGTTAAATGTGATTGTCCTGTCCAGATTTTTAGGAAAATGATGAAATATTGATAGATTACCTTACTAGTTTTACTGTTTTCCTGGAGATATTAAAGAGGAAAAAAAACAAAAAAAAAGCTCTGAAAAAAAGCTCTGAAAAAAAGAAAAAAAAAGCTCTGAAAAAAAAAATAACTGGTCATTTTCAGAGCTTTTTTTTAATTTTTTTTTCGTTTGCCCCCCCCCCCCCCCCGACCCTAGATCTGAAAAAAACTCCCGTAAATCAACTAATAAAAAATATGGCCTAATGTCATACCTTATCTATCTCTGTATACTGCCTCTCGCCCTAATGGGCATTATGGACAGGCATGTATGCAATGTAATACTTTGTTCTATCCATACTATGCAGTATAATGATGGGCCTCGACGTGCAAATCTATAGTCGAAGCTTCCGACCATGTAAGGCTAAACCTAGCCTACTCAGCTACAGAGACTAGCTACAATATTGAAAGTTGCCACATAATAAGTTTCCCATTTAAATAGTGTACAATTTTATTTTTTTTTCATTCCGTTTGCTGACTAAAGCACAAACATATTTAGCCAGTTGTAATTTTGTACATTTTTGATGAACTATTCAGCCTCGGTGATGGCTTACTGACTATTGGTCCAGGATCAGTTGATGGTATAATGGCTGACATAGATATGCAGTTGGCCTAGTCGCTACCTGAAATCATGAGTTGGCAGATCAACCTTAAAAACAAGAAGATAAATAAACAATAAAAAAAACTCTGTTTGACAGTTAGTGTTTAACTTTGCGCTAACTTCAAATAGGTCATATGGAGAAGAGGCCATGGCTTAAATTCTCATCAGCCGATGTCAGTACTGATGTGATACGGTTATTTATTATATACCTATAACTGATACGACTTTAGAACTGTCTGTTTTCCGGCCATCTGATACAGAAAGCAGGATCAACGAACTGAGGTTTTCTGAATCCATATCACTAGCCTTTAAAACGAGGCTAACGTCGGTTACCTGCTTTTGCGGCGACGTTACGTAAAGTAAATTGCAAGCATGGAACCAGAGACGGAAAGCATGTTGACATGACGTCAAGAAACGTAACGTTATGGCACACTTTCCCGCAATTTTTCGGTTTTTAAAGACCCAAACCGGTTTTAAAATCAGAAAGAATGTCAGAAAAAAAGGCATATAATAAACATATTATCATAATAGTAACTTGATCTGGCGCACAGTATCACGTCTCGTGGATGAGGCCATACCATTGGATCACCCTCGACGCTACGCGTCTCGGGTGATCCGATGGTATGACCTCATCCACTCGACGTGATACAGTACGCCAGATCAAGTTACTATTATGATTATGTGTATATGTATAATGGCAGGATCATTATTTATAAAAAAATGAGTTAAACCATTCTGTGTTGTACGTTTTCACTTGCACTGTTTATTTAATTTTGTATCAGACACCCCTTTTTATTTTATTTTAGTTTAAGGGTAAGGCTAACTTTTCAGCAATACCATAAGCATGTCAAAAAGTTAGGATCCAGATCAAGACCGACGTTTGGTTAGTTCTGATCTGGGTCCAAGCTGTTTGCAAAGATTGTCAGTATATGGCACCAGCATGCAAAGAGGCCTCATTTTGTAGTTAGCACTTACTGGAAAAGATCCTTTTTGTCTCCCTTCGTATGTAGATGGAGACTGTTAAAATGGGTTTGTCCGTGTGTCTTCCTGTCCATCCGTCGGTTTCATAGATACAATGGGGCTAATATAGGGGTTTAAGGGATACAGGGTATTTGCCATTTTACTTGTAATAGTTATACCATGGGTGAGGGTCTGGATGGGGGGGGGGTCTGGTATTCACTATTCATTAACAATTTAGCCCATTATTCATCTCATTAAAATTTTGGGTTAGTCATTAAAATTAGACCAATTATTCATTACAACTAAGAAAGATGGCAAAGAAATCTGACTATTCACTATTCATTAATTTTTTCTCCAATTCATTAAAAACATGGATTTTTCATTATTTTTAGGCCCTCATTATTCACTATTCATTATTTTTTTGGCTCATTATTCACTATTCATTATAAAAAGGGCCTTTTTTCACTAATCATTATACCCCATCCAGACCCTCATGGGTTGTCCGCCTGTACGTGGAGATAATCCACGAGCTTTAGCGAGTGGATTATCTTACGTACAGGTGGACAAACATGGTATAACTAGTTTATACCACCTACATCAGTGTAGACCTTGCACATCACGAGGTAATTTGTGCTGAAGTGGGTAAGGGTGGTATAAACAGGGATGTGGGGTACTATCCATTTTACTTCCAGGGATATGGGATACTGTGTTCAATATGTTTGTTACTTTCAGAAATATTGGATATTTAAGAAACAACTATGGGGATATTTGCCAGTTTATAAGGGATACTTGCCTGTTTACTCCAATGGATATTGGTACACACGCCCCTATACAAGCCTACAGTGTATGGGTATTTTGAGAACGCAACTCCTCTTACAGTCGTTCTGTTGCTGTTGAATCATTGTTTTATGCTCCTCCCAATGGTTTGTTTCAGTCGTTGGTTCTTGTTTTGTTATGTATTACGTTGTGCCCTAACTAGTTTTGCAATCATCTTGACAAGGAAGAGTGAGCTGATTGTTTAGTTGTCCTCCTGATGTCTCGTGACTGTTAGTGTTCTGTGGATCTTCCTCACGTTGCCGTGGGTTGGTCTGCATTGTGTAATTGTGGTATTGTCTGATCATGCTCACTTACCTTTCAGTTCAACCTTTTTGAAACTCTGCAGATATTGTGTTCATGGTCTCACGTGCTTGGGACATCATCTTCAAAATATTTTCTCTCTCACTTTTTTGAACTTGTAAACTTAGTTATATTTCGCTTTCACAGATGTTATGAGTAGGTACTTTGTGAGGGCAACTCATCCTACAATTTTATTTCTATCTTTTTGAAACATTTTATTTGTTTCAGTGTTCATGTGGTCTGAATTGGCGCACTCGGGGCTCGCCGTCGAGTAAAAGCCAGGATTGGTTTTATAGACGTATTCATCAGATTCCGAATCAGACTGTTAAACATACAATGTCGGGAGGTGCTTAATTGACTGGCATGTCTATTTTTCTTTACTTTTCGTGCGTTTTTTGTCGCCAAACACTTCAAAAGGACTACACTACATTTGTGGATAATCTTCGAATCGGTCCATATAACGTCGAACAAAGCCTAGCATTGCCATTGTTTTTCATAAAGAAAACAGTTGGCAAGACAGACATTCTGACTGTTATCAAAACGTTGGCGTTTGTCAAACTACTCATGAAGCTAGTTCAGTTGATCCGTAAATCATTTCTAATAATTCGCCAAGTAGCACATAACAGTCACATGATTGTTACAGTCACATGATCGTTTGACGTGTCATTTATATTTTATATGACGCAATGAATTGATAGTCAATTGAAGTAAGAAAGAAGGCAAAGATAAGGAATCGAAACAATCGAGCACCACACCACATGGGAAAGCAACAAAACACAATAAAACATCACACACAAGAGAGTCAAGAGGTCAGCCATTTCTCAGCAGGTGACCACAAGGCTACAACGAACAGACAAGAAAACATGACAAACACGAAACACAAAAAAGCAAAAATGCTCCGCAAAAGAAACACTACATTGGAATGTCAGTAAAAACATGTTTACTGGAGGACTTAAATTAGTTTCACAGCGCTATCCTCACCCATTGTTCAGGTGTGGATCAAGACACATATGTTTGGTTTGCATGAAAAACCACTAACTTATCCATGAATTATCTCAATTATAATTGATAATGGTGAATTGTCTACGTTTTACAGATGCTGTAATGTTAGTAATAGTTACTTAAATGTGTGCAACAGACAGACCTCTTGAAATTGCACTTAGAAACATTGGGATACATTCGCGTCTTTTGAATGCATTAAATAGTTTAGTGTACTTACGGAAATGCTTGTTTTGGTTTCGCTTCCACGTATCTAAAAATTATGAAACTTGAAAATAACAAGAAATATCTTTAAAAAAGATATTCAGCGGCATTCAAAGGAGAACATACATTTAAAGTCCTGCTGTAATTGGAAGATGTTTTTATACACACAAGACTGGTGTTAGATTTTGATTGATTGGATGAGGTGAAAAATTGAAGGTTGCCAACGTGAAAGTTTGACTCAGAGTATGTGAACGATGTCTTTTGCAGATCAAAGGGATAAAGTGTATTGTAAGCCTGTTGTAGGGACACGGTGAAAATTTGTAATTAGTCTGGAAAGTCAGTTGGTGGAGGAGTTGCATTGTAAAAGAGAAGTGTAAGTTTAAGCATTGATCTGGCTGCGTAGGTTTCAAAGCCCTTGTTACACTATTGCAGTATTATAAGTAGTTCATAACTAAGAATGTTTGGCGTTATGGTATATTTTGTATATTTCATGTTTAATGTTAAATAAAGGGATTAAAAGTGTTCGATTCGGGCCTGTTGATTTCTCCCCAGCAGCAGTGTCTTTAACTGTTCTTTCTCAAACTCCCCGTCGATGAAGCTACTTCCAAAATTCCACCATTGCGTGAGCGATGTTAATAAACTTTGGAATTTGGATTGCTTCTAAAAACGAAAATGCCAATTAGAGACCTGAGTAAGGCTTACCACTGAGCTTGAATCCAGATCAAATGTGGAGCCTTCGGATTTTCTAGGCTAAAGTAACGAAATAACTAAATTTAGATGGGTCAGTTACAATATGCCCCCTAGGCATTATGTGCATTAACTTCGATTGAGGAATACGGTTGGGGCGGAGGTTAACTCCACCACTATTCAGTGTGTTTATGAGCAGAGTCTTACTGGAATATGCACATTTCCTGAGTTTAATTTGCTTCCAATGAATCACCTATGTACAAATCGTTAACTAAAACAAAAATACTCAGACAGCTTGAAACACATGAAACACTGAAAAAAGTGGTTTCTGCAAATGCAATATAAAAACAATAGGGGAGACCGGGGCTAGTTCGGCCCCATTTTAGAAAAAGTACAGTTTTGGAAAGACTATTAAATCTAGATCTATGAAACCTATATATCTAAGTAAGGCATGATAGGGTGGTACCAGTCCCGGTAACCCATAACATGTGTCTCTATACGATAAAGGGTAATCTTCATTTAAGGAGATCAGGTTATGGTGGCCGAACTTGCCCGCAATTGGGTAAGTTCGGCCACCCCTTGGGGCAAGTTCGACAAAGGCCAATATTATACAGTCAAACTTCTGTAGCTGGAATTGCAAAGGGCCAAGAATATGTAACGACATTAAACTAGCATATGGACTATCCAAGTTGGTTCTTCGGAATACAAATTGAACAACAATTTGGCTTAAAATGTCGTATCCAATTGTCCGAGTTATCTTCTTGCTTTTTGGGCCAATTTATTCGTTGAATTGCTCTTGGGCCTGCCTAACCCATTAATGCCAAATAAAATGTCCAACCTTTATCAATCGGACGGACCAGTTTGGAATCAAAGGGCTATTGGGTAGTAACTTTCATCAAATTTTATAATATGTAAACAATCAGTGGAGACCATGATCAGACTCCTCACTCTGGGTCTTTACTGTGAACCAATGGCCCAGAGGAAGGCGCTAGGTTTGTATGGGCTTAGAGTTTTTTTTAACTTATTTCTTTCTAATCTTTGAATACATCTCGTTTTAGTGAAAAAACAAAATAAAATAGAAAATAATAATAATAATAATGAGCCAAGATCTGACAAAAGGGGCCTTCTGGCAATAAATGTCAAACGTGAGATATTAACAGAGAAAGAAAGACCTAGCTGATGTGAACAACTACAGAAAATTTGAAGAGATTATCTTTGCAAATAACAAAGATATGAGTGTTCAAACTCGTATATATGATGCGTTTTAAACATGACGTCACTTAATGTTGTTAATGACGTTGTGACGTCAACGCCATTGTGTTAACATATGACGCTAATACAAAGACGCTAGGAGCAATATTTCAAAAACGCTTCATTTTTCTGTGATTATGATGTGTATACAATTGCATAGACTGCACAAATAGCCCACATATGCACATCCCCTGTTTACAAAAGCATTTGAAATTAGGTACCATGTTTTCAAGGAAGTGTGTAGTCCATAAGCAAAGCTGTTGCCATGGCATATACATTATACATATCACTTAATTTTATCAGGACTGTTTGCGCCTTTGATTGTATTACATGTTAAAAGCAATTTGAGATTATTGTAAGAATATGCAAAATCTTGAAAATTTAGACGTTTTTGAAATTTTGACTTCACAAAAACTGCTAAAATGCCCGAAGTACCCTTTTCTCAGATCCACGCTCTAATAATAATAATAATAATAATAATAATAATAATAATAATGGCATGTATTTTTGTAAGTGTGGAGCAAGTTTGGCTATGGACCGAACTTGCTCCGACTTAAGTGGCCGAACTTGCCCCTGACACACTATTTCCAAATATCAAGTGACAGCTCCTTTTAAGATCCAGAAGAAGAAATTAACAATGTTTTAAATCAAAGCACATAATCCTTTCGTAATAAAAAATATAGAATTTAAATCAGAATCTTAACACATCTTTTCCGAAGTCAGAGGTCTTGCAAAACCCAGTTGGTCCAGTTTGCACACAACATCATCAGCAACCTGGATGGGGCTGTGAATCGTGGGCACAAACAGACAGATTTAATCATAATGGATTTTGCTAAGGCCTTTGACAAGGTTCCACACAGGAGGCTATTTCACAAATTGGAATATTATGGGATTAGAGGATCCACCCACAAGTGGATCAACTCGTGGCTCTCTGGGCGCACTCAACAAGTTGTTTTAGATGGCCAAGCCTCAGATCCAGTCCCAGTGCTATCCTGTGTGCCCCAGGGATCGGTCCTAGGTCCGGTCCTGTTCCTCATCTTCATAAATGATCTGCTGGATAACATCAGGTCTTCTGTTCGCCTGTTCGCAGACGACTGTGTCCTGTATAGGAATATACATTCACTTCAGGATTGCTTGGCCTTGCAAGAAGACCTCACCAGCTTAGGACAGTGGGAAGCCGATTGGCAAATGAAATTTAATGTTGCCAAATGTCACTCAATGAGAGTGACTCGGCATCAGCATCACAAACAAATTCTCTTCGACTACTCACTACACAATCATACTTTGGAAAATGTTCAGTCGGCAAAATACCTTGGGATCACCATTACTGATAACATGGATTCGGGTCAACATGTCTCAGAAATCTCTTCCAAAGCAACTAAGACACTTGGTTTCCTTCGCAGTAACTTGGCTTTGCACCTAGGAGTACTAAGGAAGTTGCAAAAAAACTTTGGTTCGGCCTAAACTAGAGTATGCAGCACCCATTTGGAGCCCTCATTCGAAACTTCAGAACAATCAGATTGAGAAAGTTCAGAGGACAGCAGCCCGCTGGACCTGCAGGAGATGGCGAAACATTAGTAGTGTCGGCGTAATGCTTGATGAGCTTGAATGGCCATCTCTTGAGGCCCAGAGGGACCAGTCCTCCTTGTTTCTCTTTCACAAGATTCATTGTGGAGCTGTGTTTATTGAAAAAGACAAATATATGACCCCTGCTCACCGTTTGAAAACTACGAGATCATCACATAGTGCTCAATACCGCAGACACCAGACATACAATGATGCCCTGAAGAATTTTCCTTTTCCCCCCGAACTATTCCACATTGGAATAGTCTGTCTCCTTCTGTGGCCAATACCTTGTCCACAGAGGAGTTTAGGGTACTCCTTACTTAAACAAAAATTCAGCCAAAAGTTTTTGTGTTTTTGTGTTGTTTTTGTTTTGTTTTTGAGTTGTTTTTGTTTTTTATTTTATCAAAATTTCCAAATTCGCAATCTCTGGTGTAATGCTAAAGTATGAGCGAAACGAGTAGAGATAGAAAGAAAGGAATTAAAAGCAGAAATTACTATGAAAAATTTACTAATCATGCAAGAAAACGAGTTTTCTGGTACAATATCAATCTACCCTTCAACAATGTAGCCATTGTGTAGGCCTACTCATGTAGACAAACTCGTCACAAGTAATTTCCAAATATGTTTCCTGGCCCCATATCTTAGTTTACATACTAAATATAGCCACTGCCGAACATGCCCCGAGGCCGAACTAGCCCCAGTCTCCCCTATAAACGTTCTTCTTTAATAACAGTTACTCTATGCGATGGTTCTAAGCTTTTTTAAAAGCTAACCTTGTAACTCGAAGCCAATATACATATTGCTTCGAGCTTCTGGCATCTATATATAGACCGTTGTATTTATCTACATGCGTAGGCTATTTATAGTTACTACAAAGAAACTTGGTGGCAGAACATACCGAAATATACCGGAATGTCGCCAAAGGCGACACGTTTTTTGAGACAACTCGTCGACAGATTTTGAGACAATTCGGTGACACTTTATGAGACAACTCGACCACACCTTTATTCTTAGTGAGGCACTGGGAGGGGTTTTAAGGATACAGAGATATTGGCCAAAAACTTAAAGGGATATAAAGAAAATCATATACCTATAATCAATAGGTTAAAACAGTGAATATTCGGTAAGACCGAATTCGGTTCGGTTACAGCTTTTAGACACAACCGGGTGAAATGGGCAACCCGAGCTGAGCCGGATACTACAAAACAAATAGCCCCAACTTATTTCAAACAAAAGGTGATTATGTTGAAAAAGTTTTGCGTTTTGTTATATAAACAGGCAATTCTCGACAGAATGGAACTCTTTTAAACAGGACCCGAAGAAAACTGCTGTGATTTTCTTGAAATTATAGTCCGTTTCAATGAGCATAGATAGCAGACTCGCCAGGTCGGGTATGAAAGCCATGACCGCGCCGCGCCGAAATCTGCCGCGCCAGAAATATATTTTTCCTTTCCCGAAGCACTAAGAGATGTAATTCCATATTTTTTCGCTCTATCGTATGCAAATAATATTATTAACAACTGCCATTAATAAAATACATTAGTTTTCCCGAAATAGTGATTTTAATGGCGATTTGACATGTGTCAGGGGTATGAAAGCCCCTGCCGGGCTGTGCCGTGCCACTTGCGTTAGTGGCAGTTTTACCCTCATTTTTTTAACAGTTGATTACTGAAACATTTGTCCTGTGTGTATTTTTACTAGAAATGTGGGCAAGGATGATTCTTTGTGGGTGTTTTTTGGCATGCAATGGAATATATATATTAATAATAATAATAACGCACAGACTCAATAAGCCCTTTTTCAAGCGTTGTTACAGCTGGACAATTAACTGGTCAGTTAAAATTATGTTCACGATCCGCTTGCATCATAATATAATTAAGGACCCATTATTAATATATATTCCTGACTTTGATCAGTAATAGAACCAATTAAGCCTATAAAGATGTATGCGCATTCCTTTAATCTTATCAATTAGTGCGATTAACAGATTCTTACACCTTCTTTAATAATTATCTAGAAAGAAGTTTGTGAATTTCAATAAGGCGACATTAATTTGTGTTACTGAGAAACCTATCAAACCTATATGCACAGTCTCGTCATAGCTTCTACTGCTGGTTTATACAAGATCACGTCGCTCATCTAATGAAACTAGCTAGAATATTGTTATATTAAAAGATAGATAACGTTCGTACATCATAAATTTGTTCACAGTGAAGGCATAGACGAGTTTGCGCATCTTGCACGGATCCAGAAAGTTTTGCCAGAGGGGGTCCGACTTTGACAACGTTTTTTCTTAGTTGATGAGGGGAGAGACGATCCAAATACCACCATAAGCGGGCCAACATCGGCCCGACAACAAACGCCAATAAAATGGCGTTTCACTGCCGTACCGTTGATGGCCCAACATTGAATGATGGCTTGGTAACCTTGTGATTTTACAAGGGATCCGGACTTGTATTGCTAGGAAACCCTATAGTGTTGTGATTTTTCAGGGGGGGGGGTCCTGACCCCCTGCCCCCGCTCTGGATCCGCCCATGCGCTTACGCACAGTCTCGCCAGAGCCTTTACTGCTTGTTTACTGAAGAGTTAGAAAATTAAGCACACTCCGAAAGATGTAGATTGTATCTTCGTGAGCTATAAAGCCTAGGGGAGTTCGAATAAAACTCAGTTCTGTTCAATTGTAATGCAAGTACATCATAAGTCAGATCTCAGTGAAGTCTCAGACGAGTTTGCACATTTTGCGCGGATCCAGAAAGTTGTGTCAGATTGGGTCCGACTTTGACAACGTTTTTTTTTTCTTTTTTTTTTTTGTTTTTTTTTTCTTAGTTGATAAAGGGAGAGACGATCCAAATACCACCATAAGTGGGCCAACATCGGCCCGCCAGCGAAACGCCATTTAAATGGCGTTTCGCTGTCGTACCTATGATGGCCCAACATTTAATGCTGGCTTGGTAACCTTGTAATTTTTCAGGGGGATCCGTACCAGTATTGCTAGAAAACAGTAAAGGCCCTGGCGAGACTGTGCGTATGTGCAAACTCGTCTGAGCCTTCACTGTGAACAAACTCATGATGTACGAACGTTATCTATCTTGTAATATAACCACATTCTAGCTAGTTTCATTAGATGGGCGACGTGATTAATATATAAAGTTTATCATCTTGTATAAACCAGCAGTAGAGGCTATGGCGAGACTGTGCATATGCGCAGACTCGTCTTGGTCAACACTGTGAAACAAAAAAAAAACGTTGCTAATGTTGTGGGGGGGGTGCGAAAAACAAAGGCGCAGACCAGCCGACGCATCCGCACATTAGCTATGCTTAAATAAATAAATAAATAAATAAATAAATAAATAAATAAATATGTCATAAGCCAATTCTGGATTCTGAGTAACACAAAGGGGGAGTTCCAAATCTGCCCACTCATGGATTTGGATAATATTTTGTATGTTGAATACCTACGGTATAACACCTACAAAAATGAAATTATTTTATTCCTCGAACGCTGTTAGGCCACAGGGGGACACCTTGAATTACACCCTTTTTGTACTAATATATGACCTATTAAATATCAGTCTCAAATCATTAAAATTGTTGACTGCTACATTCTTTGATTGGAATATAAAAGAAGACTTCCCAGGGTATACCTTACTACCATTAATGTATATGAGTACATCTAGATAATTTTTTTCTGACCCATCAAAATTTGAATTATCCACAATTTGAACACTAAAGTTAGTGTCTATAGGGGATTCTGTCCTAATATTTACCATGTTCCAGTTTTTGTCAACCCATAATATTTTCAGAAAAGTAGGTCAAAAACAGCCTCTTTATGCATGTAAATTTTCATAAAATTTGGACACCGGTAAAAGTGTTATAATTTGCATAAAATGAGTTAAGTCAGTTTTGATTCTTAAGTGATTTCAAATAAAATATTCCAGTTAGGTCTTACAAACCGCAGTTTTTCCACCTGTATTATACTAAAAACGTATTGACTATCACTATTTAGTTTCTTCATCCAAATTAGGTCCAATAATTTGTTGGTGTCAGAAGTTTTAGCTAATAAAATAGCATAAAACAGGCATTTCTGTAAGCAGCACTTGATAAGTAGCGCTCGGTCTAGAACTTAGGTGTAAGGGTGTATGTCCAGCAGTTACCATTTGTGAATTGATCTTCCACTGGTTTCCAAATTATTTTTAGACTGAAGCCAACAGGTGTTTATGCTCTTAATGTCTTTTAGCCAATGAAAAAAAAAATAAAAGATTAGTGTTTATGCTAGGTAATTCATCGTCTCCATCTACATTCTATGTTCCTGTTGCACCTAGAATTTCCTCTATCTTATGTCCCTCCCAATCAAATATTGAGGGTAAATTGGTTCAGGACCATGTGCATACTTCTCATTAACTCTCACAAACTTAGTGAAACCAGGTCAAGTGTTTAAGAAATAGTGTACATTTTCACTATTTTGGTAGGTTCTTTTTTCAGAGAACTTGGATTTCACACCAGCTGTCTTTGTATCGGGGAAAACTTCCCCCCTTACATTGATAAAGTGTTGTATTTTCATATTCTGGTCCTTCTGGAATATTTAGTTTCAGCAGAAAGTAGAAGACCATTTAAGCCAGTGCTAGGAGGCACGCGAGCTGCAGCACTTTCCATTTAGTGTCATGCAGAGCCTGAGTGAAACTGAGTCTTAACTTTTAAAATTTTATAGTTTATTTCTAGTATGGAATGATCCGTTTTCCCACATTATTTAAATAGTATCCTTATTTTGCAGTCCCTTAGTCAATCAATGTGTACATTTTAATGAATTGTTTACAGAATCTCTTTTGAATTGCACTGTATATTAATTGGTATTGATTGTGGTTATTTTTCCTGCATTAAGTTCTATCCGCCAAAACATTTCAAAAGAGTATCCATAATACTTATCATAAGCCCCATTTAAAATCTCTAATATTCGAACAAAAGTTTTAAAACTGCTCTAATAAATAGAAATGGAGTAGAAGGAATTAAAAATGATACTTTTTAAGATTATAAATGGATTTTCAATCATTAAGAATTACGTAGCGAATTCATGAATATATATATACTGAACATCTGGCATTAGACGAGGTGAAACATTCTTTGTGCTGTTATTTCGATCGTGGTTATAGAATCACGAATTTGATTCTCAAATGACCTCATAACCATAATGCTGACATACTAAGCGGTTTTGTAAAACTGGGCATAAATATTTATAATGATTTCAATAATATTTATTCATTTAACAATAGTCTGACTCACCATTCAAACAAATATATTTCCGGGCTTCAAATCTTGTGAATATTATCCTTATACATTATAGATAGGAAAGGTTGACAAGAACTGTAATACGCCATAATGAAAACCCAAACATTGTTGATATGATTTGTACATCTGAATTTGAGTAAATATTCTAAAGGAAACATTACTTTAACCATTTTATGTGATAGATATGGTAATGTGTGTACCACACACATAAGCTAGAACTCACAGATTATTCTAGTAATTATCAATTTTAGAAATTCTGATTTCTGATAGATGTCAATTGTGCTGCTTCGTTGGGGGGGGAACCCCTATAATCACATACTACACAATACCAAATGTTGTAATCAACCAATTAAAAAGCGATAAAAAGCAAAAGACTTATAAGCCTTACAGTCAATTTACATAATATCATGAAGATCTTTGCCTGTGCAGAACAGAACTCTATGTTAATTGAGCATACTGCTGGAAGTTTACTTAAAGTCTTGATTCTTACATTCTGCAAAATTTTGACCATTAAGATTGAAATTCAGAAAACTTCATTTTACCGGTTTTATTTTTTCCTCAGATTTTATGATTATAACAAACACATGTGTGGACAAATTTGATATAAATTTCATAGGTTGACAAGAACAGAAACTAGGCAAAATTGACAATTTAATTTGTTGAAAATATTTTCAAAATGTTAAATTTAGGGGTACCTTCAAACAAAATTTGACGTGGACTTGTTCATTTTATACATTGAAATATATGTATGGTACATACATAATTACAAATTACTAGGCATCGTGTTGAGAATAAATTAGGCTGAAAAATCAAAAATCTCGTCGCATAGGGCCACTTTTAAATAGGGTGTCCATTTATTTAATTTTAAAATTTAAAATTATTTAAATTTTAACAACTGAAATAGATGAATGGGTAAATATCTCACAAATGGAACACACATGTAATAGACAATCTTTCTACAAAATTCTATCAAATTCTGTGCGTGGGCAGAACCCTATGTAAATTCCATATAGGGTGGAACTCCCCCTTTATGTCGAGCTCATTGAAGTTCACATTGAAGTTCACAAACTTGTTAGAAATTCTTTCAGCACTAATTGATAAGATTAAAGGCATGTGTGCATCTTTAATGAGCTTGTTTAGTTCTATTATTGATCAAAGTCAGGAATATGATGTCCCTTTGATTATATTATGATGCAAGCGGACCGTGAACAATTTTAACTGACCAGTTAATTGTCCAGCTGTAACAACGCATGAATTAAAAAGGGCCTATTGAGTTTGTGCGTTATTATTATTAATATATTCAATTGCATGCCTATAACATCCATTAAGCATCATCCGTGCCATGATTTCTAGTAAAAATGCACCCAGGACAAATGTTCCAGTGATAGACTGATAAAAAATACGGTATTCTGCCACTAACGCAAGGGGCACGGCGCGGCGCGGCAGGGGCTTTCATACCCCTGACACATGTCAAATCGCCATTAAAATCATTATTTCGGGAAAAATAAATTATGTTTTAATTGGTTATTGTTAATAATACTATTTGCAGATGATATAGCGAAAAAAAAAATGGAATTTCGCCTCTTAGTGCTTCGGGAAAGGAAAAATATATTTCTGGCGCGGCAGCGCGGCGCGGTCATGGCTTTCATACCCGACCGACTTGCCATTGTCATCGACCGGAAGCATTTTATCAAATACTGTTTAGTATCTTTAGTATTGCGCCTGCGCAAGACAATGGCAGAATTGCAGATGAAAGATTGTTTCTGATTGGTGGATAATTTAGATAGTCCGTTTCAATGAGCATAGATAGCAGACTTGCAGATGTAAGATTGTTTCTGATTGGTGGATAATTTAGAGTAAAGTTGATTATAGACAGCTCCCGCTGAAAAAAGTTTATACCATCTTTACTATAGCACGGAAAGGGCCGACTTTGTACGATATAGGTGATATTGCAGTGATGGTGTGACTTATTTCATGTGTAATGGAAATGGAAGGTTTCCGTTAGGTAAAAGCTCGCAACAGATCCTCTAGAATAAGGTGTGGTTTCTTTTTAAACAACGTTGTAAAACATTTATTGACAGCCCCCCCCCCCCCCCCCCCCCCCTTGACAAAAAATTCTTGATACGCGCATGTACACATGCATAAAAACAAATGTGCGCCATACGCAAAAAAGTTTGACAAGGCAATGCCACAACATCAGACTGCAGATCAACCCACGGCACCGTGATGAAGAGTCACAGAACACAGACAGGAGCTACAACACAATTAAAGTGAAACAACCAGCTCTCTCTTCGTCAGCAAGATGATTGATAATCCTGAAGGGGCATTATTTAAAAGGATCCAACATAACACAATGGTAGCAACAATGAATAAACAATAATAGAATCAGTACATGCGCCTTTTCAAATTGTATGACTCTAAATGTGTCTAGATTTGACAACGAAGAGGGGAAAACAGATCACACATCATTAATGAGCCATGGCATGAGATTTTCAACAATGTGGTATGTGCGTCCAGCATAGTCTCAGACTAGCCTGCGCACACGTACAGTCTGATCAGAGCCTTTGCTAGTCGCTTAGATATACTATGAATATTAAGCTACATGTACTGACCGAACATCATTTGGAGTTTCTAAGCTTAAAAGGAGGCTGCACAAGCTCGTCTGAGTCTACACTTGTCAAAATGCCACTTTGTTAGAAATCTCGCATCGCGGCTCATTTGTGGTCGTTTCTAGTATGACAAGACATACTTTAATCTACTTTCAAGCGCTACATCCTGTCAGTTATATATGTCACTGTTTCCTATCTAATTGATTGCTCAGATATTTCTAGGATTTCTCCTTGCCAATTAAACTAAATTTGCTGAAAACGAATACATTTGTGCTATGAAATGTCATCGACATAAGTGTATGACTAGTATCAAATATAAACCGCACTGTAAATATGTGTAAGTTAACACCAAAAGTGGTGTAAACCAATCCTTGCTTTCGTTCTTATAAACTTGATGCAAGCATTTCTCCAATGATTAAAGTTCAAACATTCTACCTAATATTGTTGAAGTTATTCTCCGGATCACAATACAAACATGATAATTTAGTTTTTAAAGCAGTTAATTTCAAAAGTTACACCAAGATCAGTGGCAGTTTGGCACCACCTAAGTTGGTGTAGGTTACACTTACTTTTTACAGTGCAGTGAATGACAAAAGTAACACAATGAACTGTTAGCCCAATAGAGGCACAGACTAGCCTTGGCGCGAATAGAATAAGATCAGTCTCTGAGGTTATAAAACGTCTTCCAGGCTCAACTCAGCTGAGTACGAAATTTATCCTGCTCATAAATATTAAAATGCCAACAATTGTTTATTTTAACATTTATTAGCTTGATAAATACAACATCTAAGATAATTAAACCAGGAAACTTCTTCATTTGTCGGTATTTTAGTTTTTATGAGTAGTTGAAATTTCGTGCTCAGTTGAGCATGAAAAAAGTTTTATAACCTCGCGGCCAGATTTTTCACTCTGCGCTTAGTGGGAAGAAAAGATAAAATGTTTTTTTCATGCAGCACATCTCACACCGAATAGGCGGCAATCGAAAACGTTAATACTATGGACACACGTAGATATAAAAACCCGTCAGAAACAGAGTTTTCGATTGCCATTTGTCCCCTGACTAGCATCCTGTCCTACCAAGGGTTGCGATTGTCTCGAAAAGTATTCATACGACGAAACCTTCGCTGGTGAAGATGCTGACTAGCGACAAATGGCAATCGTAAATACTGTTTCTAGCGATTTTGACCCGCGTTCGCGTTTTCGATTGCCGCGTATCCGATGTGAGTTCTCGATGTGTGATCAGCGCCTTTGCTGTGTGATGTCTGGAGAATATAATAGCTACGATGGGCGGATCCCGAGTGGGGGTCATTGGGTCCGCTTCCCCCCCCCCCCCCCCACACACACACTGGAAACTTACAAATGGCTACAGGTCTCCTTAAAAATTCTGTTACAGACCGTACGGCCATCTGTGAAATACGATGATTACAAAAAAGGTTGTCAGGAACCCTCTGACGGAATATTGGAATATTCTGGATCCACCCATGGCAACATACTGTTAAGCCTGAACTTAAGGTAACACAAAGTGTATTTAATGTGCCCTATATTTGCATTACCGTAAAACCTGTGTTAAACGGCCACTCTGAAAAAGACAGAAACTTGGTTTTTCAATACCAATTATCGCTTGATACAGGTCAACAGTAGCATTCTGCAATACTGTCGACCTTTATTAAGCTACCATTTGTCATTAAGGTCTCTGTTTCGTCTTTTTTGAGTGGCGTTTTACACAGGTTTTACTGTACAATGATTGTAATCCATCCACTTGTAGTGCGCGCCATGTGCACAAAAGTGTTACCTTTAGTTCAGTTTCCACTGTATACTAGATGCATGTATCCAGCTAATATTTGAGAATAAGCAGGATCTTGGGCCATGGGTTTTCGTAAAGTTCCCATATGAAACGTGGTGTCTGTAATACATCTTCCAGACTAAAGACTAAAGCGAATAGCAAAGGCTCAGGGTAGCCTACGCATCCGTTCTGTTTTGTCAGAACTACATAGGCTCTGTAAAGCGCATACATGATAATAAATAGGTACATGTGTACTATTTGCACTTGACAGGATCCGTTTGTCACGTGGCACTGCTGATTTTATTGTGCATTGCTTCCTTTACAGAAACTAAATTTATGTCCCCTACTAGATATGTTTATGGTTAGAACACCACGAAAACATCTAATACTAGATGCAGCAGACTTAATCCCTATATATTCACCATTGACTTGCTACAATAAACTACTTGAAAACTGGTCCATCCCATGAGACTTTGGTACTTATCGCGCATGCGCAAATGCCCCCTTTAAACGCGCATGCTGATGAATCTAGCGGGACTAGAGTACTAAAATTTAATGTGAGCGCCCAACCTTTGTATTGCGTAAGGGACCAGCATTAGCCCAGGCTCACCCTGAGCATTCGTTGCTTCATATGACAAAGCGATAATTACCAATGCAATTTATCATGTGCAGGCCCCAGTATGTAGTTGTATGCGAGCCATTTGAAAAGAGAACATGCTCTCTGGATTTGCGGGAGATGTACTATCAGACAAGTGCTGAGATATAAGGACTTTTTGGCATATTTAAAAGGAGTCTTAAGAGCAATAAATATGGTTTTGTTCCAAAAGGCTTATGATAAGAACGCTGAACAGAATGCAAAGATGTCCTGGCTAATCATTGCTTATGGCATAGTTCATTTCTTCGGAATTGTGGCTAAAAACTTTATAATACTTTGGGAGCATTAAACGTTACCATTTGTCCCGACAAACCCACACATTCTGAACTCTTTGCTCGCTCGTATCAGCTGCTTTTATATCTACAAACATTTTGAACCCATATCAGGATCGACGAAACGTTGGGCCTGATTTGCATTCAAACTGTTGAAACTAAAAACCAACAACAAAAAAAAATCCACCAAAAAAAAACATCAAAAATCAGCAGACGATGCAAAATGCATAACAAATTACACAGCACGTAAAATATTAAATTCTAGACAGCGTTGGTGGAAGCAGGTTTCAGGAGATTTATAGAGATTTGCGGAATTTCAAAACGTATGAAGAAGAGACTTCAAGCGAAATTCAAAGTGAATACTTTACATTCACTGCCATGCACTTAAAATTACTAATGTTTTACTGTGCTTTGTCCTTGAAATAAAACACTTAATCCTGGTTCGACCAAGGAGACATCTCGACATAGCCGAGCAAGGGACAGGGACGTAAACATAAACTAGGATCATTGGATGTTGGTACTTATCGTATTTGTACAAAAGCGCACGAACGCACGCTCGCTCACACGCACGCACGCATGTACAATGTAGTTACGCACGCACACGTATAAACTTAACCTGTTATTCTCAATCGAGATTATTGCTTTAACCCAGGGACAGCACAGCTGTTGATCAAGACACCACGAATATTCAGAGGTCTATGCCACTGCCTATAGCATAGGTATCTGATCTATTCTCAAATAAAAAAAACTCCGGATCCAATAATTAATTAGGTACGCAGTAAACATAATCACGTAACGAGAGATAATCGGCTCAGATAAAGTGATTTTATTCTGAGAGTCCTGGGCGGTGCTTCTTTGCTATCTATGTTTCACACTTGTGGCAATTATATATATATATAATGTTCAATGCCTTACTTAATTTCTTCAGTAATTAAAATAAGCATTAACGTTCTATACAACAGTATAATTACCAATATTAAGTAAGAAAGCAAAGATCAGGAAACGATACAACCAAGTACCACACCTGACAGGAAATAGAACGATAGAATGAAAAACTTATAAACAATATTTTTTGAAAATTAGTACACTTGTTAACATTGTGCCGCGATGCAACAAAACCTGTCTACAGGGTTATCGACAAAGCGAGGCTCAAACCTGTCTCCCAAGCTGCAAAGACTAGCTAGAAAATTGGAATTTCGCATGTAGCAAGTTTAGATAGGATTTTATACAAAATGCGGATCACAAAGGTACTGATCAGTCTACAAAGATGCAAGCTGGTTTGTTCCTTTTAATCGCAGACCCTTGAGACATGTCTTTCCACCTCGAGGCCCACATGTGAGACCTTAATAAAAACAATGAACCATCCTGACTTAACCGGTCAGGGACATAACTCAAAGAATTTAGAATCAAAATAAAAAGACAAATTTATATATTTTTGGCAACTACAAGAACAACTTGATTCAGTTATTTTTTTGACAATATTATATATAATCATTTTTGAAATGTCTGCCCTAAAACTTCCGAGTCAAAAATAATGACACTATTAACGCGATTACCGTTTCATATCTTGACCCAGTTTTATCATATTATATTGTAAAGCGTATTTACATTATTATTGTCATTACCCCACTCGTCTTTGAAACACATGTCTTTTTGACATTGCGTACACAGACAATATGTTTATTTAATGCTTTATCTTAATATAAAAACTGTCACAAGAGGTTGCAAAATTCAAATACAGAACCAAAAAAACAATTACCCGCTAAGGCATGTATATATATCGTCTGCCATCATTGAATAAATTCACTTGGTCTTGTGATAACGTTATTATGGCACAAATAAACAACAAAATTGAAATAAACAATGATATGCTCCATCAAATTGTATGGAAACTGGCATGTACCTACAAAGGGTTACATGTAAAAGCATTGCAATTTTCAGGACAAACCTCTATACGAATCACTGCAAGAGGACAAATGAACTGTATCCATCATTATCATATTAGAATAGCTTTTTATTCATTAACCCATATAAGCCTTTAGCGTGATGTTTAGGCAAGTCGTATAAAGTTCACTTTAGAAAATCGGTTAGCGAAAAGATTAAGACATTTTTGACTATCTTAGCTAAACCATTAAAGCGCGTGTCGTGGGCATTTATGCGTGCTCTTATGCTATAAGTTAAGTTAATAGCTATCTGCCGATTAAACATCTAACTCGTTGCTCGTTGGGAATATGCATGTAAATAACACGCACACACACACACGCACACACACACACGCACACACACACACACTTCAGTTTTAACCTTTGGGGGTAAGTACATGTAAAATTATAAGTTACGAATCTGTGATGTTTACTGTCAATTATTTTACAAAAAAGTGGCTGAATTTCATAGGTACGTACGAGCCCGATTCTGAATATTTTTTATTAATATAAACTGTCAAAGTAGTGTTCTAATTGATACGAATGGGCTGATTTGGGAACTTAAATACATTTATTCGTTCATGTTTTGACACTTTGGCAGAACTGGATTGATATTACTCAGAAAAACTGAAAACTGAAACACGGAAACTGATTGGACAGTACTACAAGTAGATACGATTATTGCTTCTAAAGACAACAATTATATGTATTTACTTCAAAAACATAATTTCTATATCTAAATAAAAGGATTTAGCAATCATGGCCAAGCAAACCAGTGATCGCTAGGGCGGATTTTCCATCTCTTCTTGAACCCTTAGTTAAGAAAGGAATTCGATTTTTTGGAATGCTCATGGAATCATAGATACTTCGGGTCTCTTGATTCCATAAACCTTCCAAAATTGAATTTATTAGTTATATTTAAATTTCATTATAAATAACTAATAATACGAATTACAGCTACTAGAATTTTAATCGTATTAACGGTTTTACTGGAGTGTAAAACGGAAAAGCAGAACAGCCAGTTGAACATGGACAGTCAATGGAGCAAACAAGAAGCTTGTTTTGCACGTGCGACTCAGGTGTGGCTCGCTGTCAATCGCAATGCCAGTGTCACATCTGGCGAATGAATTCGTTGTTCGAGGCGAGTTGAACGTGCAAGTGAGCTTAGCAACTGTCGATCAATTTTGTGTCGTTCATGAGGCTATGAACGGTTGCAAAAATCTAAAGATTCATTAAAGGCTAGCGTTGAAAATGTAAGTTTGATGAAATGGACCATTAAGCCTTGTAGAGTACACGCAAAGGTTGGCGAAAGTGTGTTGTACAGATTCGCCTAATGGCTTAATATGGTACGCATTACAGGAAAACCTGTCTTTTTTCGATTTCGTGAAAGTACATGCATAAAAAGTTTCAAGATTCTAGCTAATAGCTGTAGCTGAGCAGGCTGGTTTGAACATGGCTATGCCGCAAACCCATCGCGCATTATGATATTTATGCAATTTATCGAAATTTGCCAGCCTATTAGCATCGTGTACCATCACAGTAATTGTCCAAATAATATTATGATAGATAAAAACGGCCCATTTTTAACCCTTTTACATTTTGTGTTTTAAGGCGTCACATGTCGCTGATACATGTATGACTTCCCTTGAGGGTTTGTTTTACACAAACCAACAGAGAGAATACTAGGTGAGTGTCTTTTGATATCAAGTTTTCCAGGCAAGGCTTTTAGAATGCTTGTAGACATCGCGAGGCTTGCCGAGCGATTCAACATGCGTTCTCAAAGTCGAGCCTGGTAAACAATTTTAACATTGTATCACTTGTCAAACTAGCGATTATGACGTATTTTTCGATTTTTGTGCTGATTCAGCGTCTTGAGCGACGTTATTCAAAAAGGTGCAACGTCACCATGACCTAATAAAGGCACATGCCGTGAAATAGACAACATTTATCAGGCAACGTGCAACAATGCAGTTAATATGCTAGATAACTGATAAAGTGCCTTTCATCTGGGTCTTCACTTTTTGCAAAAGTAGCCGTTAAGGAGTGTCAAGTGTACAAAGGGTTAAGGAATAGGGAAAGCACTATCCAATTTCGGAAGAAATGAGTACTAAGCTATTTAAGGTACATTTATATGCGATAAGGGTCGTTTGTGAATGGAATTTTATTATGGTATAATGTACATTGTACACTTGTATAAGTAAATGTGGTTAATTCAACTTGCTAAGAACTGCTATGGAGTAAAAGAGAACAAGAGTGCATTCAATAACAATACTGGTAAACTGTGTTGTCCATTAAGGACATATACTACTAAGTACTTCCCATATTGAAATATTTTCAATACTTTGCATACAGTTTGTTTTATGCATGGGCTATCCATTTATGAAATAAAAAGGATACGTCACCGTGCTTATTTTTTCAGAATCTCATATTGAAGTTTACAGCATTTGACCAATTTTCTAGAAATATAAGATAATAACACTAGTCCTAATTATCGAGCTAAAACGGTTGTAATCTTCAGCCAGCTTCTTTCTTTTAACTTAAATTACTGCCCATGACCTCAAACTTTTAAGAAAATGTGCATGTTTACTTGTTGTCCCATGCTATGACAAGATACTGCATGGTATATTTTGGCAATTCGTCGAAAAATGAAATTTGTTTTTAGAACAAATCATGTATTAAAAAATCTGATATTGAAAATCTTGAAAATTTATTTTCAATTCATGGACTATTATAATACCTTTCAGAAAAAAGAATAAAAATCTGGGGTCACCGAACTAATTCTCTTTCTAGAGGGCCAAATTTAACCCCACCCCCATAGGTTTCATGCGTAATTCAATATAAAAAGTTCGGGGATGACCATTTCGGTCGTTTTGATGATGCCATTTTACTAGTATATGAAGTAATTTAGCATTAAAATGTTAAAAAGGAAAGAAAAAACACACTGAAAATATGTGCACATCCGGGAATCGATCCTGGTCCTCTGGCTTTGTAGCCAGACACGCTAACCACTAGGCCACGAGGTCAGGTCGTGCGCCGCTCGAAATAACCATACAAATAGTATAGACTCGGCCACTATCGTATTCGTAACCAGGGTTATTGTGTACGTTGTTTGATTTCGACTGAGCTACATTTATCTGTCTTTAGTGCTGAGACGATCAGTTCTGAAAAGATGTCAATAGATATTTCGAACACACTTTAATTAGTTATTTTGTGAAGAAAATGTCGGAACACCGATATGACATAAGACTATCGGAAGCTGTGTTGATCCGAATCCGTTAAGGGTCGAAAGACAGGACCCAGACAACTTTCCCCGTTTGCAGACGCGGGAAAGGTGCGCATTGGAAATAGCCGCATATGTCTTTAAGTTCTGTATAACAACAAAGCCAAAGAATCCGATGCACAGTATATTAACCTGTCGTAAGCAGCCTTTCTAAAAAAGACCAGAAATGGTTTTCAAGACCGATTATCCCTTAATTCAGGTCAAAAGTATTGCATAATGCTCCAAAGGCTCCAAAGGGAGTATTCTGCAATACTTTCTACCTTCATTAAGACCGTCTATTTCTGAGTGGCCGTTTCACACATGTTTTACTGTATATGGATATCTATGAAATATCAGGAACGGAAACACCATAAATAACAGTGAACCCACATAATTGAAAACAGCAGAGCTCGTCTGAGTGGATTTGCAATATTTGTGAATTCGCCTGTGAGGATTTACTAAATCTTTGAATAATTGGTTTAGTCTAACTGCATTTTGGGAATAAAAAAAACCCAATGCAATAAATTCGATGAGCGACTAGTGCTTTACAGATTTTCGGGAAACGTTTTGACGTCCATAATGACGTTGCGTACATAATGACAGAATCTTATCTTAATGGGATTTCAAAGTGATCTTTGTCATATGATAGATAGAAACTAACGTTCGTGCTCTTGTATTATTTAATTTATTAAACCCGTTGCGAAAAAGAGATAAAATGCTCGGCAAGCCTCGCATTTTATCTCTTTTCCCCATCTCGTTAAATAAATTTAATAAAACTTGAGAACTCATCTGCAACAAGGGGGCACTTATTTAAGATCCTCTTTGTATTCAGGACAGGTATTCAAGACAGTTGTGATATTGACACATACGATTGGCATTATGCTGGAGTTTTTTTTACACAAAAAAGTAAGTGAGTACGATCAGGAAATACCACAATCACAAACTGCAGACCAACCCACGGCACCATGAGGAAGAGCTACGGGACATTTACAGTAACAAGACATCTTAAAGACAATAAAAGCAAGGCATCCAGCTCTCTCTCTCTTCCTCATCAACATGATTTCAAAACTAGAAAGGACACAAAAGTATACATACCAAAACAAAGACCAACACAGAACCCCCACAAACAATGGGAGGTACATAAACAATAAATCAACAATATCAGAACCACCACCTTTAAACGGAAAGCAGCCTATTAAACAACGGCAGGTAGGGGTGGCTTAAATGCATTTTATTGGCGCCAAATCTTCGCCCTAGATTCTGCTTTTGTTAATACACAAAACTTGCTTAGCTCGCATGGAAGCTAGTTATTTTTTAAGGTCATATTGATAAAAATATTAATTTTGATGGTATGTTCTAACACCTTTGAAAGTTCGCGTTGATAAATGCAACTTTGTTTAATAATATTGCATTCAACAAGATAAAAAATAGATAATGCCAGGTTTGACATAGATTGGTAGGATTTGGTAAACATCCAAACATATGGATTTCAAGAAAATGGGCAACTGGTATTACTATTAGACATTTTGTATCTGCCTAATGGTTGATATATTTGGAAGCTTACATATGTAGATGGTTTTACTGAAAACTTGGAAATATGATTGGATAATAATGATGTCATAAGGTGGCTCTTTTGTCTACTTCTATCACGTGACGGTGATCATGCCCACCGAAGTGTAACTGTTGTATTTGATTTTTCTCTGGCCTGGTATTATGTTGTATGTACTGTTGAGTCTTTTGTTTTTATCTCATGTTTGTATCTTAATTTGTATGTACATGGAGATGATGCATCGATAAGCTAGGGATCATCGTGCGAACAAACATATAATGAGTCTCACTCCACTAACAATAGCGTAGCCAGAACACTGAAAAAGTTACGCACATCAAAGGGTGACTACTGGATCAAGCAGTGATTCTCTTCAATTGCGTCCTTTTTCAAAATGAGAACTTTTCTTAATGGAAAGAATTTTCTCCCAGAGGGAGCGAATTCTTTCCTTTAGTGAACAGTTCCTTGTGGTATGGAAAATCACTTTTACCACATTAGGTGACCTCCCTTAAATATTACTTAGATGTTACTATTTTTATTCAGCATATGACTAAGAGTGAGGTTGGTATCGTTATACATGTTTAGCCCTCCAGTGACGTTTCAAGGCGGTGCATCTTTTATGGAACCTTTTCGCTATTTATCCTTCATGTTTATCTTCGTTATGTTGTCTCGTCCGTTCCTTGTTGCCTTGTCATCACCTGCTTAGGAAGGGCTGACTTCTTGGCTCTCTTGTGTATTGTGGTTTTATGTGTTTTGTCACTTTCCCATATGGTGTTTCGGGTCAGGTATGGTACTTGGTTGTATCGATTCCCAATCCCTGTCTTCCTCTCTAATTATATTATATATATAAGGTGTGTGATTGTGGTAGGCTTGGTTTAAATCTGAACAATTTGTGTACTTGATGGTAAGTTTATAGAAGTTTGTTAAGTTATGGATCTTTATACTTAAGAAGATTTGATCAATTTATAAATAAAGTTATTAGTAATTACAACTTAGAAATTCTAACGACAGCTGCAAACACAACGGGGACTTAGAAGAAGAATACACTTTGCTGCAGATTAAACGGATCTGTTTATTCAGAAATGAGCCGTGACATGAGATTTCCAACAATTTGGTATGTGCGACAAGCACAGTCTCAAATCAGCCTGCGCATACGTGCAGTCTGATCAGATCCTTTGCTAGTCGCTTGAATATTTTATGATTGTTTAGCTACTGATTGATCTTTATTTGGAGTTTCTAAGCTTAAAAGGAGGCTACATATCCTCGCCTCAGTCTACACATGTCAAAATGCCACATTGATGGAAGTCACATGTCACGGCTCAAATGAGTTTGTCAAAGGAACGAAAGAATGATAAAATAGTATCAACAGCCTGTTTGAGCTACGACATGAGATTTCCTACAATGTGGTATGTGCGACCAGCAAAGCCTCAGATCAGGCTGCGCATATGCGCAGTCTGATCAGAGCCTTTGCTAGTCGCTTGAATATTCTATGACTGTTAAGCTACTGACTGAACTTTTTTGGAGTTTCTAAGCTTAAAAGGACCTCAGTCCACACATGTCAAAATGCCACATTGTTGGAAGTCACATGTCACGGCTTAAATGAGTTTGTCAAAGGAACGAAAGAATGATAAAACAGTATCAACAGCCTGTTTGAGCTACGACATGAGATTTCCTACAATGTGGTATGTGCGACCAGCAAAGCCTCAGATCAGGCTGCGCATATGCGGAGTCTGATCAGAGCCTTTGCTAGTTGCTTGAATATTCTATGACTGTTAAGCTACTGACTGAACTTTTTTGGAGTTTCTTAGCTTAAAAGGGTGCTGCATATCGTCGTCTCAGTCTAACCGTGTCAAAATGCCACATCGGTGGAAATCACTTGTCGCTGCTCAAATATTTTACAAGTGTCAGTGGTGATGCTCAGTAGAAACCCATTTCCTGTTCTGAAATACCCTAAGCTTCTTGTCATTTCATTTTAATTCCATAAATCGCTTTGGATTGCCTTAAAGTAAGCACTCATGACAGCTGCCTTATAGTTTAGAACCTGCTCTTCCCCTTGTAGTCTCAGGGGGGTACTCTGATATTTTCACACATACGTAGGCTCGGGCTATTTTTTTTTGGTTCAAAATTCTGAATTTCAATATTTTTTGGGGCTTTGAGAAAAATGTATATTTTTAGGGGGTATGAAGATTTTGTGGATATTTTTTGAGGGTCATCACAAAATTGGGCTAGTTTGAGGGTCATTTCTATGCATTGTAGGGTCTTTTTTAAGGTCAAGGTATAGAATTGGGATATTTTTTGGGGTTGCTAAAATTTCAAATATGTTTTTGGGGTGCTTGAAATTCCTGATATTTTTTGGGGTGAACGGTAGATGCTGGGTCCGAGCCTACGTATACGGAAAAAAAATTAGTACCCCCCCCCCCCCCTGGGCTTGTAGTATCTTGAAGCGTTTCTGGCCCGAGTGGCTGCATTTTTAATCATTTTCCCGATGAGCTCCAAGTGTCCGTCACATCATTCTTCGGCGATTTGTATTAGCCCGTTGGTGTGTAAGATGAGTACTGGTGACTTTTGTGGGTGCATGCTGAGATGTACTGCCCTGCCAGCCAAGAGTGAAAGTGACGTCATGTTTTGCTTAGAAAATTATCAGGGACTTAGAATCGATAGATCACTTGTGTAATTCCTGCACAAGTGATCTATCGATTCGCATTACCTCAAGTGGAGTGTACAAGTTTATGTTTTAGTTCACAATTGTAAACTAAACACGACGTCACTGTCATTCTTGGTTGGCACGACAGTATGTCGTTATACTAAGTTACCTAAAACCGAAGTAGCCAAGTGTGTTAAATTCGACAAAAACTAATAATACGTAATAAAAGTTCATTTTAAACCACATCAAAATGACATAATAAGGTTAGGTGCAGTAACATAATAAGCTGGTTATATACATTTTCAAGTTATTGAGTACAATCTACTGTTTTGATAATATTATACAAAAATGCATGGAAGATAAAGTGAGATATTTTTATGGATACATGAATTCCTTTATATGGGCTCTTTGATATTTACATGTTTATGGCTTCTTTGAGATGAACGCATTTAGCATTTAATCTGATTTCATGAACATTAGCCTATTTAGAGTCTAAATTCCCCGCCACATAAACAAGGCTGAATGTAAGACATGGTCAGACTAATCCAGATAAAGCGCCACCTAGAATTCACAGCAGATATTTTAAAATTTTGTCATATTTCTTAAACGAACAGACAAATAAGGCTTGGAAGATTATGTGAATCGTCTGCCAGCAGACGATTCACATGAGATTCCAAGCCTTGTCTCCTTTGAAATCAAGATAAATATAATAAAATATGTCGTCTGCTCTAGTTATGATTGACGCATGTTATGAGTTCAAGGAACATTCCACTTAATGTGCCATATCGTCACCGACAAAGCTGTTATTATTCATAAGCAGTCTGAGTGTTCTTATTAAGAACAAATAAGAACGCAAGAACTTGAGTTCCGACAATTTTTGCAACATCAATAAACAAATCACGTGGCCATATTATATGATTTTAATAGAGCCCTAGAAGCATCACAGTATTGTTTATTTAGTCTTTTTCGGGAGAAAGCCTGATATTTTATTTTTGCATGCGAACAACAAAGCCACTGTTCAAAGTGCGCAACCACATCGTCTGATCAGCGTCTTTGTTATTAGCTATCGGGAAAGAAGACTAAAGAACTTTCCACGTACAACATTCAAACATTCTGTCGAGTCTGACAGTAGCTGATCAGGCTGGATTGGACATAGACAGGAAACAGTCCAAACAGTTGAAATGTGCCTATACTCAGCCAATACCTCATACAAACAAGAAATTATCCTCTCTAATAGCACTTTAAGGCTTTCAAACTATTTGGTCGTTACAGTTTTAGCCTTTATTGGGGTATTAGAGAAGAGAAAATGTATATATCTATAATATAATAGCATAATCAGGATAAAACTTAACTGAAACGACTGCACAAGTCTAGATAGGACAATACATGTTCTTGGTTGCAAACTCTGAAGATAGCTTTCTTTTAATGGATCTAAATCTAATAAACCAATACTGGCTTTTACTCGACATCTGGGCATTTAGTCACGTATGGCAATTTTTATCCTGAATAATGTGATGGAATCAGCGTTCACGACACTGTCACTGAATTGATTCCAGTCTATCAGTAGTAATGTTTAAAATTTCAGATTTTTAAAAGAAAAGATAAAAACTCTTCTGCAACAAGGCTTATCAGAGCCAGTATTTTATGGTGAAACCCTAATTGTAGTGATCAATTCAAAAAGAAATAAAAATGTTTGATATAACATGGATATCATGCGACGGTCTACATGCCTGGTTGCAATCCCAATCATGGATTATAGCTATAGTTTCCTTTTTAATTGCACGACGGTGGGTCAGGCCTCAGACTCAATGACGGCTCTGACGTAAAGCTTTAACCGGTTGGTTGGTGCCTGATGCTTATCTGTAGCTGGGCCTACCGTTGCTCAACTTGAAATTTTCTTTGGCTCTTACTATCTATAAGTCGTGAGCCCTTTTCTTTGTTTCATCATAGAGTGTTGCAACAGTTAGAAAGCCACATCAGAATCTAGGGCGAAGATTTGGTACCAGTAAAATGCATTTAAGCCCGGCAGTGACTTTGGCTGCTGTCCGTTCTAAGATGGTGGTTCTGTTGTTGTAGGTTTGTTGTTGATTGTTCACCCATTGTTGGATTCTGTAACTGTTCTATGTTTTGTTATTTGTTACTTTATGTCCAATCTAGTTTTGCAATCATCTTGATGGGGAAGAGAGAGTTGGTTGTTTTGCTTAATTTGTCTTCCTAATGTCTGGTGATTGTTGTGTGCCTCTTCCTCGCGGTGCCATGAGTTTGTCTTTAGTTTGTGAAAGTGGTATTTCCTAATCATACTAACTTACTATTTTAACTGTATGAAACATTAGCTCTTAAAGGAGTTCTGACAGTTTTGACTGGTATCATTTGTTAATGAACTCGTCTACATACAGTGTATATTTCAAAATTCACAAGAATATGCATTGGATGGTGGGGTAATTTTTGACATTTTGGCCAATAACAACGAGACTCATGCAGATGGAGAGTTCATTTCAGCAATTAAGTGTTCAATATGAGTTTGGCTTTTGAATTGAAAACATTTTGCCTGTGAAAGGGGGTTATTTCAAAAAGTCATGACTCACAAATTGTGCCAAAATACGAATTTTGAAAATGGGGGTACCGCTACTCAAATTGGCATCCTGCGTGTACTGTTGAACATTTTGTCACTATCTTTACTGTCTAGGGTACATGACACGTCTGGTTATTTCAAGATGCAAAAAGAGTAGTACTGTCATTTCACGTTTTGAAGAAAATTAATAAAATGAAGGTGGCCTGTTAGAACTTTTGGCTAGTATATAACCGCATTCGACCTTTTTCTTTCTCGTACCCTATACAGTTGTGTCATTTGTTCTGCTATTGTAATTTCATTTGTTCAATAATATATTTGAAATTGAATGTTTAAATGCATTTTGAGCTTGTTTTTGGTATTTTGTACTCGTATCGTGTGTATCAAATATGTGGACCCTGATCAGCTGCCTCCATCGTGTTTACTATTAACACAGGTGTGTATAGAACATGCGTATCAATGGCGTAGCCAGAACGCTGAAAAAGTTACGCAAACCAAAGGGAGAGGACTGGATCAAGCAGTGATTCAATTCAATTGCGTCCATTTTCATAATGGGAACTTCTCAGAGGGAGTGAATTCTTTCCTTTATGAGCAGGTCCTTATGGCATGGAAAATCACTTTTACCAAATAATAGTTGAAAAAAAATTCTGTTGGCATTTTTGAGTACATTTTGGCATCCATGCTCAAAGTTTTTCTTGATGTGTTTTAAGAAGGATAGGGGTGGATGCCAAGTCTGGAAATGCCCCAAAGTCCCAGAATTAGGTCAAAGGTCAACTGAGTGCAAATTCTTGTATATACGTCATATTTTAGCGTTTTAATCAATTAACTATCTAAAATTATGATTCAAAGTAATGCAAAATCTCTTTTGGATAATACAGCCATGCTATATAAACAAACAGCATCATCAAGGCATGATGTGTGGTTGGATCAAAGGTCATTTAAGTGCAAAATCGGTGAAAATAGTAGCAATATTTTATTTATATCGGGGAAAAATTCAAATTTTAAGTTCCCTTCTATCCTAATGGAAGAATTTTTTATTGCTATCCTGCTAGGTGTGTGTCTATCATGTTTGGAAAGCAATGATTTACCTAGTTTTCCGCGGTCAAATATTCATAATAGGCATGTAAAGTACGTTACTGTATAAAATCAATTAAAATGCAATACAACTAAGAATAACCATTTCCTTTTAAAGAAATATATTTTGCTTAATGCTTTGTATGAATAAGTCATTTTATGCAATTATGTATCCTTTTATACATAAGATGTGTTTAAGTTGTTACTTACGTTACATTTTACCTTCTGAAATTGAGTCATTTCTCAAAGGTATAGGTTCCTACCTACAACTTTCATGAAGGACTTGGCCATGATCTCATGCTTATAGGTCTAAAATATATTTCTTTTCTCATTTCACACATTTGTTGTTTTTGTTCCCATCTACGAGTAATGGTAAAACACTTTTTACAAGGCCACTACCAGCTATTTGCATACACTAAGCATAGCACCATGAAAACACAAAGACCAAGCCTCCTTTCATAAAACATCAGGTGTGTTGAAACTATGATAGAATACGGTAAATACCATATACTGGAAGGAATATATCCTCACATTGGTCTTCACATTGGCCTGTTAGCAGATGGTAACATACATAACATAAAGCTAATATACAGGATTACAGGTAAATTTCTAATAATGACCATCCAGTGAAAATATTGTTAATATCATGGATATAGCCTTGACATTAAGGGTAATCCTCCATATAACTTTAAACATTTAATTGTAGGCATGTCCTTTCATTTTCACATATTAATGAAATAAAGTAGATTCAATAGCAGTATTTCTTTGAAATCAGGCTGCTTGTGTAAACATATTCATCCATATAAAGAAGCAGTATAGATATAATATTAAAGGTAACCTTTAATTTTAAGAAACCATAAAATATATATCTATGTCTTTCACAGCGCAACTTTTTATACATTGTAATTGTTTCAGTGTCGATAAATTCAATTCTAAGTGTCATTATTAAACATATTTTGCTTATTATTTTTTGCAATAATGATAGAGATCAAATGCTATGAAGTTATTGGCATGTGTTTCTTTATGTTAATCTTTTTAACTGTAAAATGCCAATGCAAGTTTTATTCCAAATTAAATGTCCCCAAAACAGATGTCTGGTGACTTCTTAGGAACACAGGCGTTCACCATATTGGAGCATCTAATAATTTGATTGTGTACATAGTTTTCTATCAGTTTGGGGTCATTTCTTAGTATTTAGAGTAAATGTGTCCTGAAATGGTTATCTAATATGTACATTTACTGGCATAATCCATTGGTTTAACATCTCTAATTTGCTTGATGTATATAAGATCCTAAGGTAGTTAACTCGCCTGTTCTAATGTAGAATCCATCTGTTAATCGTGACAATTTGCTAAGACCGGAATTGATTGCATATAGGGTAGGTGACTTACATTAATGTATACATCTACTGCTCTTAGATACAAGTGCAATATATCAGATTGGATAGCACTTGTAACTGGTAACATACTCGAAATGTGTAGTTTTAATATGGAATTACTCTTGAAATAAAACAGAACTACATGTACTTTCCTTTCACTATATACAAGACAGTCCTCAAACAGTGTTAGTCTTCACAAATATCTACAAGGATATAGGTACAAGAGCGAGCAAGTTTATGCTTAAAATGCTTTCTGCAAGCTGTTGTCAGCAATGTTGTTCACATTTTCCATGGTTTTGCATATATATTTAAGACAATCACAATAAGCCTAATTTAGTAAACCTTTTTTAAAACCAACAAACAGACCATAACTCCCTTTTCATAGGACATATATAAAACATGTACTAGGGTTACAAATAGCTCAACAAAATTAAATAGTGCATAAACAAAATTAAAAACAAACTACCTTGTGAATAAGAAAAGCAAAGAAATCAGCTGCATGTGACACTACTTTTTCAACATTCAGTTTAATCTGTGAGTTTCAGAGATGCAAACCATACTAGTGAATTTTGGGAGTCATGTTTTTGTTTTATGCTTAAGAATTAACTGATCTGTAAAATAAACTATCACTAACATTTGAATAATTTGTTGTTTATGTTACCATGAAATATGTTCAGATGTTTTACAGACTGAGACATGGCTCAGGTAACCTTACCCCAACCAACCTTAGTCTAAGATAATTAACAAGCAGAATAGTTTCTATCAGAATCGCTGCAGAATATAATAAGATAATCATCATTACAATATGATATGAAATCTAGTTCAACAAAACATAGAAGATTTTAATGGGGACAGATGATAAATTAATTTTATAATGTAAATGTCAACAGTGAAAAGTGAATATTAAAAGAATTCAACATACAGGCAAAATCTTTAATACTATATCTATGTAACATCGTATATTTGGACATAAACCATGCTGGTTCTGTACTACGATGTTATATTTGCAATCTTCAAAAACCTATACCTGCTATGGAAGACACTCAGCACTACCCCTGCCTTAATTCCTGCCCTAACTGCCTCTAGATGTATGAAATATTGCTATGCTATTTTAAGTAAATTATTGATATTAAGTCAATATTTAAATCATGATGTAGATTGCATGTTTATCGTTATGTACCATTGGAAGAAATCTGAAAACTGCAAAATGAATATAAAAGAACCAAGCAAATTACAAAAAGTAATTGAGTAAGACCAGGAAATGCCACATTCACATATTGCAGACCAACCCATAGCACTCTTTTGAATTAAGTCTTATATTGAATAAAATTTGTGTAGTAAGCGAATTGTGGAGAGCAGACCCAAATTTTATATAAGCCTAACAACAATTTACTACCTTTATCCATTTATGTAAGGCACCTTTTGTTACCTACGTTACCTCATTAATATATGTGCAGCAATTTAAGATCCATTGTTGTTAATGAAGTTATAATTTTATTTCATTATGAAAGATATTTTGCCAATTCCAATGCAATGTAAATAATAGAAAAATGAATCTGTAAGCAGCGATGCGTTACATGCTGGAGCCAGTACAAATGACATACTAATTAGCATATTTAAATATTTACTTGATTTCACTTCATGCAAGTTAAAAGTTATAAACAACTTCAAATATATGAAAATGAACATTTTCAAATAGAATATAGATCAATATCATGTATATTTCACGCCAGATATCATGGTTTATTCTAATACATGTAATTTGTAAACTTTAAGTCATTATCTGCAATTTAGTATAAAATGTAACATACGTATCGCTGACGAGCAGAAATACATATCACAGATGTATGCAATTGATTTTATGTCTAGTTTAAACATTTAATGCTTAAACTGTTTCACTAATACTATTAAAATAAATCAACATTAGCCTTGTACTGTGTATACTGTTATTTTCAATGCCAGTAGGGTAACGTTGATTACAAGTGATTTATAGTAAAATGACCACAGAAAAGTTTTTTAATTATAAGGCCCCAAGACATGTCCCAAACTGACAATAGTTTTACTTTCTGAGAGGTGCAGCAAACTCTCAATGTAGCCCATATATCTCAGTTTAGCCCAATTGAGGGAGAATTTCCGCCAAAATTGCACAAAACTTACGATGTTTGTCTTTGTAAAATCCATAAAAGGATACTTCCAAAGGGGTTCCTTCATTGATAAACAGGTTCATTTAAGCCTTCTGAAAGACTTCTTCCCTTTATAGAGTTAAAAAAGCATCTTGTTGTTGGACCAGAGAAAAAAAGAAACACAGTTTGTGAAAATGCTTGTATTATTGCACTTGATGACCTTTGACCCCATTTTAAAGTCAAAATATGAACATTTAGTTATAAAAAAAACATTTTCTCAATATTTTTCAGACTTATAACTATAAGCATACAAAATTTGGCTTGAAATTAAATATGTTTACATATAAAAAGATAAAGTTGTTTTACAGTAGTACATATTTTCTCATTTTTGCACTCAATGACCTTTGACCTAATTTCTGGCCTTCATATGCAAATTCAGACTTGGCATCCACCCCTATGGCTTTGTACACATGCTAAATATTATGTTAAAAGTGGTCTAACAAATGTACTCAAAAATGCCAACAAAACCTAAAATATGCATCTTTTTTCGATTCGGATTGCCAACTATAAGGTGACCTCACTTGAATGTTACTATTTTATTACGCACGTGCGTAACTGCGTAATGGTACAATGCGTATTATGAGTGTATTAGCATGAATAAGCATCATAAGAGTACTGTTGTGCCAACCAAGAGTGACAGTGTCGTAATATTTTGTTTACAATTGTTAAGTAAAACATTAATTTGTACACTCCATTAGAGTTAAGCGAATTGATAGATCACTTGTGAATTAATCCTATCCTGCGGATGGGATAAATACACAAGTGATCTATCGACTCTAAGTCCCTGATAACTTTGAAAGCAAAACATGACATCACTGTCACTCTTGGCTGTAGTATATAAATTTGATTGCATCCTTCAAGAAGATATTTATGAACAAAGCATAAATTGTCCTTGCGGGTCTCTTGCAATGGATGAAAATATCACAAACTGCGTAATAACAAAACAAAGCTACTTATACTCGTAATTTCCAGTACAACGAAACTAAGATCACTCCGATTTTTATTTAAAAGTACAAACAAGAAGTGTTGGATTTAGGCTAACACATTGTCATGACCGGGATTTTCAATTACTAACCACAGACCAGTTCATGGCACCACGCGAAAGATACACAAATTACAGAGTAAGTAAGGGTGCAAAGATCAGGAATCGATACAGTCAAGTACCACACCTGACCCAGGATACCAATGGAAAAGTGACAAACTAACAATTAGACACCACAAATAAGAGCCAAGAGGTCAGCCTTTTCCTAGCAGGTGACCACAAGTTACAAATAAACACACTCGCACAAAGGCATAGCAGACACAAGACAGAAAAAAAACATAAAATATCCACAAAAGAACTACCGCCTTGGAACGGCCAGTAATATATATTACAAGAGGGCTTAAACCCGTTTCACGGCGCAAACCTCACCCTTAATTTAGATGTGGATCAAGACACATAGATATTTGGTCTGCATAAAAGAACCCTAACTTACCCATACATCATCTTCTAGAACATATAAATCAAGATATAAAAAGGAGAAAAAGCAAAGATAATGACTCCTTAGTAAACAAACTGAATACAGGAGCAAAAGGAATTCAACAAGTAAACCCCAGACTTCCACACGACAGCAATAATACTATTTTGTTTTGTTTGTTTGTTTAATTTGATTCTTTACGTCCCATCAACAATCTTTCAGTTATATAGGGACGGGTCTTTCTAGGTTGAACCAGTACTAAGCTAAGATAAATGTGTATTGAACAAGGACCACAACGCAGTGACGCCTGTGAAACAATACAATTAAGATGAAGAAGCCTATTATATCTTCCTCAGAAAGATGGTTTCAAAACTCGAAAGGAAAGTGAGATATACATCCCACAACAGACACGAAACACAAAATCCTCACACACCATGAGAGCAACAGTAAACAAACAATCAGTACCATCGTAGCCCCTGATGACAAGAATGAGGGGTGGGGCGTTATTTGCATTTTGAATAGTCACCCTAGAATCCCCTGTTGTTAAAACACGAATATTAATTTGCTCGCATGTGAACTTGTGCAGTACGTAGGGTTTAGTCAGCAGGTAAATTCGGACATACATTGGCAAACAGTGGAAATCCAGATGAGACGGCTCCTAATGAGCCGTCTCATCAGGATTTTCGCTGTTTGCTAAATTTTTTTCAATAATTAAAAATATCCATCAGAGGAGATGGCAAATTCCCCGACCAAAAGTTAATGATAAGAAGTACAAAATGACAACCAAGTAGTTCATATATTGTCAGATAAGATAACGAGTGTCAACTTCAATCTGTAAGTCTTAGAGTAAAGCATATCCAACCAAAAGTTATTGTCATATGAAGTAAGGCTAACAAAATGTATAAAAATATGAGAGAGAAAAAATGAAAATATTGAGTGTAGAAGTTTGTTTTGCCTTAAATGCTCAATACAAGATAGATAATTTATTACAGGGAGCAAGAGAGAGCAACCATTCTTGCACAAGACAAACAACATTTAACTGAAATATATATACTCCTACCAAACATTGATAAAGTATCTCAAGGGGTATGAAAGTTAAAGAGGATTCCATTGATTTTTGTTCAAGGGAGATTACTCTAATATAAAGTATAGGAGAACAGCCATTCTTGCACATCACACACCATCTTGACATGAAATATAGTCGTATAAAATATTTTCAAACTATCTCATAGGATATGAAGATATAGAACTTAGACGCTTTTCCCGTCAAAAGTTCATTCAAAGGGTTTGGGTAACATGAATAGCAAGGGAGATTTACCATTCTTGCAAGTGACAGACTGTCTTGAAGCTTAGTTGACCTGAAATATATTCCTGCCAAATAATATCAAAATATCTCAAAGGGGATCGAAGTTATTGAGTATACAATATTCCCCATTTCAGTTCATTAAATGCAAAAAAAACTAATAAAGGAACCCTTGGAGAGCAACCATTCTTATATGTAACACACCAACCGGGCCCAATACATATGCCTACAAAATATTAATAAATTATCACAAAAAGAACAAACGGGGTCCGGACCCCCCCCCACTAAAAACACAACAATATAGGGCTACTTAGCACTATTGGTCCGGATCCCTTGAAAAATCATACAGCTACCAACCCCGCATTCAATTTAAATGGGCCATCTTCGGTCTGCGTCTGGTTTAAATGGCGTTTTGCTGGCGGGCTGATGATGGCCCATTTATAGTGGTGTCCAGATCCTCTATCCCCTCATCAACTAAAATACGAATAAAAACGTTATCAGATTTGGACCCCCTCTCACAAAAAATTCTGGATGCGCGCATGCAAGTTGGGGTGTTTCCGATTTAAAATTAGGGAAACATAAGTTTGACCGTAACACCAACACATGTTTTTTTCAGTACAAACACGAGTCAGTAATCTAAAATTGATTTATAATGCCCACGATTTGGTCGATTTGGTCAACGATAGCTACAAGTTTAGAATTTAAAACACCACCCGAAAAATGTATTTGGGGTCGTAAGCAAATATGACACTTGGTTTCACAAGTCAACCATGGGGTCAACGAAGAAGGCAAATGGCCTCAACACGAGAAAATCTGTCTTAGGGGGTTAGCGAAAAACAAAGGAGCAAACCAACCTGCGCCTCCGCACAATCTGATCAGCGTCTTTGTTACCTACTTATTGAAAAGTATAATATTAAGAATCGCTATGAGCGAAATTGCATTTTCTAGCTAACATAGTAGTATCGGTAGCTGAACAGGCCGGTTTGATTCGCACTTTGTCGTAAACCCCAAAGAAAGGATTTCTTGCGCCGCGGAACGATTTTTTTTCGCTTCGGTCAGCAATGCTAAGCCTGAAATGCACCTTGTGGTTTGCATGATTTTGTTATTTTTCTTATAACGCAATTCGAATGAATCATAAAAATACACAAATAACAAAACCAGAAAAAGGACATGAATGAAAGAAACCTAAGTAGTATAAATACAAAATTATAACCTAAAGGTTTCATTCACTTGGCTTCAACGCTCTTGCGATTCTATAAGAAAAAACGCCCTAAATGAAAAAAAAAAAAAAAAAAACACGCAGAAACTGCCTTAAGTTATTAAAGTTATTGAAAAACATCAAGGAAATGAGGTTAGCTTTACAAGCAAATTTTGTTTGGCAAAATCCATTGAGGTTGGGCACAAATTATTTTGCAGTGTATCTTGTCATGTAGCTGGTGAATGAAGCACAAAAAACAAAGTTGGACATAAGGGGCATAGAATCAACCTTAGTGGTGTAGAAGCCTTAAGACAACAACAAAAGCATTAAAAAATTATCCAGCATTCAAAGAGTTAAGTCAGGGCCTTGATCTAGTGGACCACAGTTAATTGTATAGTCTGGTCAGAAGGTACCATTCAGACACCCATTGTGCAAATGAGCCGCGACAGGAGATTTCCAACAACGTGGTATGTGAGCCCAGCAAAGCCTCAGATCAGCCTGTGCATATGCTAGTCTGATCAGAGCCTTTGCTAGTCGCTTGAAAATTCTATCAGTGTTAAGCTCTTGACTGAAATTCATTTGAAGTTTTTAAGCTTAAAGGGAGGCTGCATAGGCTCGTCTGGGTCTACACTTGTCAAAATGTCACATTGTTGGAAATCACATGTCACAGCCCAAATTAAAACAGAACACAATCCGGATCGAAGATGATAAAGTATTCAGTATCTGAAAACCTTATTCCCCGGCATCAAATTAAGAGTACCTTGCTCCCCCAAGACAATTTTTCATGGGTGCCAAATTGTTCATTGGGACTTTCAGGATGCGAAACGAAGTTGTCCTCAAAATACTTTGTAATGGGCTTTGTGAAAATGCATGGTTTCTTTGGCAACCGATAGCGAATTTGAGAATGGGGTTTGCCTACAAAATTACTCATATCTCAGCTGTTACTTATCCTAGACTACTAAACTTAATACCAAATTAAAGCCAATACAAAGGCCTATTATCCCCCTGTTCCATATCTTAATTATCGAATTTGCATATTCATGAATATGTATGAAAACATTTACAAGAAAAAGCATAAAATTATTACATGTTATATTAAGGCGTTGCTACATGTTATTTAAAGGGGTACGTGCATTAAGAGGCTATTTTGCCCCCTCCCCCTTTGAGGTCAAAAAATAAACGTTGCCTTTCATTAGTTTTCTATAAATACTTTATTAGGACAATAGCCAAAGTGAAAAACTCTGGTATTGATTTGACTTTTACCGTTGCTATGATAACAAAAATGGCCGCCAAGATAGGCTGAAAATAGTAAATTGGCCATTTTGAAGAAAGAAATTGAGACATTTGACAGAGAAATTAACATAGAGCACAAGCAAATACCAGAAAGATATTTTAATAGATGATGAGAATGTTCATGACACACAACATATAAAAAGGTTGTTTTGGTATTTGCTTGTGCTGATATCTAATTCTTGAAAAGTTGGTCTCCGAAAGCCTTAAATTTAGCCAAAAGACAATTTCTCTATTTTATGCCTATTTTGTCGGCCATTTTTGTTACCATAGCAACGGTTAAAGAAAAATAAAAGCTAGATTTTACACTTCGGTTTTTCTTCTTATGAACCAGTTGAGTGATTTTCGTGAAAAGCACCTTTCAGTTTTGGGCTCAAAAGGGGGCCAAATTTGCCCCTTAATGCACGTACCTCTTTATTAGTTATTTCTTGATGCTGTTTTGATACAAACTCGGAATTCACAGAAATATTCCTTATGATACACCACTATCGAATTGGCCAATTGATAACAAGTGGCCATTATATAACAAACAACTCTCTAAATCTGTGGCCAAAATAATGTCACAGAAAATGTTCCTCAAAACTCCCTCTACCAATATTGAACAAACTGATATGGACTGTTGAACAGTATAGACAGCCACCACTACTAAAACAAAATAAATCTTTAAACAATAATTTAATATGAACCACCGACCCATATCAAAAATAATTTCATACAAACGTTCCCCAAAATGTCTTTTTTCCAAAATTGCACTAGCTCCATGGAATAGAATAGCTCCATCCAATAAATCGTATGTATACTATATCTTTACCTTACTCGTCAAAAATAACACAGTTGTCACAGTCATGTTTGATCCGTAGCAAAGGTTTATAAAAAGACAGGCTTTCCTTAACCCTAATGACTCTTGGTCTGGAGCTTTGACAGTTGGTCCTGGTGTGGTTAACCGCTGAAGTGTCCATGACGTATTCTACCTAATAGCACTTTTTGTTTATGCTCTACTGAAAATAATGACCACCAGCGCTTAAAATAGAAACATCTTTAAGTCTCCTACTAAAATCATATCAATAATATGATCCCCATAATGCCATCTACCAAAACAACAGTTATGTGCAGCTAACATTGCACCACTCTTATTCACCAGCTACATAAAGTTCAAATAAAAATAGAAGTCGTGGAACCACCGAATGTAGGTAATCTGTCTAGAGTCGTACTTGATTCACCTGTTCGGAGTACGCATTTTACTCATGACAGGCAGAATTCCAATCAAGTATCAGAGAACAGCTGTGCAGAAGCTGTTCCGAGTACACCACCGTCCTAGGTGGTGTGGTCGGAGTAGGGAGGGCACGTGATCAAACAAGAATGGCTGTAAGGTTGAATGGAAGAAAAACATCCACAAACATTCGCTTTAAAACAAGACACTCTATACAGAAATAGTGCTAGTAAGACTATTTCCTGTTTTGAGTCGCTATCAGACTTGGCACTGACATTCGTCGTTCATGAAGTAGAATAGCCTTTTTTGGTAATTGCTCTGCACATGTTCTGGCGTACTTGATTCATGGAGTAACTACGGAGTACGCCGAAATGTTCTATCTCACTTGATTCACACCATCTTCTGGGAGTACTCTGAACACACAGAACAGAATGAATCAAGTACGACCTAGGTGAATGGTAAAGTGCATACTGTATTATGTGTTCAGAGTTCTCCCAGAAGATGATGTGAATCAAGTGAGACAGAACATTTCGGCGTACTCCGTAGTCTACTCTATGAATCAAGTACGCCAGAACATGTACAGAACAATAAACAAAAATGGCTATTTAGTTCATGAACAACAAAAGTAGCAATTCCGAGTCTGATAGCGACTCAAAACAGGAAATGGTTATACTGGCACTATTCCTGTAAGAGTTTCTTGTTTTAAAGCTAATATTTATTTTTTTTATTCCATTCAGCCTTTCCGCCATTTTTGTTTGATCACGTGACCTCTCTACTCCGACCACACCACCCTGGAAGGTGGTGTACTCGGAACAGCTTCTGCACAGCTGTTCTCTGATACTTGATTGGAATTCTGCCTGTCCAGAGTAAAAAGCGTACTCCGAACAGGTGAATCAAGTACGACCCAGGTAACGGACGTTGGTTGTTCAGACAGAACATAGACTGCTTCACTGCCCCCTCGTATGAACTAGGGACAGTAGCAAAGCGGTAGTCACGTGTTTTATTCATCCACTGAGATGAGCGGAGTAATTACACGTCATAGATGTATTCAGAATCAGGCTGTGTATTTATAGATCCGCTAATGTCTAACAGCCACCCTGCATAGATTACACTTTACCTATTAAGCGTCGTCTGCTGATAATCTTTGGAAATAGTTTGGATCCACAAAATATCGTAGGTTATTTATTCTGAAGCTAAAAACATGTCATAACATGTAGCTCACTTCTTTAATACACTGTGTTGTCATGCGAAGAAAGAACCAAGTTGAAGGTTTAGAGAAAAATACACCCTCAGTTCTTTTCGTAACACAGAAGAAATCATGTAAATAAGATAAGAGAAAGTCGTCTACTTATAGATGATAAATAGACGCTTGGTTTACGTGAAGCATTCAGCGATATGGATTACCAGGGCGAAATCGCCCAGGTAAATTTGGCTTTTGACTGTCTCTCGTCTACCTACGAGGTCAGTGCAACAGTCTAGACAGAACACTGCCATTCACTGTCAATTTAGACTGGTCTACAGTAAATTGGGTAAAACAGCATAGGTCCGCTTTAATCGTGCAAAACAACTGAACCGCAGAAGCTTTTTACGGTTAGTATGCCCGGTAAACGTTCGCAAGCAAATCTAAACAGAAAACTTAAGTCTTACTTGTTTACAGACACATTGGTTTATCCTATTGCTCATTGGTTAGGGCCTTCTAGAACGCATGTGGATTTAGTCAAGATCAGCAAGGCAGGCTGGTCTATGTAAGAGCGGTTGTTGCTGCTTCATGTATGAAGATATAGAGTCAGGCGGAACAACGTAATGAAGATCTGATTGCATGTAGCGTGCTTTTATCTGTAATTTCCTTTGGTATTGTATTTACTATACGGCCATATCTCAAGTAACCATCTAAAGCGCATACACTTGTAGGGACGTCCATGATATATGGATATGAACGGCAAACATGTAATATAGGTTTAGTGTTACACATTATTGAACTAACCCAACAAACAGGCTGACATGAATGACGCCTTCAAAAACTGTAGTTATCAATTGGCTTTTGGGTCACTGTCTAGCCACACCCACAACTGGTTCCTATCTCCATTAACTTTACATGAGACCAGGACAGTATATACCACGTGGCGATACAGTGACCAAATAACTGTATTTTACCTGTCGAATCAACCAGTGGTAGAGTGCTTGACTTGAGATAAAGGGGTCGTTGGTTTGAGTCTCTCTGAAGACACCATGTTGTTTCCTTGTGCAAGACACGTTATACTCTATTTAGAACTGGTTCAACCCAGTAAACGTTCCGACATGACTGAAAATTTCTTGACTGAGATGTAAAGTACATGTATCAGCTCGAAATACCGTGGTCCACAGTTACTCAGTGCTAGTGTGTTAGACCTGTGATTAAAGAATTGCAATTTTGCGAAGGTTCAATTAAAGCACTTCGTAATGTCAGATGCAAGACACTTTACTCTCTGCAAAGTAATGGTTCAACCTAGATGGACAGGGAAACGTCGCGTCATGGCCGCAAAAAATGTTTGCAGCGACGCAAAACATCAATAAAACAAACAAAATCAACTCAAAATAACAAAAGAGTCACTCATCACTAATTTTTGCTGCAGTTGTGTGCATCTACTGGTACACAGGTTTACCTTTAGTATGCTACGTGGTACATATTCGCGCGTTAAAAATGGTGTCGATGAAAATATTCTTCCAAATTATGTTTGTTTGGCAAGAAAATGATTTGGTGTTAAGCTCTGAAATCGAAAAATAGCATTAAACACAACACCATAAAAATGACCCCCTGCCACACGCACGCACGCACGCACGCACGCACACACACATTAAAATTCAGCATGCTAAGGGTTCAATAAGTGGGTCACAGGGAAAGGATACACATATCTTTTATAAAACACTAAAACTTGTGTGATTGTAGATTCCATTGTCGAAGATTGATGTTTTGCTTGTATAGTTTAAGATACACGTACATAATTAAGATACATGTATGTACATATTCGAAACAAGGTATCTGGGCTGATCAGATTCATCTGCAATCATGCGAAGCGCTTATTTTTTCACGATACGGCATCTATAAGACTACAGGTATATAATTTTGGTGTGGAGAGTTTCACAGATGGGTGAATACGCGAACACTGCAACTTGACTAAACTCCAGCTGTTAAGTTTTTAGACTTAATTTTTCGCAATAACTTTTATGTCTTCAATTTTAGCAAAATGTGTTCGCTATAAAAAGTATTCAGGGTTATCTCCGCCAACTTCTTCAAATGGTTCCAACATCCTAGATGCTGCAAGTTCCTCTGTGCTTAGATGCACTCTTTGATTGTTTTAAGCAAAGCGTAAATAAACAAAGTCCAAGATGTCAGTCATAAATGTACATTGAACCGCCCTAATTCAATTACTAAAGCGATGGATGGCTTGTTCAAATAAAATAGAAATCGCGCCTGATTCGCTCGTGCGTTAAACTAGTGGGGTCATCTCAAAACCGTTCATTTCACAGCACGTGCATAAGAGAAAAATGGTACGTCGTGTGATAACCCAGCCTTTGTTCCTACAAATGAGCCTGCTTTAAGTTGATTCTGCATAATGCAGGGTAAATTCTGAGTATGTTAACGGCAGTTTTATGTTATGCACAGCCTTTGAAGAACGTGATACGGACCGCTTTCGAATATATTTTGAAACAACCCCTTTCGGTCACGCCTATACGAATTATACCTGTCTTTAATAGACTTAGAAATTTAAGACGAATTCAATTTATTGCAAAATCTTCATCCATATACACAAAAATCTGTTTGCGCCACAAGCACAAGACCTCTTGGAGAAGTTGGCGGAAATTCTGCTCTACAACTTTCATCGCGAACACATTTTGCTAAAATTGAAGACAAAAAAGTTATTGCGAAAAATTAAGTCTAAAAACTTAACAGCTGGAGTTTAGCCGATTTCCAAATATTTTTGTCCAGGGGTTGAACTTAGCTACGAACCGCCCAACGTCTCTGTATCTGTACGGACTATATCGATAAACAGTATAAAGACAGAATCCCGAAAGAATGCGCTCAAAACAACCCGCCTCTACAAAAAGTAATTAAAATCTACAGTGTTCTAATCTAAAATGACTTCTCATTTACTAAAATAAAACAATATAGCCTAGATACGTGTACATGCAAAACACTTACTTTCGCAATGACCGGACATCCCATTATTTGTAGGGGGGTGATTTAATTTTTGATATTTTACTGACCGTTCCAAGGTGGTACTTCTTTCGCGGATCCTTGGTGTTTTTTCTGTCTTGTGTTTGCTATGCCTTTGAGCGCATCTGCTTATATGTGCCATGTGGTCATCTGCTGGGAAAGGGCTGCCCTCTTGGCACTCATTTGTGGTGTCTTACTGTGAGTTTGTCACTTTCCCATTGGTATTCTGGTTCAGGTGTGGTCTTGATTGCATCGATTCCTGATCTTTGCACCCTTACTTACATACATGTATAATATCCTTACGTTATTTCACAAGTGTATTAAAAACTTTAAAGATTGCCAAACGGCATTGTACCGCTGAAACACAACAAAGTTGATTTACACCTGATCTTTTATTAAACTTAGAGAGAAAAACGTTTTCAAGTAGCCTCGATAGATAAAACAACCCACCAAACAACAAACACTTGGAATATACCTATTGAATTTTGAAAACAAATATAGGCATTATGAAAACAAATTCTTAGAAGTATAAAATTGAATTTACATTTATTGAATAATCAACGCCTAGAAAATGTGGCTCACGAATGGGGGTATACGTACAAGATCAATAATATCTCAGCTGGTTTTAGTTGTAGATTACTAAAATGTGAAGCTAAGGAATAGGCCTTTCGTTGCATGGTCAAATATGCTAGTTATCATATTTACATAATTTGTTTATTCATGAATATTAATAAAACGCTAATAATAAGGGAAACTCATTAAAAATATAAATAGGCTGATTTCATCCCAATATTGACATTGCTGGATGTTTTAATATAAGCAATGATTCAATTTGACAGGTTCATTCATCCAGTGGTCCTATATGAAATTTATCTCCTTTGGATATTCATGAAAATACACGAAAACTTAAAAAAATGAGGGCAAATCACTTAAAAATTATAAGCCTATGGGAGGGGTTAAGGTACGATTTATCCAACACTCCTAGGGCCTTTTAAATTCATGCCAAATTGCTTAGTGGGACCCTCAGAATGTAAAACGAAGTTCTACTCAAAATAAATTTGGTTTGGCTCTGTAAAAATGCATAGTTTCCATGGCAACCCCTTATATGATTCATGAGATTTGGGGGTAGGCCTTCAAATTCAATCATATCTAGGGTTCTACTCATCCTAGAGCACTTAAATTGGTGTAAACTTAAAGCGAAGACACATGTCTTTCATCTCCCTGTGGTCAGATTTGTAAACCATCTAATTTGCATAATTATGCATATTAATGAAAACATAAAAAATCAGTAACGATTCTTGGCGTTATGTAGCAAATTTAGACATTTCAGTTCGAATACACTTACAGGGCGATCTCTCGAAAGTTAGAATGTGTACATGGTTTTGATAAATTGCGAGTCCCTTCACGTGGATCACGGATAATGCGTTTTGAACCCCAAGGCGAGTATTTGCGCATACGCTAAGAACTATGGTTTGATAATGCAAAAACGATAGTCGGGTCGTTCGGATAATAATCAGACACAAACGTTTTCAGATTATTTGCAGATTTTAAAAATGAGAGGAAAAACTAAAGTTGCGTTGGCAGTGGAACTCCTTATTTATTTCGTACTTAGCAGTGAAATCAATGCATATCTAAAACAAAAACGGTATTTTCACAGAATGAAACGATTTGATCATGATATCAGCCTATATTTTCACTAGTGTTTGATATCACTTTTTTGGATTGCCTCTGAATTTTCCCTTCACTTAATGCAGCTTATTTCGAAAGTTCAAAAGCCTATAGCTTTCTTATTTGGAACAAAAACATCAAGTGTGCGTAGGCATTTTCTTAGCTAGAACATGAGGAACATTTTGGTACCAAAATAATTAAGAGTTTCTGAAATCTTTCGATTTTGCATTTTCAGCACTTCCCACTTCAGTGAGCGAGGCAATGCATGTAACCTGTGTTACGTAACGTGATCAAGCATTTATGATGTCACTTATGACGTCACTTGTCTTGCACTTTGACGCTGAATAAATTCCTTTTTTTCTATAAGTCCTGATCTAAATATTCTGTCACAAATACTCATTTGCCTTCTTTTATATCATTGTAATTCGGCTTGAAACATGGTTAATAGATTAACTGTAAATTCTCCTAAAGTATAAGATAAAAAGAAAAATAACTTTTTAAATAAATACCAATATATGTCATCGCCTAGGTTGAAAACATCGATTATTTCAGTCGTGCTGCGCACTCGTGAAAATGTTGATGTTTTCAACACACTCGATGAAATATATTTGGTATTCACCTCTTAAATGTAAAAAACCTATATTTATTAGTTCTAACATCAACCATCATGTATTATGTTTTGTATTATACCATGTTGGGCTTCTAAGCCATATTGGAATCCTATTCTATTACATTTTTACACTTTTTATCCTCCATCAATTTTACTTATGTACGTGCACTGATAAAGCAACTGCGCACACGACTGAGAAGCGGGTGCTCAATTATAAAAAAAAAATATAGCTAGGTTTGAAGACCATGCTTTAAAGTTCGGGGGATGAGGCCATCTTACCAAAAATTTTGATAAATATGGCCCCACCCCGACCAAAAAAAGATTATCACAAAGTTATTGCATACCCATTGATTTACACAACTGTAACTTTTATTGTCTCATTTAGAATTTGAATTAATTTTGATAAAACTTTGCATATACATTGATATTGTCAATATCTGAGTCGAGTTTGCTATGTAAGATTTCTGCTAATAGTATAATTATCCTATTCTTTAATATTGAAATTCATACAGTTGCTCCTGTTTTATTATTGATAAGGACATGTTCCAATCTACAGAACCTTTTTCAAAATTTCATTACTTGCAAAAGAAAACAAAAACAAATCAAGATTTTTCCACTGCATCCGCGCATGGTATTTATGAAGTATTACGAAGCTCACTTTCCATTTCACAGTCAGAGTTATAACCTTTATAAGTTGGGCCTTGTCGCGAGAAAACCTGTCTTCGAGGTTTCCGACAAAGCCAGATTAAAGCGAGTCTCCTCAGCTACAGAGACTAGCTATAGAACTGAAATTTCGCTTGTAGCAAGCTTAGATATGGTACTTTCTAAAACGCAAATAACAAAGGCGCTGATCAGACTGCGCGGATGCGCAGGCTGGTCTGCGCCTGTGTTGTTCGCAAACCCCGCAGACAGGTTTTCTCGCGTCGAGGCCCAGTTAATATACTGAACAAAAGTGAAAACGCTACACTACAATTATCTATACTTTGTGAGAAATTGTTGGACAAAAAGTATTTACTGAAGCTTAATAATGTTTCCTAGACATCCAGCAAACGATTCGTCGAAACTCCACCAATTTGTCTCGTTTGATGTCTGAGTTATGCTCCTTTAAGTGTTTTTAAGCTGTATTCACTGAATTTTGCTATTGCGCATGAGCAATTTTAAATTGTTATGCTTATAAAAATTGGTCATAATTGCGTTGCATAAAAACACAAGAAAACTGTTTAATCACTTGAAACAAGCTAAGAAATCAATTTCAAATATATCAAATTTGTTAAAAAACGGAAAATTGTCTCCCTTTTGTTTGAAGAAGTCAACTTATTTTGCAACAAAGCAAAAAGGGGCCTGTTTGTGTGATAGTGTTTTTTTAACCTCATATTCTGGACTTAACGCAATTTTCATGCTCATGTGGGTAATTTTATCTGAAAGACCTATTACATAACTTAACAATTATGCAATAACATTATGTACGCATCGTCTAAAGATTTGTACGCTAGGCCATGGAAGTTAAGAAAGTAAGCTACTTTTAACGTGCAATAGTTATATTTTTGAGATTGCAATTTGACCTTGGCCTACATGTAAATACTTTCAGATATAACTTAAATAAGTTACCTTTTGTAATCTCACTTTGAACTATAGCTATTTGTTGAAATGGCACAATTCCAACTTCTTTAAGTGGTACATGTATATATATTAACTTATAGAGGTTATGTGCCTGACTGTTTCATCTGAGCCGATTATCTATTTTAAAGATATTTCTTGTTCAAACTTCTTGACAATCCTAACAATTTAAGAATAAGCTGCATATCTTAAGGAAGCTACAAGCTGTGCTAGTAAATCCTTACGGCAGCTGCACAGTTATTAGCCGTTGTCCTACTGAGGACGGATTCATCATGCTTTGAAAACACTGTAGATCAAGATCAGATGGCATCTGGCGAAGCCATCTGATCTGGATCCAAACTGCTTCCAATTTGTTTGAAGGTACGTGCTTACAACTGGAATGGCGCAGTTTAACATGTCTGGCATAATGATATAAAACAGGGAGAAGGGTAGTTCATAGAAGTATGAGCCGTGACATGAGATCTCTAACAATGTGGTAGGTGCGACCAGCTAATGCTCTGAACAGACTGTGCGTTGTCGCTGGAATATTATATGCATGTTACGCTACTGACTGAACATAATTTGGAGTTTCTAAGCTTAAAAGAAGGCTACACAGGCTCCTCTGAGTCTACTCTTGTCAAAATACCACATTATTGGAAATCTCATGTGGCTTCTCATATTCAGCATGGCGAGGGTTAAGTAAAACTACAGTTCAACTCTCTGAACTGGTGGTATGCCAGTTCATGAGAATTTGTTACTTATGCCATTATTTAAACACACATTTGAAACTATTTTGTGTTGCTAAAAAGCCTTCATGTTTACTTTAAATCCTGTCTACGCCCCTTCTTTGTATGCGTAAACAGCGAAGACTTTGTGAAGACGTGTGGGTACACAATCTCGTCTGAGACTTCGATGCTCGCTTGCACGATAAGAACCTATATCACATGTTTATTACCCGCCTCATTGTAGCTAAGTTTGAATCTAAAATTTATTCAGTGTTTAAAAAAAAAGAGAGAGAAAAAAAAGAAATTAATAACTTAGTCATTTTCCGATTCATTAATATGCGTATATCGAGCTATACGTGAGCCACAGCATATAAAATACAGGTATACATACCCGCAACACGTGCCCGCAACCTGTTTGCGACAACATTCAACCATATACTGCAAAACTGCTTTTATCATATGACGTCGCATCTGGGAGTGAAATAACGCCATGCAATAAAATCGATAAACCACTAGTGGTTTATAGATTTACGGGAAACGTTATGCCGTCCATAACAACGTTGCGTACATAATGGCAAAGTTATAACGTATTTACGCCAAAAATGAGATTTCAAAGAATTTGTCATTTGATAAATAGAATCTAACATTCGTGCTCTTGTATTATTGAATTTTTTAAGCTCGTTGCGAAAAAGAGATAAAATGCTCGGCAAGCCTCGCATTTTATCACTTTTCCCCATCTTGTTTAATAAATTCAATAAAACATGAGCACTAATGTAAGATCCTTTATCTAATAAAATCTACTTAAAGTTCATTCAGCAATTCTCAAAATACTATTTCGATTTTAGCATTGTAAATAAAGGATATTACATGAGCGCTCATATTTTATTTAATAAATTCAATAATACAGGAGTACGAATGTTAGTTTCTATTTATCATGTGACATGACAACTACTGTGCAATCATTAAAATTGCATTTTGGGCGTGAAAACGTTTGGGTTTTGCCACATATAAGTGACGTTGTTAAAAGCGTCATTTCATAACGTTTCCAGAAAAATTGTAAGCCACTAGTGGTTTATCGATTTTAATGCATGGCATTATTTTACTCCCAAACGCGACGTCATATGGTAAGTTATGCATATGTACCACTTTTAAGCAAATTTTTTTTTTTATGTTTTTTACTGATTAACTACATTATGTCAAATTTCGAGAAAGAAAAAATCCTCTTTTACATATGCATGTACCCAGGTGATTCATTGTTATGAATAGTGCAAACCCGGATCAGACGCCGTATCATGCGATCTCCGATTAATGTCCACTCTGTCTGCATTTCAACAGAGCCACTCTATGTCTGAGTGCAGACGGCCCAAATAGCTTAGCAGCGCGTACTTATTTGTCGAGGCCACAGGTGGTATTATGCCCCTGATCGTCTTTAAATGCCTTCCATGACATCTTGTCGTATTATCAACCATTGACATGCTCAATAGCTGTATGTTCGACACTCGTTCCAAAATTTAACCTTATTAGCATGCAAGGCTATAGTTAGCAGCAATGTACTTTAAAGCAGAGTAAAAAAGCAGTTTATATCCTAATCAGCTGGCCTCTGAAAAGCCATCTGATTTGAATCTACACTGTTTTCAAAACAAGATTAACCTGGGGTTTGCAAGACATAGGTTGAGCCATTAATAGAATGATGATGACATTTTGATTTCCCGCTCGCTGTTAAGTGATATTAATGATCAGTCATCAGCTGAAAACAAAAGAGAACACATAACAATAACACGCCCGCACATCATCTAAATTGGCCGCATCCTCCAAAGTGGTCACACACTCTAAATTGGTCCCATTCGCTATTTTGGTTATGGCTCTTGGACACCCTTAAACGAGAAGCCCCCGTGGTGTAGTGGATAAGCGCTATGCCTTGTAAACCAATTTCGCAGGTTCGATTCCCGGCTTCTCCATAAAACCACTTTCGGTTGAGCCTTCTGGGAGTTCCCGTCATATAATAAACACACAAATCATAAACCCTCCCGGCCCAGTACTAGTTTCTACCCATGGAAAAGCCACAAAAAGTTTAAAAAAAATAAAAAATAAAAAAGAGTATAGAAAGAGAAGAAGGAGAGAAGAAAAAAAAGAAATAACTCAAATTATATTGCACAAGAGAAGATGGATCGACCGCTTATTCATTTCCAAAACATATGGAACCTCCAAAAAATATCATAACACTTTACAGAACTTGACAATATCATATGCCAAAGCGAGTTGAATGCGCCAGTTCGAGTCAATTTTTGTCACATAAAATATTTCACATAGGCTTTAATTTTCTCTATATTTTTTGCTTACTGGTATTGGTCAAGTATGTAATGATGTCAGAAATGTGTACAGCCAAAGATTTTAATTTTCAGCCCCACGAAGAGCACCACTGATTTTCAATGTGAACTACGTTACTTAGATAACATATACTTGTTAATACCAACTTTACAACAAGACTGGGATTTAAGAGTTTATTTAGAATGTACTTCTATTTGTATCTCCTGTTGGTAAATTAAGTCCATCATATATGATTTATTACATATGTTTGCTTCTTAGCATGGTCAGTTTGCTTGATATATATATATATATATATATATATATATATATATATATATATATATATATATATATATATATATACGGAGGGATATAGTGAATCAACCATTGACACATATACGGAGGGATATAGTGAATAAACCAGTGACATATATACGGAGGGATATAGTGAATCAACTGAGCTGATAGATGCTGTAAATATTTTGCCTCTAGTGAGATTCGAACCCACGACCTCGGCAACACCGCCTAGCACTACACCAGACACCGACGCTACCAACTGCGCCACTGAGACATCCCCAAAAAAGGATGTTCAAGAAGCGCTGATATTGACGACGACTGATGTAGTGCACGTCGTATATTGGTTCTTTTTCAATGGATGGCATCTATTTCGTTCGCAAGTGAAAGCCTGATGGATCCTAGGATACAAGTGAAAATAGATAAATATCAGAAGTGCGGAAATATAATTTCACAAACATCATTGCTTTCGAGCTACACAGGATCAGAAACTGATGCAGATTCAGACAGTAGATAAATACGGAGGGATATAGTGAATCAACTGAGCTGATAGATGCTGTAAATATTTTGCCTCTAGCGAGATTCTAACCCACGACCTCGGCAACACCCCCTAGCACTACACCAGACACCGACGTTACCAACTGCGCCACTGACACATCCCCAAAAAAGGATGTTCAGGAAGCGCTGATATTGACGACGACTGATGTAGTACACGTCGTATATTGGTTCTTTTCAATGGATGGCATCTATTTCGTTCGCAAGTGAAAGCCTGATGGATCCAAGGATACAAGTGAAATTAGATAAATATCAGAAGTGCTGAAATATAATTTCACAAACATCATTGCTTTCGAGCTACACAGGATCAGAAACTGATGCAGATTCAGACAGTAGATAAATACAGAGGGATATAGTGAATCAACTGAGCTGATAGATGCTGTAAATATTTTGCCTCTAGCGAGATTCGAACCCACGACCTCGGCAACACCGCCTAGCACTACACCAGACACCGACGCTACCAACTGCGCTACTGAGACATCCCCAAAAAAGGATGTTCAGGAAGCGCTGATATTGACGACGACTGATGTAGTACACGTCGTATATTGGTTCGTTTTCAATGGATGGCATCTATTTCGTTCGCAAGTGAAAGCCTGATGGATCCAAGGATACAAGTGAAATTAGATAAATATCAGAAGTGCGGAAATATAATTTCACAAACATCATTGCTTTCGAGCTACACAGGATCAGAAACTGATGCAGATTCAGACAGTAGATAAATACGGAGGGATATAGTGAATCAACTGAGACATCCCCAAAACTAATGTATAATAATATATATGGGTTGTGTAATTCAATTATGCTTATTTAAGTAAAAAGATTGTTTCTATCAATTTTTTAGGAGTTGACCAGAAAAAACATCTATTGATTTCAAACTAGAAGATGATAATATTAAACTTTTTGCAACTGGTAATAATAAACTGGATTTTTGAGCACAGATATTGGTGTCAACAAGTCGGTAACGCAATTCACATGCCGTGTACTCTCAGTGCCTTTCTTGTGTAGAAAAAAATATTTTTTTTTCTGCAAAATAACATGTTTAACACTTTTTATACCACCTTTTGGAAGTCAGCCGTTGCAATTTGGTTTAAATGCTCTTATGGAAAGATCACTTCATAATATCATAACAAAAATAACTTTCTAAATTGTTACCCTCATGCATTACAGCTGTTAAAAACATGTTATTAAGTATTGCGAAAAGGTATACGAAAGATCCGATAAGAATCTTTTTTGATTTATTAACAATTCGGGTGAAGTTTTAGATTACAGCTAGATATTTCAATGCGACCAGTTTATCTTATATAATGTTTCTACTCTTTACACTACTTTACCTCATTATTTGATTAAAGAAAAACTTTAAGCTACTGATCTTGTTGAAATAACCTTTATTAAAGAAGGCCCTCCTTACCTTTCATGTAGCGACAGAAACACATTTTACTTTGGAAAAACCTAAAAGAAATATCATGCATGGTTTTGTCAAAATAAATGTGATGCGCTGACCTTTTTGTTGGACAACATTTTTATTCGATTTGACACCAAGCTGTATAGACAAGTAGTTGGAATACTTATGGGGAATAATTGTGCTCCTGTGGTTGCTGATCATTCATGTTTTGTTATGAGAGGGTCTTTATGATGTCTCTTTCTGATGATAAGCAGGCTAATATTATTGACGCTTATAACACTGCATCCAGATATTTGGATGATATTTTAAACATTAATAAAAAAATGTTATTTTGACACTATGGCAAGTCAGATATACCCTTCAGTGCTCCAACTTAATAAAGCTAACACCTCTGATACCGAAGCCACGTTTTAGACTTGCATTTGTCCATTTCTAATGATATTGTTATTGTTTCTACCATAATTTATGATAAAAGTGACGATTTTGATTTTGAAATTGTCAATTTCCCATTTTTAGATGGTGATGTTCCTCGCTCTACATCCTATGGAGTCTATAACTCTCAACTCATTCGTTTCTTCTAGAGCATCTAGCCATGTTGCTGACTTCAACACTCGAAATAAACTGTTACCTGAGAAACTTCTTAAACAAGGCTATGGGCATATTTTATTTTGCAAAACCTTTTATAAATTTTATTGACGATACTATTATTTGATATCTAAATTCCTGGTCAGACTTAAATCTCCCTTGCGCCAAGGACTTTCGGAACTTGAGTTCTATGGTGACTTGGTGTATAAATTGAAAAAGATTTTTGGCTCTAATATTTTTTCAGCGCAGTTTATCAAAAGTAATTTCACATTATAAAAAAGATTGGCCATAACATTAATGTATTACAACATACTGCATGCTTTGTTGTCAACCCAATCACGGTTGGCAAAATTGGTTTCCACTTTAATTGCACGCCAGTGGGTCGGCTTTCAGACACTAAAACGATTCCGACTTAAATACTTATCTATTGATGAGATGGTAGGGGCCTGGTGCTTTGACTGCTGTCAGGCTCACCGTGTTTGTAAATAACCCTGTTGGTTTTTTTATTCTGGTTTTCAGTTGTTTGTACAGTTGGGTCCTTATATTTGCCTTATCTCCTTTTTATATCTTGATTTATATGTTCTATGAGATGATGCATGGATAAGTAAGGGGCCTCTCATGCAAAGCAAACATTTATGTGTCTTGATCGCATCGGAACTAAGGGTGGATTTGGCGACGTGAAATAGGTTTAATCCCTCAAGTAAAATATTTTTACTGACCGTTCCAAGGCGGTACTTCGTTTGTGAATCATTTGTGTTATTTATGTCTTGTGTTTTTCATGCTTTCGCGTCTGTTCATTGCTGCCTTGTGGTCACCTGCTGGGAAAGGGCTGACCCCTTGGCTATTGTTGGTGGTGTTAAATTGTGTTTTTGTAAGGTTCCCATGTTGCATACTGGGTCAGGTAGGATACTTGATTATATCGATTACTGAGCATTGCCACCTTTTTACTATTAAATTCCATATATAAGAAACGTGTGATTACTTCATAAACATTCAGACTATAAAAAATAAATAATGTAACGTCATCAACAGCCTGTTCAGTCAACCATTTTATAAAAAAAACAACGTTTGAAATTTACACTTAGATACATCTCTCTCAAGAAAAAAAGGCAAAACAGAAACTAGGTAACGTAATTCACACTGCCAATTTGCTCACTTGTAACAAAGTTAAGTCGTTAAAAATTAAAGGTAAACATTTTATCATATGGCGTCGCGCTTGGGAAAGAAAAAACGTCATGCATTAAAATCTATAAACCACTAGTGGTTTACAGATTTCAGAGAAACGTTATGAAATGACGCCTTTAATGTCACGCATATGTGGCAAACCCTAACGTTTTCACATCAAGATGAGCGTTCAAAATAGTTTAATGCCATATGATATGTAGAATATTACATTCACAATCCTGTATTATTAAATATATTAAATTCGCTGTGAAAAAGCGATAATATGCTCGGCAACCTCGCAGTGTATCTCTTTTCCTCAACTGTTTTAATAAGTTCTATAAACATGAACACTCAGGAGGGATGTTGTTTAAAGGCATTTCTTATCTAGAGCTCTTGCAGCATCTTTGTTCAGTAGACTGGAACCATTTGTGCAATTTCGAAGGAAGGCATCATGAGGAACAATCATGTGAAAATATTTTGAATTTGGACCAATGTTTCGGGAGAAAATGCCGTTTTGAAAAGAGGGCATCATGGGGAATATTCATGTGAAGTTATATGAAATTTTTGACCAGTGGTTTAGAAGGAAATGTCGTTTAAAGAGAAAGTGTACGGACAACGGACAGAGTCTGTCGATGTTAGCAAGTTTATGCCTACTCTCCAAGCTAGATTAAGGGACATATATATCACAGAATGGAGGAAAGGCATAAACCTTTCAACTGCTTTATACATGTATAAAGAGATAAAGCAGACATTTGAACTATCTTCATATCTATTAGTCGTTCATAAAAGAAAACTCAGAAATGCCATTGCAAAAATAAGACTTTCATCACACCGTTTAAGTATTGAGGTAGGAAGGCATAGAAGTATACCACATGGGGAGAGAAAATGTACATTATGCAACAGAAATGATTTGGAAGATGAATATCACTTTACCTTAATTTGTCCTAGTTACACTGATTTATGACAACAATAAATCCAACGTTACTTCTATGTTAATCCTAGTGTCTTAAAATATATAACATTAATGAATAGTACAAAAGCAAAAGGCCTAAGAAATCTGGCAGTATACATTACAAAGGCTTTTAAACTGAGAGACAGCCTAATAAACTAAACAAGGTGATTTTATTACATTAATCTAATGTAAGATTATCATCATGCTTTGTCAAAATAAATAAATAAATAAAAAGATAAATAAATAAATAAATACTGAACACTCATTATATAGAGAACATCAGATTTCTTACGGCCATCTTTTTGACCATAGATAAGAGAAGATTCTCTTTAATGAAGTCTGCTCCGTTTTAGAGTTGAAGCATTAAACTGTCTGTAAAGTATGGTACAAAGATATATATGTCTATAAAATGCATCTTGCAGATAAACATATCGGATCCTGGATAAGCGTGATTACTAGTGATGTTTAAACGGGGCCTGGCATGTTTTTGTTGACCTTAATTTCTAATATACAGAAACTGCTTCCTATGGTGTGCCTTGTGTTTTCGTCTTTCGACACGGTTCATTATAAATAGGTAAAAGTTAGATACGTTCCGCCGTCTACGACGTCAACATCGGGTCGTGATCTTGTACACTATAAGGTTGCGATCAGATCTTGGCCAAAATATCCCAAATGTCCAAATGGATATTTAAGGGACGTACAAATGTACGACAGAATAAATGTGTAAATTTGTGCATCTTGCATAGGCCCGTGCAAGCAATTATTCCAAAATGCCATTCAGAAATGATTACAGACATCCGCACGGTATTTTGAACTATTGCTATGTTATACATTAGGATCACCTCATTGAGAAGGTACTGATGAGCCTCATTGAGATGGTACTGATGAGTATCCACAAACAAACTATATTTTGATACATCGATAGACATTACTATACTGTGCCACACATAGTAAACACATGTATTATTAAACGTAATTATAGTTTATGCTCTAAGCGCACATCAGAATCGCTTCGGTGAGACGGATTTGGTGTGTATTTGGAACATATTCTCAAAGGATATCTCTATATCTTATCTACCACACGTAGTAAACACATGTATTATAAACGTTATTATGGCATATGCCCTAAGCACACATCAGAATCGCCTCAGTGAGACGGCTTTGGTGTGTATTTGGAACATATTGTCAAATGACATTTCTAGATCTTACCCACACACACTAAATGCTTTATCGCTCCTCATGTGCTCACTGAGATCATCACATACTGAGGTGATTCCAGTGAGTGCATAGACTGGTTCTCTCCCTTTAATAGCTTGTCAGCATATTGAGACAGGTAACGTGTATTCGCCATTGTGCCTATGTATAGCATAACACTGACGTCACGAGTGACGTGGTATTGGAAAATACCCTTGACATAAAGTGCATTTTTTAAACAAGCCGTTTTATAAAGTTTATTTTGTTCTGGGAGTTTATACACTATTTTTCTTTTACTTTATTATCAAATTATAGCAACCGAAAAAATACTGAAGTTTGTGTTGAATAATCTTTTCTGGAGCATGCGCAGTCGCATGAGTAGGATTCTCTACTTGTAAATAAATAGACGTTACCAGTCGTTATATGCGTAACGGAAGTAGAGCTTTATCAACGAGGGGAACCAATCTAGTGAGTGCAGGAAAAGAGATAAACTCACAAATCAAAAACATGGCTGTCGGTTTACTGTATGTCGAACAGATCCAGGTCAAAGGGAAATCACCCCTATAGATTAAATAATCCAGAATAAATATTCAAACACTTCCTTTTATGCTACATGAAATAGTCTTCTAAATCATTTTGGCAAACTAACATAGGCCCACAGGCATGACAAGTCATTCTAAACGTCTCCTGTGAGGCGTTCGGAAGGAGTTGTTATGCCTGTCACCGTTTGGGACGAAATCCAAAAAATGTCCAAGCTTTCAAAGTGACAACAGCTGACCTATTAATCCAACAAGCTAAAGTTAGGCGGAATTCATTCATAACTATTCAGGTCACTTTTACAACCAATTTCAACTACGTTCTTTGTGGAATGATAATTACGAGATTAGCACCTATAGAGTGCATATATTATATTACCTAATGGAAACCTTTGTGTATTGTTGGGGTTGAGAGTATAAATATAACGTCACTCTCACGAGAGCATGTAACTCACGCATTGTATATATGTTATATGACGATGAGCTGTATATGCTTAAGTCTAATAAAATTTATGTTATGTTATGTTATGTTATATGATGAACAAGAATCAAACGTTTTGTGATAATTGGACTCTCCCTTTCTCTTCTTCGTTATTGCTCTATATTGAAATGTTCAGCGATTATTCATTATGAAAAGACGTCGCTGTTTTACTTTAGAAATACAAAAAAAAATCTTTGATAAGTGCCATTTAAACGACCTTTAAATTTTCACGTTGAAACCAGAAGTGCAGACCAGTGTTGAATTTTGTTTTCGTCGCAAAATGGGCTGTTACAACCTTATTTTGTTTGGTTTAACATGTTCACATGAAATAAACACATTCAGTGATTCAATATGTACAGCTGAGGATTTTTGAAAAATGATTTTATTTTGGAAAATGAGTTTTTCTTTCAAAAATCATAAAAATCTGTCATAATCAAAACTTCAAGTGTTTGGTATTTTTTTCAAGTCGGCTAGACGGGTTTGTAATCACCTGTAATTCAATTTGTTAAGATCTGCGCTCAAAACCCTTATTTTCTCCAAAAAATGAATTTTGCATTATCTGAACCTAAAAATCGTGAACTGAAGGGCATCTATTCCAAATCACTTCTTAACTTGAGTCCTTTAAAATGCACATATTTGGGCAAAACCACATAATGTCATTTCTATATCATTTGCGCTTAGTCAGAACAAATGACATTGAAAAGTAACCACTTATTACTTCGTTTCAGTGAAGAGAGAGATTTTTGGCTTTTGTTGAAATTTAGTAACCTAATTCAAAAAGTTATGTTTTCACATACTTTTTTCTTTTCAAACAACTTCTTGTACAGCCTTAGTTTGATTGATTATGTAGTTAGGTTATTATTCTTACAGTGTCATTACTTTGGACATTAATGTGTATTAAAATATTTTGACTGACCGTTCCAAGACGATGCATCTTTTGTTGATATTTTATGTTATTTCTGCATTGTTTTTGTTATGCTTTTGTGCGCGTCTGTTTCTTGATGCCTTGTGGTCACCTGCTGGGAAAGGGCTGACCTCTTGGCTCTCGTTTGTGATGTCTAATTGTGAAGTTGTATTTTCCCATTGGTATCCTAGGTCAGGTCTCGTGCTGAATTGTATCGATTCTTTGATCTTTGCCATCTTTCTTACTTTTCTTATACACATGATACAAACAGGATAATGTAATACAAAAATCTGCAGCTTTTTCAGCAACTTCGAATACCATTTTATCTGCACCAGATAAAACAACGTTATTCCAAACTTGTTTCTATTTTCCATGGACGTATATAGTCCTTTTATCAAAGAGATGTTTTATGTTAGCTTAACACATATTGTTTCTAATTTGTGAGATAGTAAAAGTGGTAATGCAATTTACATTAGATTGCGGGACATTAATCACAACTTTTGAAACAAATGAGAGACATTCAATGTAAGGTATACATGTTGCCAATAAAATACATTGAAAATTGCTTATAAAAACGACCATTTTGGGATAAAACATTCTTAAAATTTACATACGAAGTCGATTGACAGCAGTTTTGGGTGTTTTGGGGGCACTTGCTGTTGATTTACACCGTAAGGAGAGACTATACCTATCATGCGAGTTTTGTCAGAGTGGGTCCAACTTTGATAACCTTTTTTAGTTGATGATCAAATACCACTTTGTCGGGCAATCATCTGCCCGCAAGCGAAACGCCATGATGATGATGGCCCAACATTGAATTCTGGCTTGGTAGCTTTGTGATTTTTCTGGGGATCCGGACCAGTATTGCTAAGAAACCCTATTTTTGTGATTTTTCAGGGAGGGGCACGGGCCCCCTCCCCCAACCTTTAGATCCACGCATGCCAATTCCTTGTTTCCTCACACTCCTCTTTAAAGCAATTCCAACATGTAACGGCATCGTTTGTTCAATGTAGATGATACGCCTTGAACCTTTTAGATTACTAACTTCTCATTTTTTATTGTTTAAGGGACGGAGTGGACAAAACGCAATACGCTGCACCCCATTGCATGTGTTTTGGGGCGGAGCACCACATATAACAACTTAGAACCTATTTATGTTAAAATTATAATGGTTAATATAAAAATCTTATTTCATTTCATTGGATGAGTAATTTGCATATGCATAATTACTGGTGGACATTCATTTTTACACATAATTAATATGAGATCTTGTCATATTTGAACAAAAAAGATAAAATTAAGATTTTTCGAAAATACCTGGTTGGATAGTGAAAAATCCCTGCGCAGAAATATTTTCCCTGCGAGGATTTGCTAATCCCCACGGGGATTTTGATCTTTGTCGTGTAATATTTGCTAGGTCATTAAAGATTTTAAGCCAAAAAGCTATCCAATTTACTCAGTATGGTCTATTCTATTGGAAATAAGTCATTTTAGGTGTCTATGTAAGCTAAACGTACTAGGTCATGTTGCCAAAAACTGGTTTGCCAAAAAAATTCTTGTGGCAGTTATATATTTAAATGTTAACGACACCCACGTCGCTGTTTATTTTGAGCGACCAGGGTCAGGTATTGATATGTCGAATAAACAATAATAAAGTTTTCAAAAGTGCATACACTTTATTTTTCACTATTTTAAATATTCTCTTCACTTTTTCAAGCCAAGTAATGTTTGGGATCTGGAATATTCACTACCTACAGGCTCTATGTTGTGTTTGATCGATTACAATATAAGTCGCGACTTGTGATTTCCAACAATGTGGCATTTTGACAAGTGTAGACTCAGACGAGCCTGTGCAGCCTCATTTAAAGCTTTAGGTTAGAAGTTCCAAATGACATTCGGTCAGTTGCTAAGCACTCATATAATTTTCAAGCGACTAGCTAAGGCTCTGATCAGACTGTGCGTATGCGCAGGCTGATCTGAGTCTTTGCTGGTCGCGTATTCCACATTGTTGGAAATATGTTGCGGCTCAATTATGTTTACCTATATATACTCAGAAAACAATTGAAGGATATTTAGATTCAGAAGCATCAATAACATTCAATACAATAAAAAAACTTTACTAATTATGCATGTTTTTCATAGTCCCAGACACCTGCAATCAAAATGGATGTTTTAGTTTAGTCACGCTTCAATGGTTAAGGTACAGTACAAATCCAAATGGTTCAACCCTCTATACTAAAAAGTCACATACGTTCAAAAATGATTGAAACCCATTTTTTCGTTTTGTAGTCCATAATTACTGCCCCCAAAATCATCGCTGGCTCTCCCTCCAAAAATGGCGCCTAATTTTGAAGCTGTTGTCAGTGTTTTACTGCCAATTTGTGGTCAAAGTTGCCAGGGTATGCCATATCTTTGTATTATTCTTTAAGAAGTTGTCCCAATATTAGGGACAATGACTGATAAATTGGTGTTAACTTTTGTCTGTGGTCGGAATTAGAACATAAGCAGTGACCTGGTAAAGGTTGCAGCAAAATTTGTGAGCGCTAAATTTTTTGCTTGTGAACTTTGGTTAAAGAGGGTTGGTACATTTGGTGTAGTACTGTATCGTAACCAATGATCCGTGAATTTCAATTTGCATTTTGGTGAATTGCATAGAGATAGTTCTATCAATGACAAAAAATACTTTGTTTGAAAATTATCTTCCCAAATGTAATAAAGTCAAAATAATGTTATTATCCTTCAATTGTTTTTTCTGAGTATATACGCTTGATATTATCTTTAAAGTGTTGCATTATGACACTTTTCAAAGAGTGAATCGCGCACGCTTTAACAGAATCAGGTTTTATCACGATACGTTCTACAGAGCTTCTACTGATGTCAGCTCTATAAAAAGGGGTCGGTTCTGTTTATTGATTATTTTTTTATTTGTTTTCTTATACAGTACTTAGTTTTACAATCATCTTGCTGAGGAAGAGCGAGAGCTGGTTTCCTTACTATAATTGTCTTCCTGATGTCTTGCCTCGAGGTTATAAAACTTGAATACAGTCTCAGACTTAAAATAAAGCGCACGGATTGGCTGCTTGCGGACACGTGTCCGCAACCAGCCAATCATTGCACTTTATTTTGAGTCTGAGAATGAATTCAAGTTTTATAACCTCGAGTCCTTGTTTCTGGTAGTATTCTGTAGCATTTCCTCACGGTGGCGTCGGCTCGTCTGCAGTATGTGATTGTGATACATGTATTTCCTGGTCATACTCACTTTCTGTCTGGATTTGTTTGCATTGACTGTTCTGACACAAAATGTAACTGGGATTGTGGTTGGTATAGGCAGGCAGAAAATCACTCTTCAGCTTAAGCATCTTTTACGAACGGTAACAAAAGTTCTAACTTATGATCTGAATTGGGCCTTTATCTACTTATATACTACATGAATTCGAGCAGCTAAGGCTCTGACGAGACTGCAGATGCACAGTCTCGTCTGAGCCTCGGCTTCAGCCGCTCTAATACATACTAAAATCTCATTCTGTTGGTAGCCAAAAAACAGTGTTGCTTCAATTACGTACGCACTAGATTTAGAACGTGTGCGCTTTACATAATGCTCTAGTTTAGCCATAAGAATATGTATTCAGAAAAGCGTCCGCTTAGCTGGAGCCCTGATAAAATGACCATCATATTTCCATATGCACTCTGCGAAGTGTTGACAGAGGAAATACTCCTCATTAAGAATAATTGTTATGGAAAGTACAGATATTTCTCATAGTAAACATAATTATATCCTTTTATGGAATATGGCGAGCCACGTAAAAATACTCACCACACCAACGAAAAGCTCGGACGAGGTTTGCAAAAGGTACATGTAGAAACCTCTCAGTACCATGGAGACTTTGTTGCTATTTGGAAGAAGATACGACTAGAGAACCAATCACATTTTATGACTATTAATTCCAAAGGATAAAGCAATCCCTATGTTGGCTTTGTAGCAAGAAAACCTGATTTTTTTGCGTGCGAACAAAATGTCGCCGATCAGTCTGCGCTTTCGCACAGGAAGATCAGTGTGTGTATGCTTAACTCGCTTGAAAGACGAGAATCTAAATTGTCAATAGTTTAACTGGTCGTTCTGACTGGACGCAAGCCTTGTTGAGATACCACACTTTTTTTGCTTTGATGCCTGTATGCTTTGGGCCGTTTTCATATTGCCAAGCTAAAATGCCAAATTAAACACCTTTTTACAATTGACAGAGCCAAGGACAATAACAAGGTTTAGTACTAATTCGACCTTGTAATTTTAACAGAACAACCATTTTTTCGAAAGAAATAAACTGAAGTTCCCTTAGACTTTTTCTTAATGAAACACCAGTCGCTGTTGCTAATTTAGTAATAACCAGAATAACGAGCGCTAACGAAATTCGGTTGGTTGGGCTCAAATGCTGTGTAACTTATTAAAGTGCTTAAGCTACGAATGTTAAAGTACTGCACTTTATGAACTGGACAAATTATGGCAGGCCACGATTCTCACGACATATAGAGGATCTTACATGAGTGCTCATGTTTTATTGAATTTATTCAACGAGTTGGGGTAAAGAGATAAATGCGAGGCTTGCCGAGCATTTTATCTCTTTTTCGCAACGAGTTTAATAAATTCAATAATACAAGAGCACGAATGTTAGATTCTATTTATCATATGACAAATACTTTGAAATCTCATTTCTGGCGTAAAAACGTTATCATTTTGCCATTATGTACGCAACGTTGTTATGGACGTCATAACGTTTCCCGTAAATCTATAAACCACTAGTGGTTAACAGATTTTATTGCATGGCGTTATTTCACTCCCAGACGCGACGTCATATGTTAAAGTACTGCACTTTATGAACTGGACAAATTATGGCAGGCCACGATTCTCACGACTTACTGGAATTATGGCAAGGGAATGCAATTATCACAAGTGGGCTCATCGCGAGAGAACCAGACTGTTAGATGCAAACAGCAAAGGCGCAGCGCCTTTGTTGTTTGCATTCTGGAAAATGTTGATCCCACTTGTAACACGCAAAATTCCAATAATCTGGCTAGTCTCTGTAGCTGTAAAACTGGTTTGAACTTAACTGGGCTTGAAACCCCGAAGACAGTTTTTCTCGCGACTTGGCTTACATCATAGCCCAACCACAGCATATACGAGGAAAATCTGAGGTAGAACGGGACCCATCGAAAAGATTTTTTTTTATAAAAGTAAGAGTTGTCATTTTTATTGTCTTAAAACGTACACGTATTGGCATTCACAAAAAACGTGCTTATCGTGATCAAAACATCTGTATGACCAAGTAGATATTGGGCCCAGTTTCACCCCTCAATGCGCTCGAATTACAATTCTGGTCAGAAAAGTTACTATTCACGTGTACTTAATGTCTGCCATGGCATCCACGTTTTATTGAAGTTAGATATCTGTCACTCATGTATATAGTTCAGCTATGTACGCTGAGAGTCTGAATGATAAACTATTTGTACGATGCATTTACGGGTAAACAAATTATACCTTGATGTGTTTGGGGTGTTTTTTCTTTATCTGTCCATGTTTTCTGGTTTTGATTTACCAAAACAAATATGAGAGTGGAAAAAATATTTAACTATGGACAAAAAGGAAAGAGAAAAAATGCCTGGCACAGTTTTATACTTTCGTGGCGATTGATCATGAAATGATTTCTACAGACATTTTCCTCTCTTTCGCTGAATCATTCAAGAAGGGTTGTTGTCAGTTACAAGAGAATGTGTGTGCACGAAGTACTGGTTAACCGCTTGTTCAAGCTTTCCGGGGAAAGAAGTGGTTAGGTTAACTGACCGTCCCGCCATGGCCATAGTTGTTGACTGGGACGTAAAGCAACAAAACAAACTAACAAAAGCCCACTATAAACATAATCTGAAGGCGAACAAAATTTGGGTTGTTGATCTATTATCCAAAAAATGTTGATTTTTAAGTTGATAATAATATACTTTGGGACACTCATCAGAATGCATCAGATGGCACCAATTTGTTGGAATCAACATCATGACAGAGCTAACTACTCTCGCGGTATGTAATTCTCTATCTAGGTAATTAGATGGTATTAATTAAAACTTTGATGAATGTTGATAAGATATATTCTTACTTGAAGTGAACTGAAGTTAAACTAACGTATATGGCCTAATAACAACCATAGAAACACTTTCTATGGTTGCAAAAATAAATGCTTTTACTTTGTCTATGAAAATCTAGTTTCATCTATCGAAAAAACAGCCCCTCCCCCATCAGAAAACCAGATGGTCTAGTTGCTCTTAATAAAATATCAAATCTAGAGAGAGCTCCTCCACACCTACTCTACCAGTTACAGCAACAGAATTTTAAGGATGGCCTCATACTTTGAGCTATATATCATGCATTTCATTATATTAATTATATAGCATGTATCCCGTGGCTAAGCCATATCTTTGCGTAAAATATTAAGATAATCCGCTCGTGTATAACTTCATAGTTTTTAAGTATGTGAATTTAATCCTATGGAAAAAATACATTTTTGGGAGAATGGGCTTACATTTTTGGGGGTTTGGGGAGAACCTGAATTAATTTTAAGAATTTGGGGAGCAACGGAAAACTACTTTCAGGGAGCTGAGGATTTTTCTTGCAGGGATTTGGGGAGATTAATGCATTATTTTCAAAGATCGAGGGAGCACAGACTCCCTGTGGGCCTCTATGCTATGACAGTTTAAAAACACACATCAATATACAAAAATAATCACAGTAAAGACCTGTTAAAATTACGATAACATGTATGAACAGATTTGTAAATTTCTTCTGATTTTATACAGCCCATGGCATATGCATTCATTCGTCAACAATATATGGCTATATCGATTAAAGCGTGTACCTGGCACCTTCCTGTACTGTCATACCCACATGTTTTAAAAGTCGGTGGGGTGCCCTCATTTAAAAAAAAAGTCACACTTTTTTCTACAATATAAACTATTCAACAGAAACGTTATTAATTAACGTTTTTGTTTGTTTGAAAAAGTTACTGACTACTGAGATTTAAGAAGAGTAGACCTCAAAAGTGTTTCGATATGTCTCTTCTACATAATAACATAAAACAAACGCTATTATGAGCTTAAACAAAGAAGTTCAGTTTCAAGCTTGCAATTTACATACAAAATTCGCACTGCTCTGTACGCTTTATTATCAGTGACACGGCATTAAGATTTTAAGGGATTATTCATTATCACCACATGTCACCGTTCGCGTTTGAGAATCAGAAAAAATGCAATCAAATTGATTATTAAACTGTTACATAAAACTGGGTGTGTGCAGGAGCCATGAAATTTTTATGGTTAAAAACGTGACTAATCAAGGTTTATTGCACTTGGCTTACAGTGTTCAGTTAAAATGAAGTGAACCCATTTCAGTGTGAGCTACTGATGATTTTCAAAAATATCAAATATGCAAAAAAAAATGCAAAGTTAAACATCTACTCTGAGGAAAATTTCAATTGTTTGGTGTTCTTTAAGTCGGGTAGACCAGTTTGTACCTACCTACACCTAATCTTCGTGAAAGCTACACTCAAAACACTTTTCATTTAAAACAAAAGTTATTTTTGTATCTAAATCCAAAAAGTTGGAGTAAAAGACAACTGTACAAAAACACCGCCAAACCTTTGCCCATTAAAATGCACATATTTAGGCAAAATTTATTTTCAATTTTATTAGTATTTGGTTAGTTTGAGAAGTGATCCATTATAATTGTTTTTTTTTTATTGGATCAAATCATCAAAAGCTGTGGTAGGAGTTGGTCTATGCTTATACAATTATACAGGATAGGCCTAAATTTGTTAACTTTTCATAGATGCAATTTGCCAAAATTATATTAAGCACCGAACTACTTCATACATGTGTTCAATGTGTCTACATTGTGAAGGTAAAGTATTGATTTAATTCACTCAAGTTGATCGGCCTATGACGACCACTATCTACGCATATACAATAGTCATATCAAGGAAATTTTGTATAAGTCCTCAATGCTGTCATTATTTCATAGATGTCATTTGTCAAACATTAATTTCAAACACCGTGCTTCTTCAGGCATATGTTCAATATGTCTACGTTATATTGTAGGTAAAGTATTGGATGAATGATGCCAATACAGTTGCATTCAAGTATACAATATGCACTTTCTAGTAAAAACCTAGAAAACCAGAATATGGACAAGCCACTCCCCCAACATGTGCGCATGCATGCACCCTGTTTACTTAAAAAATACCAAAGAATATAAAGGTATATATTACATGTTTGACGGAGAAATTCTATGATTTATCAAACAAATAAAAGCATTTACACATGCGAGGACGTTGCTTGACGGTTCTGTCTTCCAACACTGAACCTGGGGATCGAGGTACAGAGACGAAATGTTCTAGAAAAGTTAAACAAATTTAGTTCCAAAATTTTTGTTAGGATCTAACTAAGAAAATGACTACACACACTTTAGGTTTTCGTTCACTAATAAAAAAAAGTTACAGACGTTTGAAATTCTGTGGTGGACTCAATGAAGAAAATTTCCAAAATGGCGGACTTCGTTTTTTTAGCAGGGAACAGCTGATATAATACTACTCAGGTCCGAATTAGACATTTCGTGTTCCCGCTAGTTTTGCCACATCGCATACCGTGTTATTTTCTTGATTTGAGCAAGCAGTTCAAACAGAATACATGTAATAAACAGTTTATTGGATCATTCTATTTAAAATATGGGATTTATAAACCTCGGGAGGTGAAAAATCATATAAAGAAACTCGTGCTTGCGCACTCGTTTCTTTATCGGATTTTTCACCTCCCTCGGTTTATAAATCCAATATTTTACATAGAATGATTAATAAACTATATATGTTTGTAAATTAAATTTTAAAATTTACCGTATATTTCAATGTACATGCACTTTTTCTCTATGCTAAATAATCTGGAAAAACAGATCCTTCAGAAATAGAGAGAACATACAATATTAGAAATCAGCAGACTCAATTTTGTTGAGTCCGTTTAATGATAACTATTTGCAAAGTGCAACAATTCTCCCCCTCCCCCAACTCCTGGGGTTGTCAAATACAACCTGCTCATAAGAACGCAGCCTTATCTAGCTCGCCTCGTGTTGAATGTCAATGCTGACAATTAAACAGATCCGAACGGAACTATTTATGTAGACTTGTGCAGTCCATTCAATTCGGTTTTATATTTTCATGTATACATGTAACTACTATTCTCTAAAATACCTATCTTACTGAATTTTCAAAGAAGCTGGTGAGAATGGACAGTTTAAAGAGTTAATGTGCTATCAGAGAGGATAATTTCTTCGTAATACGAGGAGTAGATTTAGAAAAGACAATTAGTTCTACTGTTTGGACGATTGCCAGTCTACTATTTACGTATTGATCACTTGTTTAGGTTTGCATGCGTTTTTCACATTTCAGGATACACCTCATTTATTGTTATTGTTAAATGCGCTACCAGCTCCCCATTAGGCACTTCTAGGAAATTAAGAGTGCTCTTAAAAATTTCATTAGCGATAATTGCCATGAAAGCCATTGCATTTGTGAATATGAACTCTCTAACGATGTTAATTTTACAGCAAGCACAAGAAAGAAAGCAATCAACCCAGCAGGCAAATGGGCTGTTGATTCTGTTTTTATCATTCTTTCATTCCTTTGACAAACTCATTTGTTCAAAGATAGCTATTGTTTACCAGTTAAGTTGTGTTGTTTTTAAAGGTTGTTCACACTTTCAAGCTAAACAAATGTATTCTTAACTATGCAATTTCGTTATTAAATATTTATGTTTTATGTTAGTATCTAAAATCTAGCAGTGTGTGTCAATTTTTAGTCTGCCAAAATTGACCTTGGACTGATTAATTTACGCCAAAATCTTCATGATATTCGTGCGTTTTCGTGGAGTACTCCGACCTTGATCATGCTCTTTCAGGGAATATGAAGATAATGTCAATTCGTTAATGCGAATGGTCTGATAGTATCGTAGAGCGACAATATTTTACCTGCCCCAGCTGGGAATCGAACCCAGGTCGCTGGATATACAGGCAAACACTCTACCATGACGCTGTAAAAACCGGCTTCTACAGCAAGGCAGTAGAAGTGTATTATATATATATATATATACCTAGACCCTGTGACAATCACCCCCTTCAATTTGAAATTCGTCCTCGAATTTCTTGGTACATGAATCATGTGAAAATGAATCCAAGGGAGATATTTATGCACAGAACGGTCATAGGGTGGGTTATTTACGGTAGGCGCCATTTTCGTAGAGCGAAAATATTTTCCTGTTCCAGCCGGGAACCGAACCCACGACATTCGCGTTATCAGCACGAACAGGAAAATAGGGGATATATAGGGAGGTACAAAGTAGCCTATGACAATGGCCTAGTGGTTAGTTGACAACTTAAAGAACAACATACCTTGATCGAAACCTGGAAGGAACTTTTTTACATAATTGTCAAATTGCATTTTTTAAAGTTAATATTGTTTTTTATATTTTACGTCATCTTGTGATGAGTTTGACACCATTCATAATTGTTTTATTTAGCCGTTTTTGTATTCATTATTCCCAAAGTTCCCCATTGTTTCCTTGTCAGTTGATAACCTTTGCAAATAGTTTGGACCCATTTCAGTACCAACAGAAGGTCGGTTCTGATCTTGATACAGACCATTTGACACTCTGATAGTGTTCCTGAAATATTTTTTGGAAAGTTAATTTTGAAAACAAGTCAGCAGATGATAACAAAAGTCTCATTTCAGTGTGCAAATCGTTAATTACACGTAGGCTTAGTGAAATTATTCACTGTGCTACAAATGTACGTTTTAATACTTAAGGAATCTTCCAACGCATACAGCAAACAATTTACAACAAAAGCTTAATTATGTTATTTCTTTCAAATTGCTGTTGTTAAACAAAAATTCAATATTCTTCACATCATGTGTGAAATGTTAAGAAAAATACAAGTTGGGTATTTTGCAAAAATATAGCTTATTTTATTTGAAAGGGTCAAAGCGAAAAATACAAAGGAATTTAGGTTCAAGTCTGCGGTTCAGTGAGGCAATTTTAATTTCATTTGTCGTGACGCAATTTTAGTTTCATTTGTCATGCTGAACAATGACATACGTCATTATAAAAATTGGTGAAAGATGCACGAAATTCGTGGTAGGTCAGGCTCCAGACTCAAATACGACCCTGGCATAAAACTTGAATCGGTGGGTCAGTGCCTAATGTTTGTCTTTGGCTGAGCCCTCCGTGGCTCAACTGCGTTGTTTCTTTAGCTCTGACTGTCTCTGCGTTGAATGCCATGTTCTTTGTTGCAACTCAGTATGTTTATAAATGTGATTGTTAACACGTGATGATACATTGGATAAGTACCCCCACACGAGCTTTAGCATTTTTTTCTAGTTTGACAAGAGCAGAATATGGCACTAGGGCGAATGTTTGGCAGTAAAATGATTTTAAGCCCCCAGTGACTTCGGCTGACCATTCTAAGGCGATGTTTATGTTGTTGTTGATTCATTGTTTATTGTTGCCACCATTGTTTATAGGGCGTTTATGTTTGGTCCCAGTTTTGTTGTGCATAACTTAGTGTTGTTTCTAGTTTTGCGATCATCTCTATGGGGAAGAGAGACGGTTGCTTTAGTTTAGTTGTCTTTTAATGTCATTTGTATGTTAGTGTTCTGTGTTTCTTATTCATTTAAATGTGGGTTTGTCTGCAGTGTTTAGCTGTGACATTTCCTGGTCATGCTGGTTTACTTTTTATGTGAATTTGCTCAGATCAACTTTAAAAATCCACACTGAAAGTACCATCAGCTGTGTTCTGCTGTAATCTAGAAGAATAAATCCTGCTACCCTGATCAAAAACCAATCAGGATTGTTGGGTATTATGTTTACATTTTTAATTCAATTTTTATAGAACATTCTGTAAGCGAAAGGTGGAGATCCAGATCATGATCTCGGTCAGCACGGTTTGCCTATGCCCATCAAAAACGACGATAGTCTTATATGGGTTAAGGCGAGCCAATATATGTTGGAAGTTGCAAAACAAGCCTCTTATCTGCATTATTTATCTTCAGTATTCACGCTGGCTGTTCCGCTGTTCGATTTACATTCTAACTAAAAATGTTAGTTTATATGACAATGTTTAAGATATCAGATTCTTATATATACAATATATACAAAAGCATTACTGCTGTTGTTGTTGTTGATTTTTTGATAATTGTTACTCCAATTGTGGAAGTCTGTAATTGTTCTATGTTTTGCTTTTCGTTACTTTATGTCCATTCTAGTATTGCATTCATCTTGATGGGGAAGAGAGAGCTGGTTGCTTTGCTAAATTTGTCTTCCTGATGTCTCTTGATGCTTGAGTGGCTCTTCCTCGCGGTGCCATGGGGTTGTCTACGGTTTGTGATTGTGGTATTTCCTGATCATACACAAACTTTTTTTTACATACGAAGCCGTAAAACGTGATTTTGGACCGTATATCTGACGTCTACCTCCCCTAATGAAAATTTTGAAAATGATTATCCCCATTCAGGTGCATTTCTGCAGTTTTGTTTGCAAGACGCAATAAACCGCACGTCATCCAACAAAATGTGACGTAATTAATGACGTCAAACTATTTCCAACAGTATATCACAGGATACACTGCCGCAAATGTTGACGTTATCCAATCAGACGTCGCATTACAAAAGCACGTGCATTAGAATGAGGTTTAACAACCCAACACACGTCATAAGAGCCATCTTAATTCCTCAGAGATTCAGAATAAAGGAAATACAATTAAACGATAGCAACTAGGAATAGGATTTTGCTAACCGCCCTCTGTATACATGTATGTTGCTTGAATAGCAGTTACCACTCTACCTAAATATAATGCGAAGTAGGGAAAGCCCTTGCCCTACCTAAGGCTCAACTAGTAGGATTCTACTCGGATAATGCAATTAGATTTTGTCATCTAAGGCTAAGTTAGGAAGACGGCAAAGATCAGGAATCGTTACGATCAAGTATCACATCTGACTCAGGACACCATATGGGAAAGTGACCAAACAAGAGGTCAACCCTTTCCCAGCAGGTTACCACAATGCTGATAATACAGTATGACAAAGTCAAACACGAAACACAAATGACAAAGCGGATTCACAAAAGAAATACCGCATTGGAACGGTCAGTAAGTAAGATACTGGAGGGCTTTAACATGTTTTATGATACAAACCTCACTCTTAGTTCTGATGTGTATCAAGACACCTTTATGTTTGATTCGCTTGAAAAATCCCTAATTAATCGATATATCATCTAGTACATACACATCGAACTATTAAAAGGAGGTAAAACAAAGATAAGGACTCAACAGTATACAACTGAAAACCAGAGAAAAAGAAATCCAATTGTTAAACATTGGTGGGCCCGACCACAGGCACTGTGAACCCGATGAATTGTGAACGCAATAAATTGTCAGATGAACAGGGACTAGAGGTGCATGCAGTTTTTGCTTCCAGATACATTTATACATCAAGGTGCTAATCTTTGTGATTTTGTTCATGCAAACACGCCTTTATTTAATAGGCTTCAAGTCACTAAGGCGCTTTACAGCTTTAAGTGAACAACAGACAGGTACATACTTCACTACTGTAGGCAGACGTATGAAAGGGTACATGTACAAAGGGAAGGGGGCAGGAGGTCCTTACTCCCCTTGAAATCACCAGTGGCTACAGGTTTCCTTAGAAATACTAGTACGGCCCCTATCGAGAAGAGGGTACGGCCTCCCTCGAGAAGCAATTAGACCAAGAGGGGGTGGCCCCTCGAGAAGCAATTTGACCAAGAGGGTACGGCCCCTCGAGAAGCAATTTGACCAATAGGGTACGGCCTCCCTCTAGAAGCAATTGGACTAAGAGGGTCACGGCCCCCCTCGATAAGCAATTGGACCAAGAGTGTACGGCCCCGTCGAGAAGCAATTATACCAAGAGGATACGGCCCCTCGAGAAGCAATTGGACCAAGAGTGTCCAATTGCATCTCGAGGGCCGTACTAGTTTTTCTAAGGAAACTAATAGCCACGTGTTAGTTCCAAGGGGGTTCAATTGCGTCTCGAGAGAGGCGCGTATGGTTTTCTTTAAAATACCTTCATTTTATGTCTAAACGAAGTTTGTCAGGACCCCTCCCCTCCCCTGTTAGATAATGCTATTTTTACACTGTACCCCCTTACCAGCTTTAGCATGACCTATATCATAATTTGCAAAGTCTACACTGATGTAGATGGTCTAAAATAGTTATTACATGTTTGTACACATGAGAGATATGTATATTATGGCGGCATTTCATCAGGGTCTGGCTGCTGTCCGTTCTAAGGCGGTGGTTCTGTTGCTGTTGATCTATTGCTTAATGTACTTCCCATTGTTATTTGGGGTTCTGTGTTAAAAACATATTTGCTTTATTATGCATTACTGTATGTTCATTCTAGGGCACTCATCTTGATGTGGAAGAGAAAGCTGGTTGTTTTGCTTTTATTGTCATACAGATGTCTTGTTACTGTAAATGTTCTGTGACTCTTCCTCGCGGTACCATGGGTTTGTCTACCGTGTGTGATTGTTGTATTTCCTGATCGTACTCACTTGCTTTTTTTCAGGGACAGAAATATATAAAAATTTTGAAAGTTCGACTTGCAAAAAATGACAATCTCACACTTATTGTATAAATACATGCACGTATGGAAAATTCTATCAGAATGAAAAGCGCTAAATGATCTCAGCGTGTCTCATCTTTCAAACTTATAGACACTTAATTGGCCTAATCATTTAAGTGGTGAAACCTTATCAAACGCTGTTACCTTTTAGAACATGGGTGTCTTGATTACCATTCGTAATGTAGTAGTAAATTGCTAAATCACATTAAATTTCTATCGTCATTATAAAATCATTTAAGCATGTCTGTTCTACTATATTCTTATATATAATGTATTCTGTTGTTCTTTTTAATATATTGGGAAATTTTGTGCCCTTCAGGTATTTCGTGTAGCATTTTTAATAACATTGCCATAAGCATATTCCAAGATATTAAAAAACAGATTACATATGAGCGCGGATCTAAGAAAAGGGTCCTTAAGGCATTTCAACAATTGTTACAAAATCATAGAGATTTGAAAAATGCATAAAATGACGAAATTTCACATGCTTTTATATTACAACGAAAATGTTCATATCGCTTGATGTCATCAATGTAGCAAATATTTCTGATTATATTTAAAATTGTGTATGCTGCCTGTTGCGATGGTAACAATTAGGCAATAACATCTACAAGGGCTCATAATGAAGAGTGGGTCACTTGAATTGCCTATAAAACTGCTTAGAAAGTATTAATTAATACATTTTCATTTGCATTTACTTCATAACATAGATAATGCTTGTGAATACATTGTTAGATGTTTATACGGAGTCAAAACCAACCAACAAACAACTGTAGACCAGCACTCTGACATCATATTAGGTTTAACGTTCTTCTTGACGTCTCGTTCCAAACCGGATTACACATGTTGTTTCAAACCTCCATATATTCGTCAGTATTGAAGATAACAGCTTCAAATGTCCTAATATGCTCTAAAGAGATAGTACATTAAAGCGACAACATTAGCTAGATTTCGATGAACACAACCATAAGGTGCCTTTTGTCATATCCTGGCCCATATATTCTTTGTAACTATGATTTTGATAAGGTAAGTTAGAAAGCTTTATCACAAGGCTCCGATATTGTATTAATGAGACTCTTCGTTAACCAAGGACTAATTCTACTAAAATTTAATGAGTTAATTAAATAATGGATCTTTACTATCATATTATTGGAAAACATTATTGTCTAAATAAGTCTACCTTGGCAGTTTTTTGTTCGTTAGTGATAGTTTTCCATCTTAACACTTTCGCTGCCAAGCACCTCAAAAACCAATACCTCAGTGCCAAGCATGTTTCAAGGACTCCTGAATATTGAGAGTATATGGTTTCAACACAGAGTATATCCAGAACCATTCAACATATTGCTGTGAAACTTTAACAGAATGTTGCTTATGTATTAAACTTGTATTTGGAGCAATATTAATAAAAATAGTCAAGTGACCGTTGGCGGCCATTTTGGAAGCCATATTGAAAATATGAAAATGTCTACAAACAACTATTTTATGCAAAAATAGATAAAACATTCATCTACACCAAGTATCAAACATAAGGATTTATTCTGGTATTATATTGTTGTTTCATCAGAAATAGATAAAAAATATAGCAGTTAAAGGGTTAATGCGTCCTGTATGTCATTCCATTGGACATATTTTCGTTGTTTTTGACGTCCGCGAAGTCTAATGACATTAAAAACATTTTTGTAAAGTCATTTCTTGTACAGAAAGTTGTTAAAACATCCATATAAGATATCGTTATGTCCCCTGGACTTTTTGAAATAAAGAACAAAGATTAGCGTTCCTTATAACGGTTAAAAAGACGGCTATCAACTGTGACTTTTATTTTCGACTGTAGTCCCGTTTGGCAGTGAACGGTAAATTCGACTACAGTCGCGTTTAGCAGTGAAAGAGTTACATATAAAGAACGATAATCTATACTGAGCGAAATTTACAAACCGCCACTCGATATTTTCTCATATGTCTTAGCTCTGCATGGGGTTATGGGCGGTTTTTTTTTCTAAAAAGCTGAGTCATAATTCAATTACTGTATAACACTTATATTTGGCTGTTAATTTGTGAAAAAAAAACAGTTGCATGGACATGAACTACAATTATCCGACTACAATATTTAGAAGTGTTTTCGCCCAAATGTCACAAATTTCTGGTAGAAAAAATATATATCTACAATTTTTGCATATGAACTTTTTAAGGTCAAATTGAAAAATGATAAATAATACTAGATTTACATATTATTTGGGTCAAAATACTTCTAAATATTGCAGTCAGATAATGTAGTTCATGTCCATGCAAATGGTTTTCCCTAAAGCTCACCCAGTGTGTCAGTCACAATATTTCAAACGGTATCAAACAAGGAAGTCACTCTAAAAAGACTGCTAAGCATGCTGCCACCATTGCTCAAAAGCTGTATGTTGGGGCGTAACGTGATGTTTGTGAGATGTATTAATTGTTCATACAACAATGTGGCCAAAGGTATCCGTCTCCTTGATAAAAAAGCATTTTTTGCTTGTACAGGAATAATTTCATGCAAGTAAGAGCTTTTGAAATATATATCCCCTTAAAGAAAAAACAACCATCTCCCTCTAACTCATCGAGATGATTGCACAATCAGAAAGGACACTAAATACTGCACTGCAAATGATGAACAAAAAAAACCCAATTCTACAAACAATGGGAGCAACAAGCTATCGCAAATATCTGCGTTTATATTACTACCGCATAGCATGACATTTTCAACCGTGAACTTTGTCTCCAAGGTAATATCGGCAATCCATTACCTTTGTCCTCAGGCAAACAGTGTGTCAAATGAGCCAGTGCATTAGATTTCCAACAATATGGCATTTTGACATGTGTAGACTCGGACGAGCCTCTGCATCCTCCGTTTAAGCTTAGAATCTCCAAATAGTGTTCAGTCAGTAGCTTAACAATCACAAAATACTCAAGCGACTAGCAAAGGCTCTGATCAGACTGCGCGTATGCGCAGGCTGATCTAAGGCTTTGTCGGTCGCACATACCGCATTGTTGGAAATCTCATGCACTGGCTCAAATATGAATATCTTCCAACCACAAAGTCAGATGAATTGACATATGAAGCCAAATAGCCTAATTATATATGTGCTGAACAAAAGTGAAAACGCTACTCTACATTATTTTATATGTTTGGGAGAAAGTATTCGATAAAATGTAATTACTTAAGCTTAATAATGTTTCCCAGATATCAAGCAAACGATTAGCCAAAACTCAACCAATTTGCCTCTTTTGGTGTCTGAGTTATGTTGCTTTTTGTGTTTTAAGCTTTTTCGATGATTTTTGTTCAATTGCCCATGCGCAAAAAATAAGATTGTTATGCTTATCAGAATTGGTCATAATTGTGTTGCACAAAAATACATGAAAACTGAGTAAGCACTTGAAACAAGCTCAGAAATCAATTTCAAATTTATAAAATTTGTAAAAAATTGTAAATTGTCTCCCTTTGACAAAACAAATAGGGACTATTAAATGTTTGGTAATATTCGATTTATCACGAGTTTCGATATTTTTCCAGTCGGGAAGCGCCGCGTAGTGAAGGCGTATGAATATTATCAAACATGCATAGCAACAAAAACGTTCGAATTCTTCGGCTTTCTCGGCGAAGCAAGGAACGACACCCCAAATTTAACCTCTTGTTTCACGAATGTCCCAAATCTTATTCTGTTAAAAATTGGCCACTTGTGTTCGTCGTTTGTTCAAGCTCCAAAACGTATGATTTTTAATCTACGACAACGCTCTTAAACAACTAGATAGGCGAAACAGAAAACTTGCGAGATGGATGTGCCTGTAAAAGAAATGTTTCACGTTGGTTATCAAATGTCTATTTTTTTCGACTTGGTCCCGCTGAGGCATATATGTCATGAAAAAATATAGGGTTTCAACTACCAATGTGCCAATTTCTTTATTGAAATTCGTTCTGGAGACAAAATTCGTTCCATTATCTTCGAAGGTCATACGGTGTTTAAACGGTCAAACTTCCAAAATGGCGGAAAACGAGGATTGGGTGCGACTGGCAAAGCCAGTTCATATCGCGCAAAACCAATCTAGACCATAATAAATGTATTAAAATTCAAATAAGAATATAGATCTATTTAATATATTGGGTATCTAATCCCTATTTACCTCTGATAAATTCATGTTTCACTAATATTCTCAGTCAATGACAACGTTATCTTTCCTGACCGTCTGGTTAATGACGACAACATCGATAGATAAATGACGTAGGCAATTTTTTTTAGTACACACGGTATAGAAAGCCGTTCCTGTTGTCTTATTAATTTTCAATAATCTTGCTTACATTCAGGAAATGTCTTGCACTATTCAAATATAACCCGCAGATTGTTTCTATGGGGGCTGACAAAACTTGGGATAGTCCATTTTACACCCAATTTTGCACTAATTAATACTTTACAAACTACTGATGATGCCCTCCCAGGGAGGGAAGATGGTACCTGATCCCTTGTTCCCCTTATTTTTCCTGTTCCCCAATGTTCCACTTCCCCTTAAAATTAATTGAGCTCTTTGTTCTTCTGTTTCCCTGAGATGAATGCTCTTTTCCCCCTGTACTCCAACCCCTGGGAGGGCTTCAGTGATGGACATCCCCCCACTCCCACCCCTGGAATAACACAGACGTTAAATCGACATGAAAATAGTATACCAAAACATATTTGATTTCATTTTCAGAACAGGTTATGTGTAAGCTACAACGTTGTTACAGTCCCAATTATTAAAAGTGACCCAGGGTTTTTTCTCTCTATTTGGGAACATAACCCAATCCCCAGAATTGGGATTTTTTTTCACATTGTTTTATACAAATTGGGGGAAAACTCAAACATATATTATAATCAATTCAAACAAAAATTAGCAAATAAGAACATTTCAACATTATGAATTTAACAGGTACTATTTATTGGGGTACAGTGTCACAAAATAGTAACATTTTTTGTTTCTTAAATTGGGAATTTTCTCCTTGATATTGGAAAAAATACTTTTTTTGCAATTGGGAACATGACCCAATATTGGTCTTCAAAATGTGCCAAAAAACCATGTATATTTTATCAGAAATATCAAGAAAACAAATACATCTGTATCACTATACATACTCTAGACAGATTTACATTGCCAGACAAGGACTTTTCTGGTCCAAGTTACTGCCTGATTCTTTAAATAGGATGAATACCCATGCCCTTATCATATTCCAGTGATAACCTGACCCCAACAAATACAAAAGTTATATGATCCAAATATCATATAAATATATGACACTGTGCTTAGGGTGCTCTTTGAGACGGTTCTTTTGAGTACCCACAACACATGTTTGATTAAGAAAGAATTCTATCACACATTAATGGTCTTATCTTGGGGATAGGTGCTTTGGGGAGGAAACGCTATAGTAGCTTGGGGTATAAAGTACCATATTCTTCATAATAAGCATACTTGAATTCATTTAAATAGATGTCTTTATTGTAAAACAAAAACAAATTCAGTTTACTCTTTTATCATCTTAATCCTTTACTTCATAGATATTTAGATCATGGCATTATTTTCTATTTTTAGACAACATTTAAAAAATTCAAGAAAATTGAAGCTAAGTTTTGAATTTGAAAATATTATGGAAAATGATGCATTTGCTCCAAAAAAGCAAATGCTCCATTTTATCATAATGTTTTCAAATACATGATATTTCAAAGATGTAAAGGGTTAAAGCTGATTAGATCTCTCTCAACTAGCTGACATCAGTTTTGATTCCTATGACCAACTTTGGGGGTCTCTGACTCTCAGAAGCACTGTGTAAAACCAACAGATCATTGAAAAAAATAACAAAACACTGATATAACATTTGCAGTAATTGAAAGAAAACAAGTTTTTTTGACATCTAATACTCTTATAAATATTGGTGATAGATGCTGTGGGGAGGGGGGCTATAGTAGCTTAAGGTATAAAGTACCATATTCTTCATAATAAGCATACTTTTGTACAAATGAAGTAACTATTTCAAAAATGAGGGAAATTGGTGTTCCAGACCAGCTGGCTTCATTCTGATTAACTGAATACATTAGCCTGCTTCCCTTTCCCCAAGAAATAGTTGTGTTTTCTTACCAAAGTTGTCTTTGTTCCAAGCACCTAGCGTCTCATTTTAAAAAAATAAAATGAAATAAAAATAAAACAATAACATTTTACTCTTATGTAGGGTTAGGTCTAGTTTAAAGGTTGAAAATTGTATGATTCAATATTAATGATGTATTGATTAAGGTCTGGGTCATGATGGGATTTTTTTATCAATAAATTGTATTTTAATTTCATATTTAATAGCAAGGTTCCCACTGACTTCTGAAATAAGGGGTATACTGGCTCCCATTTTCTTAGTTTAGTACCCCCGAATAAAATGTGAACTCTGCTATAAGGTTTTTTATAAAATTTACTTTGGGGGAGGGGTTTATGAATGGGTCAACTTTCTGTTAAATCAAGTATATGAAGGGATATTTTTATATATGATTCGGATTGGGGTTGGTCTGAAAAATACTGGCTTGCACACCTATACTAAAATTCCGCACAAGTTACTCCCCCCATGCCCACACCCCCTCCCAAAAAAGAGATTTATACCTTTCTAAAAATGTTCCCTAAAATTAAAGTTTTCAATTATCAAAAGAATCAAGGGTTATTTATTTATTAAGAGAAAAAGATAAAGTTTAGTAAACAAAAACAGCGATAATCCTTGCCCAAAATGATCATGGGCCCTTAAAATGGGCCAATGACCCATATATCCCATTCAAAGTCATGCAAATTTCAAAATTTCAATTGGCCTTTTAAATTTTTTATGGGCCCTTTGCAAAATTTGATGGGCCCAAGAATTCTTAAGTAAATAATCACATTAGAGCAAAATTGACATGAAATTTGAATAGCTTATATATGGGGCCAAGCCAAAAGTTAAAGCCATTAGCAATAAAATTTTCTCACAAAATGGATTAGGCCCATCCAGGATTAACCCTGCAAAAAATAAGTATATTGGGTAACAGCTAGGAAAAAAGAAGACATAATAGAACAAGAGGAGGATTGAGGGTGGAGGTGTAGGTAAGTAGTTGGTGAGGCCTTCCATGGGTTTGGGGGAACATGGTAAAGGGGTATTTATTTCAAGGGAACAGAGGAGGTAAGTGCAACTTTTGAGGCGAACAAGCAAACAAAGAAAATGTTGGGGAACATGGAACCCAGGAAAACAAATTGTCGATTTTAGGGAACAAGCAAGTTTATTTCGGCCCCCACCCCCCCCCCCCCCCGTGAGGGCCTCGATGGTTAGTGGATAATTCAGCCAAGGTACAGACATAAACATATAGTTCCTTCTGACATGGGGTGAGCGGTTGAATGGTTAATGCATGCGCAGATCCAGAATTTTTCGTCAGAGGGGGAGGGGGGGGGGGGGGCAAGCCCAACGGCGAGAAAACAGCCTTGATTTATATATATATTTTTTTTTTTTTTTTTAGTATAAAATTTTCCGGGAATGCGGGGGGGGTCCAACTATTTACGGGGGGGGGGGGGGGTCCAAATGCTTATTTCTATAGAATTTGATAGAACTTGTGATTTACCTGGGATGGGGGTCCCTCCCCCCCCCCTCCCCCCCCCCCCCCCCCCCCACACACACCCATCTGGATCCGCACATTCATGACATTTAAAGACTAAAGAATAAAGTCGAAAGGGGAATAATCGGCAGCCCGGGAACAAGGGAACATTTAAGATTTCTCATTTCAAAGTAACGGGAAAGCCCATTTTCAGGCGAACGAAACAATAAAAAATGAAATATGCATACCTAGTATGCACATCTGAGGCCCCAGAGATAAGGTAGAGCGGGTGAGAGTATTAGTGAACCATTAAGCGATATTTTATATAATATGCTATCTGATGAACTTTGCAGACATCCTGCTACTCAAATTGAGAGTTTGGTTCTTTCTTGTCGTTAGACAGTGGACAGACAGCTTCTAAACAGTTAAAAAAGATACATTACTAGCGTTGTACAACTATACACGATGGAGGCAGTTAGTGAACCATTCGGGTATTAGTGGACAGGAGACGATGGCATTAATTAGAAACGCCATAGGGATGAATATAGACATGCAATTAAGGCTTAGATTAGACATGCACTCACCAGAAAATGAAGAACTACCCTGAACCTTGATTTGTTATTTGAAACACAGAAGCAGCTTTCCACAATGGCCTGACTTTGCTCTTCAATCATGTCAACAGCATATAGCAAAGTTTGGTCTGAATATCATTTCCAAGGCAGTGCAAATTTGTCAGCACATTTTCAGACTGCCTTGGACTACCTTGCCAAGTGATAACTGGTGGTTAATATTCATTTTATAAACCTTATTGCTTTATACTATTGACAGAAAAATGTGATTATGAATGCATGTGTTTAGCTAATACATATAATAGGTTTAGGGAACCCATGGCTTGTGACGTCATATTTCTTGTAGCCATTTTGGAAATCGTCTTCATATATAGGGTACGTTTTTTCCTCTGTAACGCAAACCTTTTAGAACATAAATGAATCTACAAAAAACGTCTGTTTCAGTATAGTATAACAGTTGATACTAACACGGCCTTTTCTATTCACACACAAGCCAAACAAGAGCAAGTTTCCATCAGACATTATAAAACATTCTCTAGGTATATTTGTCATGCAGGGGAGGTATGCCTATTGCTTATATATTCCCATTTTTCTTGGTGCTTCTTTCATAAAACTAGCTTATGCATTCATGATACAAGACGTGCAATATGTAGAAATAAACTGATAAGGTACACTTTCTTTAATGTTATGTTACTTGGTTCACTTATACCCTCCGTGAGAAATTTTCGCAGGGTATTAGTGAACACTTTCTATAGACTAATCAAACACCGCCAGGTACCAGCGCAGAAGCGTTAAATGGCAACATTAAGCGCAAAATTTGTACTGAAAAACGCTTAAATACTTCTCTAAAGGATCTTTCTTTGGCTTTAACTAATCATGGTCGACATGGCTTATTTTCATTTTTAAGTTCCTTGCCTATCTCAGTTTTACGCAATTTAGAGTTAGAGGCTAATAAACTTTATGATAGAGCAAATAAATTATATAAAGCAGCACTCCTTACAAGGTGTTATGTTCAACATTTCCTTAGTCCTTATATCGATTCTGAGGTCAACCATAAACGACATTTTATCAAAATTCCATTCATTAACAAAGGTATTGAGTTTATTGATTTACATAGTATCTTCAAGGATAATTCAGTGATTTCATCTATTCCTAATTACTTTAATAATTCTGAAACTCCTATCATTTGTTATAAATATAACAAACCAATAAGGTCTACGATATTTAACTTTAATAAAATTTAAATGATTTAGATTTAGATTCCAATACTCCTGCCTCCTGAGATTGTAAAAATTCAAATTATTTATATCCCTCTGCAGGGCATGTTATTACAGGTAATCTAAATGTCATTCCTGACGCTAGAGTTCGCAATATCATTTCTAAAGGTCCTAAATATAGATTTACCTCTAATATTGATTTCTCTAAATGTCGTAGAGAGATCGCTGCTTCTTTAAATGACTTCAGTAATCGATGGTGCAAACGGGAAAATGTTGAACCTGATGCTTTGAAGGAATGGAAGATTAACATTTTTAAAATTATTGATACTCGTATTTCATTTTACTCTCATAATACACATCTTTTGCCCCCTAAACCTAAATCTTCTTTTCGTCATCTTAAACGAGGTATCCAGGATTTTCATATGAACTATGTTTTGGTTCCAGCAGATAAAGCTGCTAACAATGTTGTAGTTGTATGACGATTGTATTATATTAATACTCTTAAGCGTGAGCTTGTTGACACTAATGCCTATAAACTGCAGCCTTCTTTAAGTGAAAGGGTGATTGTTGATGGGCATGGTTGTCATACAGCCCTACATTTTGGTGTCAAAGCTAAAGAAAATCAAGACAAAGTTCCTACGTTGTACTGGTTACCTAAACTCCATAAAAAAACCTATAAAGCAAGATTTATTGCAAATTCTAGTTCTTGTACGACAACAGAACTTTCTAAATTGTTAACCTCGTGTCTTACAGCTGTTAAAAAACATGTTATCAAATATCGTGAAAAAGTATATGAGAGATCCGGTAAAAACCTATTTTGGTTGATTAAAAATTCAGGTGAAATTTTAGATAAACTTAAAGCTAGAGATTTCAATGCGACCAGTTTGTCTACTTATGATTTTTCTACTCTTTACACTACTTTACCTCATAATTTAATTAAAGATAAACTTATTGATCTTATTGAAAGAACCTTCCAGAGGGAAGGCTCTCCTTACCTTGCATGTAGTGACAGAAATGCATTTTTTACTTCAGAAAAACCTAAAAACTATCATGCATGGTCGTGTCAAAATGTATGTGATGCGCTGACCTTTTTGTTGGACAACATTTTTATTCAATTTGGCACCAAGCTCTATAGACAAGTAGTTGGGATTCCTATGGGCACTAATTGTGCTCCCCTGGTTGCAGATTTATTCCTGTTTTGTTATGAAAGGGACTTTATGATGTCTCTTTCTGATGATAAGCAGGCTGATGTTATTGATGCGTTTAACACTACTTCCAGATATTTGGACGATATTTTAAATATTAATAATGTTTATTTTGAAAATATGGTTAGTCAAATATACCCTTCAGAGCTCCAACTTAATAAAGCCAATGCCTCTGATACCGAAGCCGCATTTTTAGACTTGCATTTGTCAATTTCTAATGGTATTGTTTCTACCAAAATTTATGATAAACTAGACGACTTTGATTTTGAAATTGTCAATTTCCCATTTTTAGATGGTGATGTTCCTCGTTCTACATCCTATGGAGTCTATATCTCTCAACTCATTCGTTTTGCTAGAGCATCTAGCTATGTTACTGACTTCAACACTCGCAATAAATTGTTAACTCAGAAACTTCTTAAACAGGGCTATCGGTATCATAAACTTCGCAAAACATTTTCAAAATTTTATAGACGATATTTTGATTTGATTTCTAAATTCCAAGTTGGACTTAAATCTCTCGTGCGCCAAGGACTTTCGGAACCTGATTTCTATGGTGACTTGGTGTATAAGTTGAAGAAGATTGTTGGCTCTAATAATTTTTCAGCGCAGTTCATTAAAATAATTTCCCATTATAAAAAGATTGGCTATAACATTAATGTATTGCAACAGACTGCATGCTTGGTAGTCAACCCAATCACAGTTGGCAACTTTGCTTTCCTCTTTAATTGCACGCCGGTGGGTCGGACTTCAGACTCTATGATGGTTCCGACTTAAAGACTTATCTATTGATGAGATGGTAGGGGCCTGATGCTTTGGCTGTTTGTCGGGCCCACCGGGGTTTACCTGTTGGATTTCTTTTGCTCCGGTATTCAGTTTAATTTACTGTTGAGTCCTTATTCTTGCTTTATCTCCTTGTTATATCTTGATTTATATGTTTTAGGAGATGATGCATTGATAAGTTAGGGGTCTTTCATGCAAACCAAATATCTATGTGTCTTGATCCACATCTGAATTAAGGGTGAGGTTGGCGCCGTTAAACCGGTTTAAGCCCTCCAGTAAAATACTTTACTGACCGTTCCAAGGCGGTACTTCTTTTGTGGATCTTTTATGTTTTTGTTCTGTCTTGTGTTTGCTATGTTTTGTGCGCGTCTGTTTATATGTGCTTCGTGGTCACCTGCTGGGAAAGGGCTGACCTCTTGGCTCTCGTTTGTGGTGTCCTCTGTCAGTTTGTCACTTTCCCATTGGTATCCTGGGTCAGGTGTGGTACTTGATTGTATCGATTCCTGATCTTTGCAACCTTACTTACTTTGGGTTAACAATTTAATTAGATAACGGCTTTTATTGATACGAATGGGAAAAACACTACACATAAGGTGTTGACCATTAGGATCAAATTTCTGTTTCCTTAACACCATGGTTAAGAATCGTCATTTTTTTTACAAGAAAAAGTAAAGTCTTTTTTAAAACTTACATAGTGAATATGGAGATAGCACACCCTAGAAACTAAACAACGTATTAGGTTGAATGTGTTAAATGTCAAACAATAGGCTTTTATGCATTAGAAATTGGGATACAGAAATGGTTCACTAACTACCTATGGTTCACTTATACCCACACTCGCTCTATTTGAATATCACAGTTCTTCGCCATTTTACAAAAGAATATGTATTGACATTATTCCTTTAGAATCACATTTTTATTGTTAAAACATATCGATTACAACACGTTTACTCGTTATATTGTGACGTAAATATGGGACAACTTTGACTAGTGACTACGTAATTTAAGAGCTTTGTCCCGCGTTTATACTCAGCTGAAAGATGGACGGGGCAAAGGTGAATATGTTCCATTAAATGCAAGAGCATATATTTCATTTCTGTTTTAAGAGCCGGACGGTGGTGCATTTCAGAGCTTGATTTCGTTGCAAAGCAATATATCATTAAACACTTTCAAAAAGGAAATTGGCGTAAAAGGTTGCAAAATCTAAATATATAGCAAGAATACACCGTCATTAATTACCAATTAAGAATAAAGAGCGTTTAAAAAAGAGAAATTTTTGCGCCATTTTTCGGTCGCCATTTTGAGGGAATATTTTGCGTGGGCATTTTTACAATTTTAAAATACTTAACTCAAAATACGCTCTTTGCGTTCCTACTTGACTTTTGCCATATCAGGGAGACCTATCAGCACATTGTTTATATCATTTATCGACTAGTAATGTCAACAGACGAAGATGCAACAACACATTGATTTTCCAATGGAGATTTCACTGTTAAAATTTGAAGCTTGGCAATTTGATGAAAACCCCGCATTTTAAGAATGCTTTTCTAAACGATCGACACTGCATGAAATAAAGGGTTTAAGAAAATTTAGATTTAATTTAAATTTTTGAGTGAAAAAAACTTGACGTTCGGAAAAAATTTAATACTGTTATTATATTTCATGTTTTATTGAATATAAGCATGCGGAAAAGATAAAATAATTTGACATTTAAGATTTATTTCAAATTTTAAATATAAAATAAATGTGAACTTGTTGTACATCTTAAACGTCATGTACACTGGTATGAAAGGCACATTTAATTTGATTTATTTTCTTCATAAATGCTATTAAACTTTAAGTGTATGATTTAATGCAATTTTTGGAGATAGAAAACTTCAAGTTGTTGTTTATATTTAAATCAACATTCCCCCCCCCCTATTTCTTAATATTTAAAATGAAACTAAATTTACCAAAAGTTCAAGTTTTTAGGTTTAATGCCACTGTTTGAATAATAAAATTTGAAGCTTTTGACAGCAATAAATTCAGATTTAATTTGGCGCTTAATTAGATATAATATGCCAATAAATCTAATTAAACTTCTGTCTATCAATAGTAACATGAAGGCTTATTATTGTTGAATAACGTAGTTCTATCCAAAAGCTGAAATGGCGGTATGTACAAGTGCATTGTTTGTGTGTAATGTGTATTGTGTTGTATATCATGTCCTAACTACTTATATACTCAAACAATAAAGCTATGTCCGCTTGACGTTTATGTCTGCCAGTTCCAAATGTATGATCGCATTTCGTTCAGATTTTCACCTTACAAACTTTGATCATTTACAAACGATTTGCACTTAAGAGAAATTCAGTTGATAATCAGTAGAGCCGCTGACAAAGCAGCGAACACGTGTACCATAAAAATCAAAAGTCACAACATCAATAGCTTGTGTGTCCATCATAATCCCGAACCGTTCAAGCACATTTAAACATCACTGAGCAAACTCTCTAAATAGGTATGCTGGCTAACTGTTTGTATTGCTTTTACGGTTACAGCCATTGATCTGTAACATACTCTGACGTCACAAAACATCTATCACGTGTGTGCGTGAAAACACTCAGAAAATTCATTGTTTTCCAGCATTTTGATAATCAAAAGAATCGAACAAATTTGATTTGTTTTCGTCATCGCAAGCATTTAAACATTAATTAAGACTAATCAGCATAAAAATAATTGATAATGGAAATTCTCTGATGATTTTGCAGTATGAGGTGGGGTATAAAACACAGATTTAGTGAATTTTTGATGCTTGACATCAGCAATAGTTTTTGTTTTTCTCTATTGTGTAATTGTTGTCATAAACAAACACAAAAATTAAAACAAAATTGGTCTCAAAAAGATGTTAGGTTGGGGAGATTAGGAAGTTCTTAAATTGTTTTTTGTTTTATTCAAAGGGAGGTAATTTTAGTTAATTTCGTAAATGAAAGGTTCGAACTGCAATTTCGCTCGTTCAATAAGCAGTTTTGGGATTTTCAGATGTTTTTTCATCGTCGGATGCCTCTGGTTGCCATTTAACGTAAAATGTGTCACGTTTTTTAAAATGATTAACTTCCTGATGATAATGGAAAAAGCTGTGTGCACATTAGGTTTAATAACCCTTAAAGATAAGAAGATAAAATCAAATTATTACCATTTTTTGTGTGTCTGACGTTTTGATAAACATTTTGGTTTTATTTTGCTGCAACATCTTAACTGGATCGAAATATACAGTACCATAAAAATCGGACGTTTCTTTTTTGTTTGAGTATATGTCTAGCTTGTTTCAGTCCAGCATCCGCTGAAATGATGCCTACTTAAAGACAGTACGAAATCGCGTGTGGAATGATACAGAGGGGGGTAGGGATCCAAAATGGGGAAGAACTTCTGTAATACATTGGAACCATGGGGGTTCGAACCTCACTAAGGGCACATTTTTTTCATTTTTATTTACCCGACTGAGTTAGCCCCCCCCCCCCCCCCTGTAAGGAATTCGGAAATGGAAAAAGTTATGCATCTTGTGGGTAAGGACAGATTGTATATGCATCAAATTTGCATAACAGCTGCATTCATATAATTTACATATAATTGCATATACTTTGTCTTAAATTCCAAATTTACAACAAATTTAATTAGCATTTAAAAAATTAAACTTAAGCTATAATAAATCTTTACAATTTCTTAAACTTTATTTTTTAGTGAATTTAATTTAACATAAACTTAGTATACTATTATCGTTTAAGGGATATTAAATTGCAAGTAAATATGAAGTATATTTCAACTAAAATGAGCAATCATATCTTTATAAATGAAAGTAAATCCTGAATATAACCGTGTTTAATTTGATATTAAGGGCACACTAAATGCGTCTTTTCATGCAGTGCGAAACACACATGTGATAAGTCCTTTACATGTCTAGACTACCATTTCATGTAGTCGGATCTGATTGGTAGTGGATTTATGAAGGCCAAAACTGTGTGAGATTTCTGTTAAAATTTGTAATCGGAAAAAATTGGACCCCTGTCACATTTAAGTGGCTGTCATGTGTTTCCTCGTGACAACATCTGTAAAACTTTTACTGTTATGCATAGCCCAGAACTTCTATTTGCTCTACTGGCTCGCACCATTTTGTATATAAATGGTAAACAATTCAGGTGTAGCGTTATCACTTTTGCTCAGTATATATTTGACCTTGACCTATGACTCTAATGGCATAGTGGCAATCATTAGACAAAATTGAAAAAAATAGAACAAAATACTGGAGGATTTTTTGTTACAAGCCGTAAAAAAGTTCTAAATACGAGGCTGTTCAAATATGAATGCAAGTAGCTTCATAACTTTCTTCACATATATGTTACGTCAAAATGTCATACCTTTCGGGAAATAACTATTTTTCGCCTTTAAAATGGTACCAAACATAAAGAAACACTTATTATATTTCTCGAGTTGCAGACCGTTATATAAAGGCCATTCCTGTATACTGAAGTTTTTCTGAAGCAAATTGCAATGCACGTTTTGTGCATGTGCGGATATAGTGTCATATCTTTGTAAGTTTTAGACAAAATGTAACCAAATTTTAGATGCAAGTTTTAGTATCGATCTTGAAGTTGCTTCTAGGAAAACGTTTACATAATCCTGTTTCAATCTCGAGTTAACAGGCACGTTTATGACGTCATTAATTTTATGACAAACGTCATTTTGAGTTATATTCTGGTGATGTAATAATGAACATCGCTGTGTCGTTTTCTTTGCGTTTTGCTGGAAATATGTTAAATGTGTCATAAGGGAGTTTTCAAAGCATGCCGTCCTCTATTTACAGTTATCACATTTTATATCTTTTTTCAAGCATTGATTAATAAAAATACTTTTTAGCGTTTAAAAAAAACCCACTATTCATCAATAATCTGTAGCAACAACTCAATATGAGTGATCGACATATTGTCTTTGAGTTAAAACTAGATTTAATGTTGCTTCGTGTATTTTGTTAGCTATAAGTTTGACTGAAAACTAAAAGGTGGTGTTTTATTTACCATGTATGCGCAAATATAAGGAGACGTTAGTGAAAACGATTCGTTGTTATTGAACAAAAGCAAGTCGGATTTTCGCAACTGTCACAGAATCATTATATAAGAATATGGGGATACTTCCTTAAAAATTTCAAGAAATTTCACCTGTTTATCGAAGAATTATACGCACGTCTATATCACTTGAATATGTTCGAAGCATTGAGTTTGTTAGTATTCTAACGTGGCCCTCATTCAAAAGGCTATAGCTCAATAAGTATACTGTATTTTTCTTTAGATCTGGTGCCAGTTTAAAGGTGACATATAGTCCTTTATAGAAACATTTACCATTTTGTCGTAGCATATATGTAAAGAAGCTTTGGAGCTACTTGCATTCATATTTGAACACGCCTCGTATATTATACATTGACCTGTGCAATCGTAATGTCATAGCAACATTCGCTGTAATTTTCTTACCATAAGCAATAAGTTGCTAAATATAAACCCTCTGTCAAAAATGACAGAGGACTTCGCGTTACAAGGTGTAAACTCTTTTTAAGTATATTTGACCTTGATCTTTGACTCCAAGGCCGCAGCGGTGATCTGGAACTTTCGTAGACTTCTACATACCATACGCAATATTTATGCCAAATATGAACACACTCAGTATGAAAAATGAAATATATTTGTAAGAATTCGCCTTATGAGGTGTCAGACAGATGTTATGAATGTATTTGACCTCGACCTTTGATACCATGAGTATAACAATGATCTGGGTGGATACCTAGGATAATCTGAGTCATCGCTGTATGCAAATACCACATTGTTGGTTTTGTCTCGGCGTGGCACAACTTATTGAGATATTCTGTTAACACGCTAATCCTAACACTAAACTAGTTTTTTGAGAAAACTGAAAAATATCTTCCTTGAAGTTCATTTTTGAATGAATCCTACATTATATTTCATCGTGTGAAGTGAATATAAGAATATGTAATAAGGGGGAGGGTGGGATAGAAAAATCCATCTCGAGGAATGCCGTTTGGCAACACGAGGCTTGCCGACTGATAACAAACTGTAATCGCGAGTGACTGGGTTTTTTTTCTATTCCCATCCTCTCTCAAATAATTATGTACACTTAAAGCTGCATAGTCTGTAACTCTTGATCTTTTCATTTTAGAAATAATGTTTCTATTTTTCAAGTACACAGTAAAATACTAAAATTCAGGTATACATTTTACCTTTTTCGTAATAATTAACAAATTATCAGTGCCAAAACAAAAGCATTTATGTTAAAGGGACTATGTCTGCAACTTTGAACATTTTTCGATTTGTTTTTCTTTCTTTTTAAATCATTTGTAAAAGTAGAATTAAGTTATGTTTTCAAAATGAAACTGTTCACTATCTCTGAAAACTGCGCGGAAAAAGTGAATTTTTCTCTTGTTGGTAATTATTGCGTCCCTCCAATACTTATAGACAGTTGATTTTAACATAAATGCTGCTGTTTTGATACTGATAATTTGTTAAGATTTACGAAATTGGTAATATGTATACCTGAATTTTAGTTTTTTTCACTGTGTTCTTGAAAAATAGAAACATTAGTTCTAAAATTAAAAGATCAAAAGTTACAGACTATGCAGCTTTAAATATTAACCGTCTAGAATTCTTGAAGGGACGTAAATAATTACAAACAAGAGAACAAACACCTGCTTTTATAAGATAATTCACTTTTCCATGCAGTTTTCAGCTGTAGAAAATAGATTTATTGTGAAAACATAACTTACTCCTACTTTTACAAATGATTTAAAAAGAAAATATTTGTTTTCGAAAAATGTTCATAGTTACAGACTTAGTCACTTTAAAACCCCGTTATAATAGCAATTTACATGTACGGTTCTGCGGTCACTTTGTCATTTATGTTTACGGACGATGGATAACGCCCCTGTCGCCCAACATTGAAAGCAAAGGAGCAACAAGAAAGCCAAACACATTTGGTACCAAATTGATCCTTATAATCGAATTTAGAAAGATGCATCTACTCTTAAGATGGCAGTTTTCATATATTTAAGCATCAAATGTACAATTTGCAAATAAGCACGAAAGTACACAACAAATTATAAGTAATCAATGCATTTTATGCAGTTGTATCATATCAAATATGTTGTCAGCTCATTTCTGAAAGTATTGATTAGATACAGTTACCACTGTGCAAATGAATAGAAGGCAAAATCAACCAATAAAATATATACCTTTAAGCTTAGCGTCCTTTTTGTGGGACATTGGCAGACAGTTGAGACCCAGACCAGACGCGGTATAGCGCGTTGTCTGATCAGGGTCTCCACTGTTTGCTAACAGAATGACCTATCAGCATTTGAATAAAAATGAAAACTACCACCCAACAACCTTTAAACGGAAATGGACTGATCTAATGAAATTCAATTCAGCATAAAATGGGCTAACAAATATGATAAAATACTTTGTATTTGAGCATAAAATGATTTTTTGTCGTCTGTTGAGTTTTTTCTCAGTCTGATAATTTCAATACTTACTTTTTTCAAAACAAACTGTCTTCTAAAAATACCAATAAAGCATGCCAAATCGTATGGAAATACCTTGTCAAAAAGTTTGGATCAAAATCAGATCCTATAATTTGTCGGGCCCGATCTGGGTCCAAACTGTTTAGTTCAAACAATATTTTATTTCGAAATTACATAGCATGAGTAAATAATACATTATTATACATGAGCACATGACAGGATCTGATAACAAGCATCACTGCTTATAGCAATCATCTGCTAACTGTTTGCACATGTTATTAGCACTTAGTCAGCTGGTAGAAGATAATGAGTAAATAACCTGGCGAAAATTAAAAAAAAAAAGTTATTACATTTTTTTCGAGTTATTGCCCTTTGCACATTTGGTCGTTGGACAATTGTCATCAAGATATCTCGAAAATTATTATAGCTAGCAGCTTCAAACATGGACAGTTGACAGAAGATGATGAGTAGTTTACATGATGAAAATTAAAAACAAAGTTTATATTTTTTTGAGTTATTGCCCTTTGCAAATTTTGGCATTGAAAACTTGTAGTCAAGATATCTGAAAAACTATGGCAGCTAGCGGTTTAAAACTTTGTCAGCTGATAGAGGATACTAAGTAGATGACCTGGTCAAAATTAAATAAAAACTATTTCACTTTTTTGAGTTATTGCCCTTTGCATTTTTTTATTTATTGCCCTTTGCAAATTTGGGCATTGGAAACTTGTAATGAAGATATCGCAACACTATTTGAGCTAGCAGCTTCAAACATGGCCTTTTGGTAGAAGATGATGAATAGATTATCTGGTGAAAATTTAAAAAAAAGTTATTGCCCTTTGTAAATTTTGGCATTAAAAACTTATGGACCCTTCTTGACAAGCAAAGGGTTAGGGGCATAATGTTTCATAAACATCATTTCTAGTTTATCTTAATGTGGCTCAACTTGAGGTTTTTCTTTACCTCTGACTATCTGAGCCCTTGCTTCATCATACGGTGATAATTTGATATAATGTTTCTCCTTAATTATGCATTGCATTAGTTAAAAGGCTTTCATGCGAGCTGACCATGTTTTGTACTTCAACGACAGCAGAATCTAGGGCGAAGATTTGGTACCAGTAAAATGCATTTAAGTCCCCCAGTGGCTTAGGCTGCTGTCCGTTCTAAGGCGGTGGTTCTGTTGTTGTTGACGTTTTGTTTATTGTTACTCCCATTGTAGAAGTCTGTAATTGTTCTATGTTTTGTTATACGTTATTTTATGTCCATTCTAGTTTTGCAATCATCTTGATGGGGAAGAGAGAGCTGATTGATTTGCTAAAATTGACTTTCAGGTGTCTCGTGATTGTTGTGTGGCTCTTTCTCGCGGTGCCATGTGTTTGTCTGCGGTTTGTGATTGGGGTATTTCCTGATCATACTCACTTACTTTTTTTGCTGGAACATGTTTTGGGAAGAAAAAACACACACACAAACGAACCAATTGGTCTGAATAACTGTTCCTTAATTTATTAAGGAATATGGTAGAGCTATAAAGTGCAGTGGGATTATAAGATGATAATTTGCATGTCTCACCTTCTTGGCTTCCCGCCACGGCGGGGAGCCAGTATTTCATTTTAAATAGTGGTGCCCTCAATGTAATTTCAGAACAAAAGATGATGTCAATGGGTAAGCCCGTTAAGCATCGTACAGACGCTAAATACAATGCGTTTGACAACAGTTCGAAAGATGATTGTGTATTCAAAAGCGTATCCATAGCTACAACGAACTACGTTCCACCGCAGAAAAAACTTACTTTCGTTTTAGCAATAACAAATTATCCCATGAGTAGGCCACGTGAGACTGAATGCGAGGTTATTATTTACCTAGGCACGGAAACCTGAGTCGAGTTCAACAATGCGAGAGCTCGCCGAGCGCTCGTTGATTGGTACCTATCTATATTCGTAATGTGTAAAACCCGACACCAGTACAACGAACGCTTGAAAGCGCTCGCATGGTTGAACTCGCCACAGATATTATAATTATTGATTCGCGCGGTTTCGCTGGTTTCATAATATATCAAACACGTATTTGCTTTAAGAAAGTAGTTTGTTTGTCAAATAACAGAGAATGGAAGGACAACCGATCTGATCTACTTGAGACATTGACCAATAGAGATGTTGTTCTACCTTTGCAGTGAATGACAAATATGCTGATCAGACTATGCAGATACGCATGTTGCCTGTCTGAGTCCTGGTTGTTCGCACTGCCATAAAGCAGGGTTTTCCATGATGCGGTTAGTAGGCATAACATGTACGAGAGCTGTTCAAATATGAATGCAAGTAGCTTAATAACTTTTTTATATATATGTTAAGACAAAATAGCATACCTTTTTGGAAAGATCTATTTGTCGCCTTTAAAACAGCACCAAATATAAAGAAGCACTCACTATATTTCTCAAGTTACAGCCGCTTATATGAAGGCCTCGTCTGTATACTGAAGTTATTCTGAAGCAAATTGCAATACACGTTTTGGTACATGTGCGGATATAGTGTAATATCTTTGTAAGGTTGAGAGAAAATGACCCCAATTTTTAGATGCAAGTGAAAATAACATTCACAAAGTTGCTTGCATGAAGTGTTAATTTAATCCTGTTTTAATCTCTAGTAAATATGTACGTTTGTGACGTCATTTATTTTATAAATAACGTCATCTTAAGTAATCTACGGTGATGTAATAATGAACATCGCTGTATCTTTTTCTTTGTGTTTTATTGAAAATATGATATATTTGTCATAAGGGAGTTTTCAAAACGCGCTCTTCTCTGTTTAAAGAGTCATCACATTTTATATCATTTTTCAAGCATTTTCTGCCTCTTAAGGATGTGTTTACATTAATTAAATATGTTCAATCTGTCTAGCCCTCAAGACCAGGTGAATAATTTTATTGAATACAATGCATATAGTGGCCAAACTTTAAGTTAACGTTCAAATTTAGAATAAACCCGCAATATATATAACAAAAATATGTATAAATTATATAACCCCTTCACTGAAGGCATTTTGCGTTTCAACGTTTAGAAATCGCCCACTATCCATCAATGATGTGTAGCAACAACTCAGTATGAGCGATCAGTCTATTGTCTTTGAGTCATAGCTAGTTTTAATGTTGGTTCGTTTTTTGTGCAAACTGAAAGGTGGTGTTTTGTTTACCATTTATTAGCAAACATAAGGAGACTTCAGTGAAAACGATTCGATATAATTAAGCAAAAAAAAAGACGGATTTTCGCAACTTTCGCAGAATCATTTTATAAGAACATGGGAATCCCGTTTATTATATACGGTCAGACATAAGTTAAGCATCACCCAAACATTATTTCAGAGACATTTTTGTGTACAAATTTCTTCGAAAGAACACAAATTTCTTCGAAAGAACAATCAGTTGGTGATATTCTGTTAGTACTCTTGTCTTTCTTTGGTCTGCTGAACATATCAGAATGCCATTTGGTCATTTTGCTGATTTTCTTCGTGTCCTGTATACACCAACCCCTATTTTGGGGTGTACCCTGAAAAAGTGTCACAGCTTAACCCAAAGTGCTTACTTTGAATTCAAATAGACGCAGAAATTCAGAAATAATCTAGACTTATATTTCAAACTAGTGCCAAACTAATTCTGTCGAACTCAAGGGTCAATGTCAGTTATAGAAGATCATAGAGATAGTTAATGGCGTGTTTATAATTTTTGCATCATTGCTATATAACATGCCATTTCTTACACATCCATACCATTTGTTCTGTTAGAGATATGAATCAAAAATTTTCAGACAGAACGTGTCCTTGATATTGTAACAATATGACACCAACACTTTACATTTCCAAGCGTTTTGAAAATACCATAATGGGCTAGAGAATAGGGACATTTTAGGGGTAAGTGTGCATTTACGATGCCTGGTTGTTTACCAGTGCGATAATCGAATCGAAATTTGCTGTAAATTGTCACCATTTTGTCTATTTTTATAAATAAAACAAGAAAATAATAATGACTGGAAAGCTTCCTTCGTTTTCTAGGAAACTATTGAGGCGATGTTTAGCTTATGTCTGACTGTATATAATTATTCGCTCGACTATATCACTGTTATATATTCAAAGCATCTCGTTTGTTAGTATACTATCATTACCCTCATTCAAAGGGCTATAACTCAATAAGTATATTGTATTTTCTTTAGGTCTGGTGCCAGTTTAAAGGTGGTATATAGTCCTTTATAAAAATGTATACCATTTTGTCGTAGTATGTATGTGCCGAAAGTTAAAGAGCTACTTGCATTCATATTTGCATTCATTCATCCCGTATACCTGCATGGGTACCGCAAATGCAAATTGAAAGTTTTAAAAACCCGTACACAAATGTACATTCAGAATGTGACACAAAAACATGTGTGATGAAGCGAGGGTTATCAACTTATTAAAAACCAAACGAAATTGAAAATTTAAAAGACCGACACACTCGACTGTTCTTTACCATTTACGCGTATACATAGACTGTGGGACAATACATGCAGAATGTGGCACAAAACTTAGTTTTGGCAATGAAAGTATCAATAAACAATGAATCGACAATGAGAACCACCGCCTTAGAACGGACAGTAGTCGTAGCCACCGGGGTGGGGGGGGGGGGTTGGGATAGGGCTTAGATTAGTTTTAGTTGTCAAACCTTCAACCTAGATTCTATAATGTACTGACCTCAGAATGAATACTAGGTCAAAATGACCAATATGGTTTTACCTCTGACATATATATCTCAAATAATGCTATAAATGTATTTTCCATTGCCAATCTAGCATTGTATCGTATCACCTATATCAAACATTAATTGTCTTTTCGTACTATTCACTACTGGATGGTATACTTGAGAAATTGCATCTGAATATGCTGAACCTTAAAAAGTTCGTCAACAATAAAGGTCTTTAAACCTCTGGTCGATTATGTACGACTGTTCCAAGGAGGTGGTTTTGATGATATACTAATTTTATCGTTGCTTTACCTCTTCTCACAAAACACGTCTGGGTTTTATACTGCACTTTGCATTGCTTTCTAGCAGTATTATCATCTTTTTAGGCAACGAAATGACTCACTGTTTTGCTCAATAAGTGCTTGTTACAGAACTGGTTCTCTGGGAGTATCTTCTTCCTCCTAGAGCCTTATGAAAGGGCGGGTGTCTTGTTATGAAGGCTCTCTGATTTTCCAGAAGCCTGGTTATAAGCAACGTTGTTGTCGACTTCAAAATATATGACGGCTCTATGACCTATATTTCGTGATGCAGTGATTTGGCCTCTGCTTGAAGACTACTTGGAGTTTTGGCAAATAATTGTCATATTTTGGTACATCAGTCTTTTGACAGCAGGATAAGCCAATGCATTTGCATTTTAGTATAAGTTAGGATATATTTTACATTCAAATGAATTGACGTTTCCTGGCTTAATGTTATACTTTGTGTAATGGTTTCATCTGAGTCTTTAATAAGTACAAAATATAGATTCTAAATTCCATGCGATATCGATCTTTACAACAAAATATATATAGTTTAGTGTAACCGTATTGTAAGAATGCCCGAATTAGTATTTCTACAAAACGTTTAGTAAATCATTGTGCTAAACACATAATACTACCTTTACATTATGGCTAAAATAAACATTTCATTAGACTTATAGTATGATGAAATTTCACTTTCAAGACCGGAAAGCCTTCCTTTTAAAAGGAAACTTTATCTAGCATTCTCATTATGTTTCATATAAATAATACATGTACAAGTATATGGAAGAGTGTTGAGCTTTCCCTGCAAAAAAATAAGAAAAACATCCTGATTTTAAATTACATGTGCGTTTAATGTCTTATGATTACTAAGCAATCATCTAATTTTCGTACTCCTGTTTTTCCGTCAAACATGCTTTTAAACAAGTGTAAATGAAATAGAATCTCCAGCAAACGAATATTATAGATGCTATTACAGGGATTGATGTGCAATTACTGTGTTAGTCAGATCTTTTCTCATTGTAATGCGTTAAGAGATTGTATTCTTAATTTCATGTCTTATAATCTTATACGTCGGTATTATGTTTTATCGCATACTCACCTGTTAAGCTGTGCTATATGCACGTATATATACTATTGCCATAAAGTTACGCATATTCCACTTGATAACACCACTTAGGTTTTAGAAACGGTAAGAATGAAAACTTTTGAGAGATACCAAACATTTATTGTGGTAGACAACACAAGCAGAATACCAGCAATTTGATAAAGAAAAGTCGCGGAAACTCTGACTTGTTTATAGGCTGCAAACACCTTACAAAAATTACATGTACCCATACATTTTACAAAATTCAATGTAAACATCATGGAGGCCAAGAGTCAGCAAAACTTTTACAACAAGGCCGCGATCGTTGTTATTTCTTCAAAACTTTCTCTTTTGAGCATACACTTTCATGATCTGTGCAAAAAGTCACAAAATAGCTCAAAATAATCCACTAGTTCCGTTTTATGTTGTGTATAGCCTTCACACTGTCGAATATTAACTTGGCACATTTTCATCATTAAATTCACTGGGTAATTGCGTTCAAGACATGAAATCCTGTCCCACTCATGCAGTAGAGTCTAGCAAAATTCACAATGGTTTTAATACGTCTGGTTTCCAGTTTCTAACACGTCAGCCGAGCTTGTCCCACACGTGTTCGATAGGGTGCAAGCTGACAACAAGCTCGGCCCTGGAAGACTAGCCATGTTATGTTGATTTTTGTATTCCTTGATGATGCGAGTACAGTGAGGTTTTGAAATGTCATCTCGGTGCACCATGCTCTGGCCATCTAGCGAGTCCAAGGGTGACCTACACCAGATTCCAGGATTTCGCCCTGGTACTTTTGAGTGATCAAAGTCCTAGGAACCACCTTTTACTGCATCAAGTGTTCGTCAGATAATGCACCGTGTACAATAATGTTTCAGTAACAACTCCTTGCACACAAGAATCAATGTAGAAAGTTTCCTTTTTCTAATACTGCCAATCTCTCTTTGTTCTTTCAAAGGTCTGCTTACAACAATCTGAGACACGTTTAATACCCTTGCAATGTCATCTTGTTTTATACCAGCGTCCCTAATGGCAATTTTACACATTCTGTCCCCTTTCTTCTTTGTAGATTTATCCAGCATATGCGTTTTAAGGCTATGTCATGACTCAACAGCCAAAGAAATTCATTCTTGCATATCAACTCCTCGTAAGCTTCCCGCTCATGGACAGTAGTGAATGAAACTAATCAAACTTATCCAAATTTGGTAGCCAAAATACAAGTGAACATGTCGAATAAAACCCAAAACTCAAATTATTTTTCATTGCTTCAAAAATCGGGATCGTATAAAAATATGCTTAACTTTATGGCAATAGTATATAATGTATATAGTACTTGTATATATAATTGTTTTATGTGTCTGCATGTTCTATAGAGGGCCACTTGGTAGACTGACTATACTAGCTAAAAGTGCAACCCTTTTGAAATATTGTATAAAGAAGCATAATTTATTGAAAACAAAAACAGCAAAACATACCAAGAAAACATCTGGTCCCGAGGTTATAAAACTTTTTTCCGATAAATCCATACGATAAATCCTTGATCAAATCGGCTGAGCACGAAATTTATCCTGCTCATAAATGTTAAAATGTCAGCAATTGTTGGCATTTTAATATTTATAAGTATGATAAATACAACATCTGAGAGACTTAAAGTTAGAAACTTCTTTATTTGTTGATAAATTCTGTTTTAATGAGTAGTTGAAATTTCGTGCTCAGTTGAGTTAAGCATGAAAAAAAGTTTTATAACCTTGCGGCCTGATTTCAAAGTACGTGTACTTTAAGTGGCATATGCTTAATATTGATTCATCTAAAATTCGTGCTCCTGTATGATAATTTATTAAACTCTTAACAATAAACAACAGAGGGTTCTGCAAGCCTTTTCTCAACTCTTTAATAAAGTATTAAAAACACAAGCACTCATGTGATTTATATGGTGGAAGATTTAAACAACTTTTACAAACATCAATATATGTGTAGGAAATAACATGTTTTTATAGATTGTATAACTGCTTTGTTCATTTAAACATTTCAACTACTACCTTTACAGACTTAATTACATATTTCTTTTTTTTCAAGCGAGGGGTAGCGTAATTTAACACACTGTTATAAAAAGTGCGTCCAGCTAACAGAGACTGGGCGTGTCAGACAGAGCGCTGTCATACACTGTCAAATAAGACTAGTCTACAGTAAATCGGGTGTAATAGCCTATGTACGCTTTACTCGTGCAGCCAACTGAAGCGCAGACGACAAGGGTGACCAACTTTATACGTTAGCATGCCTGGTAAACGTTTATCTTTAGTATGCTGCTGGGGACCTGCTGCATTTCATTTTTCGGGATGGATATGTTGTGAAAGTTTTGGGGGAGGGTAGGTTTGCTCTTCCTTCAAATTCTGTCTGTATGGCAAAACTGGTTTGATTTTAAGCCTGATGCAATAATAATAAATCACCAATTATAATTCAGCTGAACAAGGGTTAAGTATCTGAATCATGAGAAAAGGGCATACAAACATGAGATTTGGGCTTATCGCATATCCGAAAAAGACTCTAATAATCGCTCATTCTGTCCAGAGAGACTAGATGTCTAAAAATTGTTCGGAGTCTTCTTCAACTTGCATACTTTGCTTATGCGAGAAGCGAAAGCCCTCGCGAGGTCATGCGTACATGCAGGCTCGCCGGAGCCTTCGTCACACGCCGATGTAATACGAACCATTATCTCGTGTGCTGACCTATTTATAGTATTAATTTTTCATTGCGGACCATTATTTATTTTCTTATTTCAGTAATATAATTTGAATAGTTAAAATTTCGAAACATTGTCTCATATATCTAAACTAGTTAGTCCTCTTGTTATCCAAATTAATTCGAGATGCCTTTTTCTCACAATGGGCTCAAAACTACGACAGGTATTTACAGGTATACAGCTGTAAAGCGTTTCACAGGTGAATAAACACACTCTGTCTTACCGATTTTTAAATGGAAATGTCCATGGGTGTGTCTTTGCTAAGAACCGCCCAGTCTCTCTTAACTGGTCGGACTATACAGGTATGTTTGCAAGACTTAAATTGGGTGCAATATTCTGTTTCATACTGCCTGTGTTACATATATGGACTAAAAGATAAAATAAGTGAACATTCTGCTAAACATGGTGCATAGCTAAATGCTTGTATTTGACATTTCTGAACCGTAGGTCCTCTACTATAATAGACCAGCATGCAAGACAATTGTACTAATCGATCAGCGAGCAGCGAATGCTCAGACGAGACTGCGGATACTGGCAGGCTCGCCAGAACATTCGCATCCCGCATACCTAAAATATAGCAGTAGTGGAAAGGCGCAGTTCTAAGTTCTGTCCTCTAGTCCTACTACATAATTGAGCCAGTGCATGAGATTTCCAACAATTTGGTATGTGCGACCAGCAAAGCCTCAGACCAGCCTGCGCATACGCGCAGCCTGATCAGAGCCTTTGCTTGTCGCTTGAGTATTCTATGATTGTTAAGCTACTGACCGAGCGCCATTTGGAGTTTCTAAGCATAACAGGAGGCTGCAGAGGCCCGTCCGAGTCTACACTTGTCAAAATGTCAAATTGTTGGAAATCTCGTGCACTGGCTCATATATTTAGCTGCGCATGCATATTTAAATCTTAACTTTACAAATGTGCGATAAGTACCAAAATCTCATATGCTGGCCTCAATGGTTATGTGAAATAGACATAATCGCGTCGCTGCATGTCACGTTTCTCCTGCATGCGCGGATCCAGAGGTGGGGACAGGGGGTCCGGATCCCCCCTGAGAAATTACAAAGCTTTAGGGTTCCTTACATGTAGCACTACTGGACCGGATCCTCTAGAAAAAGACAAGCTACCAAGCTACATGTAGCATCTTTCAATGCTGTTGGGCCATCATAAATGGCGTTTCGCTAGCAGGCCGATGGTGGCCCGCTGTTGGTGATATTTGGGTCCTATCACCCATCATCAACTATAAAACGTTCATGGCCGATGATGGCCCGCTTTTAGTGGCATTTGAATCCTCTGTCCCATCTGCCAAAACTTTCTTGTTTCGCGCATGTCCTTTATTCATGTATATACATGTAGCACATGCGCGGATCCAGAAAGTTTTGTAAGAGGGGGTCCAATTTTTTCTTCAACATTGATACCGTTTTTTCAGTTTGTGTTTTAATTGATGAAGGGAGGGAGGGTCCAAATGCAACTAAAAGCAGGCCATCATATGCCATGGATAGTCCAACATTGAATGCTGGTTCCGGACCAGAATTGCTACAAACCCTATAATTTTCAATTTTTTCAGTGGGCGGGGGGGGGGGTCAGACCCCCCCCCCCAGTCCCCCACTAGATCCGCCCATGTAGCAGAGTTTTGTTTGAAACCTCAGCAATTCTGTCGTTCGAGTGGGTGATATTGCATCTTCTTATCTCGCATCATTGCGGCGAATTTAATTTAAATGAAAGACGGAAATGCGTTCTAAATTAGGGAAGATTTATTTGAAAGCTTTTTATCCACTGCATTCTATTAGCAAGAATATATTGTTTGGAAGGCTCTTACAAAACCCATGCGTATGACCTCAGAAACACATGTCGCTCTAACTAATTAACAATACGCGAACGTACCTTAAAGGATTTCTAGCGATTAGGCGGACTGTTTCCCTAAATGAGACGTTTACTTTATTTTGTTGAAATGCTTAATATATTCACCAAGACATATAGACCAGTCATCATTGTACTCAATCCCAGCTTTTTAAAACAAACAAAAAAGGTTGATTATTATTCTTTTCAATTACCCCGCCTTATTGTTTAGAATGAAAATTCATTTTGAACACATACTGTACGCGCTACTTTTAGTTATATACACGGGAAAACTACCGACAGCTCAAGGTAAACAAGGATCATTGACACTTGCTATGGGTAAATGCCTACGGTTTTCAGTAAAAATAAATGTTTGACAATCGTCCCTTTCTGCACTTCGAAGCTACCCTGACCTCAGTACTTTATGGCTGTGAAATCCATTTTCGATATCAAATGCTTCAAAGATGTAAAATTTTGGGTAGAACAATCAGTTTTACATTAAAATATATAGAATTCGAAAACATTTTTAAAATATCATTCCCCCCCCCCCCGTGTGCCAGCAAAAGTTTTTGCATGTATATGTGTTACCATATTTTACACATTGTATGGAAGTGGCTTGCTGGCACACGGGGGGGGGGGGGAGATGTTCAGCAGCCCCAAAACCCAGGACCTAAGCCCATAAAATGCCTTTTCTACCGAATAAGAAATTAAAGACAGTAATGAAGTTCTCTAGAACCAACCTCCTAAATTGCTTTGTATCCTGTGCTAGTTTAATATAAAGTTAATAAAGATTAATAGTAGAATTAGCAAGGTTTATGCATTTTTTCATAAGAAAAAATCTCACTGTTATTAAATGACACATACTTTTGCAAGTGTGCTGTACTTATCTATGTGCATGCTAGGGAATTGTTCATGATTTTATTTTCGTCTGCGTACTTTCTTCAAAATTAAGTTTTTAAAAACAAATTCTGGTGGTCTTCATCTTGGTTCAAACTGTTTGCAAAAGGCTATTGGCAGACGGCAAAATTATCCACTGGCATGCAAAGAGTTATAACGGGTAAATACTTTAGTGTTCAATATATTGTCTCATATAGGTAGCTTTCAACTGGGATATACATGTATATGTATATCATAAATATTCGGACACTTTTAATACATTTAACATGCTATGCCCTTTAAACAAAGCAAAAGTAATATTCGAAGGATCTAGTTAGAATCAGTTTTACTCTCCAATGCTAAATGGGACACTTTCATTCCTTCAAAACAATTCTTGCTTTTGTTGAGCTTCCAGTTTTGTGTTAATTACGATACATGTAGTCAAACATGTACAGTTAACTTCTAAATTATCTCCCAAAATCATTTCATTACAAAACATAATTTATTTTTAAAACAATTTCATCAATTATCGTGATTTGTTAATACCTTGCATATGATATGTTCAATAGATATCACCATGCCTACCAAATAAATCAAGAAAACGCGCAGAAATCACTTTTTAAAGCACTTTTTATTGTCATGAAATTTCAGACCCCCTCCCCTTTCTACCCGCCATAACTCTCGAGTGCGTAGAAGTTTTTAAATATTTTGCTAGTTGGCCCTTGCCATTAGATTCACCTATTGCACTGATACTACATTCACCACACCAGAAGCTTAAAAGCAGCGTTCTGGGAATCAGAAAAATAGGCGTATAAGGCCCAAACCGTCAATGATCTTTGTTCTACCACGCATGTAACCGTCGATTTTTTTTAAATGTACAGTTGATGCCTAATATAAGGATAACAAAACTATGGGTTTTGCAAAGCGGTTGATGTTTGCCAGTCTTTAGCCTTTACAGCCCTGCCCCCACCCCCAGATCCAAGGTGCCCTTTGTGTATGTATGTAGCGACATTATGTAGTCCAAAGGGCTCCTTGGGTGTTAGGGGGGGACGCACCTAAAAATAAGGATATGGCACACAATTCAAATTTCCAATGAAAAACGTTATGTTTTCATGTATAATACGTACGCATGCGCTGGAGGAATATACAGTACTATCTTTTTTGAAATTGAAAGACAGCTATGTCTTAAATATGCCAGCGCTTTAAATTTGTGAAACGTGGCAATGTAATCTCTCATTTGATCAAAACCGTACCCATTATGAAGATGTATAAATGAAGGGTTTCAGAGGAAATCTCAATTTTTCGCTGCTTTGGAAATAAGAAAGGCTTTGAAACGTATTTTGATATAAGGTTAGGACCCGCTTTTATTTTTTCTGTCTTGTGTTTACTATGCCTTTGTGCGCGTCTGATTATATGTGCCTTGTGGTCACCTGCTGGGAAAGGGCTGACTTCTTGGCTCTCGTTTGTGGTGTCCAACTGTGAGTTTGTCACTTTCCCATTGGTATCCTGGGTCAGGTGTGTACTTGATTGTATCGATTCCTGATCTTTGCATCCTTACCTACTTTAATATATTTTACTTCAATAATCCTTTGGTTTTATAAGCATTTGGACAATTTGAAAAAAATGTGTTTGTTATCGTGGCCAGCTAGGGAAAATCCACGCCTACCATGTATCACTAGAGCTCACTAGCACACTTTCTTTTAAATCTACGTGTTTGTTTTGCTTTTGATTTAGTGTTTAAAACACCCTGGTGAAAGGATATTTATTGGCGTTCAATTCGTCGTACAATGTTTGCAATATTGGTCATTTGATGCATGTACATGTACAGGTCACCAGGCATAAGTATGTTAAAAGTAATGAAGTAGGCAACGATAAGGAATCGATACAATCAAATATCACACCTGACCCAGGGCACAATATGGGAAAGTGACAAAACACAAGAAAACATCAAATACAAGAGAGCCAGAAAGCCAGCCTCTTTCACAGCAGGTGACCACAAGGCTGCAAGAATAGACAAGACATTATGACAGAGGCTACTATTGTAGAGGTATACATGTTTGTACATAACGAATATGCATACACTGTGATATTGTTTTAATAGGTTTTTATGCGCATGTCTGTCAAAGTAATAGCCCTACATGGCTTATGTTTTATGTATTCGACGGTAAATTAATCATCTTTATATATCTATATCTATGATTCGTTTGATTAGTTGTGTCTTGTGCGCGCTTGTGCGGAAAGTCAACATATTCTTAGAACTTGCATGCTGGATAGGTCCATTGAAGGGAGTAAGCGCAACGGTGTAGAGTGTTTAGGGCAGGCGCGTAGCCAGTAAGCCTGGGCTTCAACATCAAATGGGCCTTGATGCGAGCAACCCTTGCTTTGTTACTTGCAAACAACATAGGCACAGACCAGCCTGCGCTTTCGCGCAGTCTAATTAGCGCCTTTGTTATTCGCTATATGAAGAGTAAAGCAGCTAGGTCAGATATCGCTGTATTCTCCATTTTTTTGTATTGTAGGTTTCAACATGTTAAAGTCTCTGGCTACACCCCTGTTAGGGTCGCATGTGCAAAGGTCTAAATGAGCCGAATGATCCGGAAAACTAATGTATATGGGTGGGGACGCCGGTCCATTGTTTATTCTGTGAAACTAACTTGCTTACTTCCAAGAAAAAAATGGTAGTGGTTATATAAGCATGGGTGAAAGTTCAACATTTCAAAAATCCTGAACTTTAGAAAATTCGAATTAAAAACTTGTTTTATGCCTCCATATTATCGAAATTCCAAGTTTAATGGTTAATACATTTAAATAAACTGAAAGTAAATTAGAAAAACTATTATTACCTACAGAATTCAACATTTTGAGGCTGACTTTCCATGACTTTCTATGGAAAGTCAGCCTCAAAATCCTGAATTCAGGAATAATCCCGAAAACTTTCACCCATGTATAAACATTTTGACGACGTGAGGTCCTCATGACGTCAGAACTAATACAGTGACGTCACGTAAACCCACATCATCGAGAAATGGCGGACGACTTGATTCCCGAACAGCGTACTGTCATTAAATTCTATGTAAAATTAGGAAAGAATATGCCCGAAATTAAAGAAGACCAGCAAAAAGTTTACGGGGACTCTCGTTTCACAAATTGTTGTATTCACAAGTGGTTTTATCGAGATTTGTACTTCTTGCGATAGGTACATGTAAAGATTTGCACTAAAGCACATTGCTCTTGTCATCCTAAGTCGCCAATGCGATAAAAACTGAAATGTCATCTGCTGGTTTATTTGTGCCGGGTTGGTTTCCTGTTTTCATCGTGTTAAACAACGCTGAACTAACATGTCTCATTACGGCATTCTGCATATCCAGAACGAATGCCATTCTTTACTAGCAAGTTAATGGAATTGGTAAAACTCATTTAATTTCCTGGAAATACTTAATAAAGTAGAAGAATATCCTGACGGTTTCAAGAGAAATCTTTCCTTACGACATGGAAATTCTTAAATAAGCCTGCTCAGTTACACGGACTAGCTACAATGGTGTAGATTTAAGTGTTGTGTGTATAGCTATCAAGTATCTAGATTGTGAACAGAAACGCAACTGAAAGGACTCTGAGAATATTCAGTCTGGTTAGTGCATACATTTGTTATCAGATAAGACAAGTTATAATGTGACATGACTCAAGCCTGTCTGTCAGGCTAAGCACTAAGACTGCCAAATGGTATCATAAACGTATGCTAAACCGATTTTACTAAAGTGTCTACAGCATCATTCTGTCGGGCAAGAGTACAGTCAGTGAAAATATATGGATTTGCCTCTCTCTCTCTCTCTCTCTCTCTCTCTCTCTCTCTCTCTCTCTCTCTCTCTCTCTCTCTCTCTCTGTGTGTGTGTGTGTGTGTGTGTGTGTGTGTCACCAAAAGAAATGGGCAAATATACTTAGAAAAACAATTGTAGTTTATTTAGATTCAGTTCCATATCTAACAATTATTACAATAAAACTAAACTAAATATGCATGCATTTCATAGTTCCAGTAAACAGCAATAAAAATGAATGTTTGATTTTAGTCACGCTTCAATGATTAAAATACAATACATGTCCAAATGGTGCAACCCTCTATTATACTGAAAAGTCACAAGCATTCAAAAATGATTGAAACCCATTTTTATCGTTTGTATTCCATAATGGCTGGCTCCAAAATTATTGCTGGCTCTCAGCCAAAGGTATGACACCTAATTTTGTAGTTTCCGTTAGTATTTTACTTCCAATTTGTTTTCATATTGGCTGGGGTATGCCATATCTGTGCAATTTTTGTTGAAGAAGTTGTCACGTTATAGGCAAATTACTGATAAATGGGTGTGAACACTTGTCTGTGGTCAGAATTAGAATATAAGAAATGACCAGGTAAAGGTTGCAGCAAAAACTATAAACGCTAAACTTTTTGCTTGTGAACTTTGGGTAAAGAGGGTTGGTACATTTGGTGTGGTACTGTATCGTAGCCAATGACCCGTAAATTTGCATTCCGCTGAACTGCACGTTGGTAATTCTTTTAGATACGAAAATGCCCTGTATGGAAATTATTTTCTCAACTGTTATATAGTCAAAAGAATTTTAATATCCTTCAATTTTCAATTCTTTTTCTGAGTAAATATAAAACAAATTAAGCCGTGACATGTGATTTCAAACAATGTGGCATTTCGACAAATGTAGACTTACACGAACCTGTGTAGCCTCATTTTAAGCTTAGACACTCCAAAGGATGTTAAGTCAGTAGCTTAGCACTCATATACTTAACTACTAAAGAAACCAGACATATACTGTGTGCCAATTTTTTGGCAGTAAATGAATACGATGCAAACTTGTCTTTCCATTGCGTAAAGTTGAACAAAGGTAGACTAAGATGCATTGAAAGTATTTGAAAGTTGAACTTATTTCAGACGTCAGCTATCAGAACGTCACGTAACCCCTAAAATCAATTTAAACAAGAACAAAGAAATCACGCAAAATTCACCAGAAACCGCTTAAGTGTGGTTCTTTGTTATTTAATTGACATCTTCTGGGCATTCAAATAAAGTATGCAAGCTTTGTTCAACCCAAAAGCCTATTTTTATATTTTAACGTCAATTTTACGATATCAACATTTTATGAGCTTTTAAAAAGCACTGCCACTTTATCAACTTTTTTTACTTTGTATGATGCTTAAAATGCACTTTGATAATTTTTCAGTCCTTTTGAACCCCGTTGCTGCCGCCGCCTACGTCCATTTAGCGACGTCAAGCGTTACAATTACACGCTGATATAAATATACTGCAAAGCTTGAAATTCATACGCGATTAAAGTAAATTGTAGCCAATGGACACTATAACAGAGTAGACAGCACACACTAATTGGCGACATACTTTGACAAAGAAAAATCGGTTATTATCTATAGTTTACGTCTTTTCTTAATTGACGTTAAATTTGGTTTATTCCGCTTTTACCCTTTAATGTGAAGCGTAACATAAGTTCTGATTCTAGAAAATGCATTCTCTTATAATGATTGATTGACTCTAAGTCATTTCAGTTTCTAAAATTTGCTTAAACAAAGGAAACGAATTACTGCCTTTTAGACAACGCCGAAAGCACAACTCAAAACCCCCATATCATACGTCACAGCAATAAATTGCAAATTTTTAAAATACACTTTTGTCTATACTGGTATTGGCCTTGCATACATGAAAAAAGTTTTCAAGAAAATATTTAGACATACACTCCCCAGGCAAAAGTGATAAAACCAGTATTGTTACGTCGTAACGCCATGTTCTATATTTGAAAAATATATTTTTCGAAGCATTCTTTCCAATGTCTTGTTATTAAAATAAGCATATCGGCTTAGCTCTATAATTTGTTATTTACAAGTTTGAAGCAAGCAGATTTCGGTCTCGAGTCAAGCACACCTACACTGAGCCACTGCACTCCCTGTGTGTGTGTGTGGGGGGGGGGGGGTGTGGGTGTGTGGTTGGTTGGGTGGGTGATTACAATTCACCAGAAGCTAGCGCAAAAAGGAATGTTGTCCACAAAATTCAGATAGTTAATCATGTGTAAACAATGTGTAAACAATAGTGATAAGATATACTTAATACCAGAGGACCATGAGGTCCCGAAGCGCTCACCTGACACTGGGTTACAAGAATGTAGATGACATTAATTTATGGTTTTACTATAATGTCAGTATCACTCTATGATTACCAATATGGCGAATATCCCTACCGTACACACCAAAGTAAGAAAGAGGGCAATGATCAGGAATCAATACAATCAAGCACCACACCTGACCCAGGATACCAATGGGAAAGTGACTATAGGCCGTTGGCCCATTAGTTCCGTAGTCAAAGAGTTGAATAGTTCTTACCTATCATGGCATGGAATACACTTCGGTTATGTGCAATAGACACTATAGTCAAAGTATGGCTGTCTAAAGCGTGCTCCATAATATCTTTGCCTAATGCTTTGGCTGTTTGTTGGGCCCGCCGGTGTTTACCTGTTTGATTTCTTTTGCTCCAGAATTCAGTTTTATTTACTTTTGAGTCCTTATCATGCTTTATCTCCTTGTTATATCTTGATTTATATCTTCTAGAAGATGATGCATTGATAAGTTAGGGGTCTTTCATACAAACCAAATATCTATGTGTCTTGATCCACATCTGAATTTAGGGTGAAGGCTGACCTCTCGGCTCTCGTTTGTGGTGTCTAACTGTGAGCTTGTTATTTTCCCATTGGTATCCTGGGTCAGGTGTGGTACTTGATTCTATCGATTCCTGATTTATGCACCCTTACTTACTTGAATTCACCCTCTGGTTTCTAAGAAAACTGTGTTTGCAATGGCTGAAAGGTCAAAAGGTCAATCCTTTAGGGTTACATACATTCATTAACTCATTAGTGTAAATACACCACATAAAATGACTTTGGCTTCACTTTTTATTTTTTTTCTGTAAAGGAACGGTATGCGCTTACTACAGGAAAGCGAGAAATTTGTCTTTTTTTATTTTGTTTTTTTAATGTACACAGACTAATACTGCATTTGCTAGTAAATCCAGAATGTCGGAAACCAATCTTGGCTCTTAGGCGAAACAGTCTGGATTTATTAGCGACTATACGAGTAACCACGTGTATATATGCACAATTGCACAAAAATTATGCATTTTCACCCTTTTTTATAGTTTTCCGTCAAATCAGTACATAGAAACTAATTTACTGGAAAAAAAAACTCCTTGCGAGATTCGAACTTGTCTTCTCTATGATATTAGTCCTAGGCTTAGGTCACTGCACCACAGCGGACGATATAGTCATAATACTACTGTTATGATACATTGAAGTTGAGAAAACCTAATTTATTCCCGTATATATGTAATATTTATACCATGGGTTGTCCTCCTGTACGTGGAGATAATCCACGAGCTTTAGTGAGTGGATTATCTTACGTACAGGTGGACAAACATGGTATAACTAATTTATACCACCCACATAAATGCAGACCTTGCACATCACGAGATATTTCATGCTAAAGTTGGTAAAGGTGGTATAAGTTGAAAACTATCGATAACAGGTCCGAGATAAAATTAGCATAGGTCACAGGGTCAAACAAATACGACAATACAAGCAGGTATGATATAACTGAATAACATGCAAGTAAGTTAGATTTTAACCCTTTATATACGAATATTCTTTCCCATGCAGATTGATGCAATAGGGACGGAATTGTCGTTATATATAGTATTGTGTCGTAGGTCAGAACTTCCAAAATTAGGATGAATTTATATTCCTGCAGATTTTCATAATTAACAAACGGTACAGGCTCTGATGAAATACAGCAATTCATCTGGGTATTCACTGTTTGCCAAAGTACTCGTTTATGGGTTCACAGTAAAATATGGGTTTTGAAAAGGATCATTGACGGTTTGGGCCTTATACGCCTATTTTTCTGATTCCCAGAACGCTGCTTGTGAGCTTCTAGTGTGGTGCATGAAGTATCAGTGCAATAGGTTTATCTAATGGCAAGAGCCAGCTAGCAAAATATTTTCAAAATTCCTACGCACTCTATAGTTATGGCGGGTAGAAAGGGGAGAGGGTCTGAAATTTTATGAAAATAAAAAGTGCTTAAAAAGTGATTTCTGCACGTTTTCTTGATTTTTGGTAGGTATGGTGATATCTATTGAACATACCATATGCAGAGTATAAACGAATCACAATAATTGATGAAATTGTTTTAAAAACAAAATACGTTTTGTAATAAAATGATTGCAGGGAGATACTTTAGAAGTTACCTGTACATTTTTGACTACATGTACCGTAAATAATTCAAAGCCGAAAGCTCAACGAAAGAAATAAAAAAGAAATTGAAGGAATGAAAGTGTCCCATTATAAAAAAACATGAACAATACCCTAGCATGCAAATAGATAAGTACAAAACGTTTGCAAAATAATATGTCATTTAATAACAGTGAGACTTTTTCTTAAAAAAAAAACCCATAAAACTTTGCAAATTCTACTTTTAATTTTTAAGTACTTTATATTTAAGTAGCAAAGAATACAAAGCAATTTGGGAGGTTGGTTCTAGAGAACTTCATTACTGTCTTTAATTTCTTATTTGGTAGAAAAGGCATTTTATGGGCTTAGGCCCTGGGTTTTTGGGCTGCTGAACATCTCCCCCCCCCTTGTGCCAGCAAGCCACTTCTATTCAATGTGTAAAATATGGTAACACATATACATGTAAAATCTTTTGCTGGCACACAGGGGGGAATGATACTTTAAAAAATGTTTTCGGATTTCTATATATCTTAATGTAAAACTGATTGTTCTACCCAAAATTTTACATCTTTGAAGCATTTAATATCAAAAACGTATTTCACAGCCATAAAGTACTCAGGTCAGGGTAGCTTCAAGGTGAAGAAAGGGATGATTGACAAACTTTTATTTTTACTGAAAACCATAGGCATTTACCCATAGCAAGTGTCAATGACCTTTAACCGAATGTTTTCTAATGGATTTACCATACTGATAAATACAATAAAGTTGCGATTGTCTTTTATATATACTCAGAAGAAAAAGTTTAGTCAGTACAGACAGTGTGTGCAATAATTTTGTTAGACAGTCTTAATATTGACAAAAACCTTACTCAACATAAAATTCATTTAATTTCCTAAAAATGTGAACATTTTTAACAAAACATTCTGAAAATTAACCCATTTTCTTCATCAAAATCACACATCAGGAAAGGGCCGAGGCAGTTCCAATTGTACTAGTCATATGGCCACAACGCCCTTATATTGTTACACACCATTTAAATACTCTTCTCAAGAACCCGAAGTTGTTCGCCTGTAGCACTGAGGTGTAATGCCAACCAGGGTTTTTTCAAAAACGATCCTATGTTGATTTTGTCAACGTCAAGGTCTTTGCTTTCTAATTTTATTGTTTGTTTGTTATTTTGTTTGTTTTGTTGCTTTACGTCCCAAGTCAACAGCTATGGTCATTGCGGGACGGTCAGTTCACCTAACCACACTTTTTCCTGGGCAAGCTTGAACAAGCAGTTAACGAGTACTTCGTGCACATACTTTCGCTTGTAACTGACAACAACCCTTCTTGAGTGATTCAGCGGAAGGGAGAAGAATGACCGTAGAAATTATTTCATGATCAATCTCCACTAAAGTATGGGACCGGACCGGGATCATACTCGCGACCCCTTGATCTGCAGTCAGACTCGCATCTGTTGCCAGAGACTAATTTTATTAAATGGGGAATATTTTGACACATTTAGGGATACATCTGTATTTTTGCGACTGAGTCGTAGATTCAGACTCAACTATATTAGGTATTGTCATATTTATCTAAAATATCTATTGTCCAATACAAAAAGATCTGGTCCTATGATATACATGATACTAATTCATTGGATAAATAATTTGCATATTCAAATTATGATGAAATCAACCTAATGACCTAAACAGACGACTCCTTGCACACATTCACGTTTGACGGGATTCATCAATACAATTACTTGATGAGTAATATAATATACTACCTTAATCCAATAATATTAATTCTACAAATTAAATGCGTTTTATTTATGAAATTGTCAATGAAAAAGTTCTGTTTTCACAATTTCTAGACTGTTAAAGCTATTTTCGTCACTAATGATAACCCCCTGAAAATTTGCTTATTATCAGGCTGTGACTAAATGTCTGTACTGTACTGTAATGTACCCGGTAAAATACAGTACCATTACAAGGGGATGGGCACATCCGAAAATACCAAAAGTTGACCTAGGTTGGGCCCTCCCAGTGGGGGTACCTGTTCCTTGTTCCCCTTAAATAAATTTTCTGGTTCCTCTGTGTTGCAAATATTGATAATTTGCAATAACCCAACATCGTTACATCAATTATCTGTATTTTCCAATAGCATACTGGTACTGTCTTGATTCGGTACAGTACAGTACTCCCTATTATCACGTGATCTTAAAGTGGGAAAACCTATTATTGAGCCAAGTTTCCAGTATTTAATAGCGTATGTGTTTTGTGCAATCAACTAAATGAGCTTGGACAGTCACAATGATGTGATTGCATAACCGCCCATATGATTTTGATTTGAACATCATTTGTTAGCTTGCAATTGTCATTATTTTGAGCTCATAACACATGCAAATAGTCTAGCAGAGGTCATTTTCTACTTTCACTTCTGCTTTTTTTTTTCATTTAGCTCGTGACGTCACAAATCAGGTACCATGTATGACATTGATACCATGCACACATTACCAGTCTGACGTTGATCTCCAATAAGTTATCGCGCCTGTGCAGACAGGTTCATTTGACAAGTCTATTCATTAATAATCATTCCTAATTACCTAACAACTTGAACTCCAGACTGAGATGCATGTATCTAGGCCAGTACTTTTTCTGTAGTGGACATGTATTTATTGCACCAGACTGTGGTGACACCAGTGGAGGAATGCTGTCCAATTTTTCTAGGGCAGTGTTGGGTCATAGCTTCGATCTATAAAATCTTTCTGTTTACAAAGGTTAAGTAATAACCAACGTCATATTATCAAAGTAAGAAAGAAGGCAAAGACCAGGAATCTATACAATCAAGTACCACACCCGACCCAAGACACCATGAGTGAAAGTGACAAAAACACAAGAAAATGTCAACACAAGAGAGGCAAGAGGTCAGCCCAGCAGGTGGCCACAAGTCTACAAGGAACAAAGAACAAAGAAAACACGAAACACAAATAACAAACCAAAAAATATCCCCAAAAGAAGGATTGGTAAGAAAATTAATTAATGGAGGGTGATAATAAACACAGTTCCGTCTAATCCCAGCCGATTATCTTTTTTAAATAAATGAACGCCTTCATTAATGTTAACAATGGAATCACTGTTATCATGAAAAAAACGTTTATCCAATTACAGCATGCCCTAATAAGATAGAAATTGAAAACAACGGAAAAGAACTGAACTCTGAATGACATTTAAAACGTCACGCTGCACATACAAAACTGCACGTGCATGCATAAAATATTGACGTCAATAAATACTCTGGTTTCAATTTAGAGTACCCCTGCCGAATACGAGGGGCGTTAATTTAATTCTGGCACTTATGCGCCTCGTTACCACAGGACTGTTAGAAACTCGTGGAAATCGCGGTTATGTCACAGGGGGGGGGGGGGGGGGGCGTTTTTGAATAATGATCAAAATTTTGTTTGAATCTGTTCACTTTTTCAAAAATTGTCGTAAGTTCAAACAGGCGCATTCGTAATACTGTAGCGCTGGGCGTATGAGAGAGTCCCAGTGAGGCAGTTCTATTCTATTCCATAATGATTTACCTATTAGTTTTACAAAGAATTTACCAAGCTAAAACATTGCCCAAACTTAGGTTTGTTAGTTCGTTTCTTAGTTTATTATCATATATATAAACCCAAGTCACAAGCACTCAGCCCATATTGTCGCAGAAGCCATACGTTGTGTGGAATAATCAAATACAGGTTCAATTATTCAGTGCACATTGATTCGGCAGGTACGTTATTTAGTACAGTGTATACATCGTAGGTTTCCGTAAGGGCTCGTTTATTATCGTGAGCTAGGTGTCTTCCAATTGGCTGATGCATGTCTGTGACGGCTTAGTGCGCAGGGACCGCGGCACACCGTCACAATAACTGAAAAATCATCAGCAAGCGATTAGTCTGTAACTGTTCTTCGATGGGTTAAATCGTAGGAGACAACAAAGGAGTTATTCAATAGAAGAAGATAAGCAATTGGGACTTTAGGCACACTTGATTAGTGGCTTGGTTTCCGTGTTCTCTATTGATGGAATGCCGTCGTAGAGAGGTTGCCTTGCCACAAATATAAGCAAGCTTTGTTACTGGGTTCTCTACTGATGAAATGCCGTCATAGAGAAGTGGCAAAGCTAGACTTATTCTGATTGCCTGGGTCGTAGTTCTTGTCTTCTTGGGACTATTGGTATCAGACTGCCAGAGCATGTACCTCCGTATATAGAGGGTTTGAGAGTGTTCTCGGAACAAGGTGCTGTCATTAAGTTGCCTGAGAATAGGCACTATCTCTCAGAATTTATATTGTATGTATTTAATAGTTTCATGACCCGTAATTCTTAAGTGATTCCTCATCACAAACCAATCACAATCATTTGTATCTAATCATAAGGCAAAGTAGCCCAAAGAAAACTTATATATCTACTTTGATCATAGTAACTATCTTAATAGTTAATAGTGTGCACCTAAAGGCTCACAGTTATAGAGCCCTGGACACGCTACAATACAGTGGCTAAAGTAATGAGTGTTTAATGAAACTAATGTAAGTTTTAAAATAATGGTCTATATTAAAGGTCGCGTTTATCTGAACATGACATATAATGAATTGTGTAAGATACATTTGCAGTGTCCAAAAAGCTAGTTGTCAGGCCAAACAAGAAATTTCAAGATTGTTTTACTAACGTTAAAGATGGTTCCCGTCCTGGGCAGCCCAAGACTGCTTTTACCAATGTTAATATTGCTGCTTTGGCAGGCCCGATTAAACGAGACGCCAGACGTACAGTGAAAATCTTGCTTATAGTGTTTTCGCATTTTATCGGATTCATCTCATAAGATTTTGACCCAGCAGTGAAAGCTTTTGGCTCAATGTGCCCACATCGCTTGACTAACGACCAAAAAGCTACACGTATGTATATGCCCATTAAAAAAGTGCCAAAATTGTGACAATTCGAAAATATCAGATCTACTTACATTAGATGGAACCTGGATACAAAAGAGACCCCAGAGACGCGTCAATAATAAGCAATGGCTTTGCAAGACTAAGCTAGGCAAATCATCTTAAACAACAAAATGCGCGGGGAAAGGATTGAATCCCCAGACCATTTCAAATTTATGATTGTTTTATCATTTTACTAATTATCATGTTCATTTATGTATTTATCATTTGTGTTGTTGTTGGTGTTTTGATTATGTATAAATTCATATTTTAATTTGAATCCGGCAAATGTTTATGCATCAAACGCACACGTAGCGCAATGTTTTCAATGAGCCTACTTAATTGAAACCTCTTAGGAAAACAAGCGATTAATGAATACATAAACGACTATCTGTACACTTATGCACGAGATGACGTAAATATAACAAAAAATCCTTATTTATAAAAAAAAGAATGCATACATTTGACAAACAGTGAAACATTTTTCCAAGTTTGGATCTGGCATATGTTTATACATCAAACACACACGTAGGCATGGTTTTAGATAAGCCTACTTGATTTATACCGGTGAGGAAATCTAGCAATTAATGAATACAAAAGCGACTATCTACTAAATTATGCACTAGATGACGTAAATATAAAATAATTTTTAATTTAAAAAAGTTTGCATACGTTTGACAATTTCTAAAATAAGTGTTTTCCAAAATAAGAGAGATAGAGAGAGAGAGAGATGAGGGGGGATTGCTCACGTTAATATGATTTTTTGCATACTATGTAACTGCACGTTATTTCTTAAAGTGTGCGTGCCTTATTTTTTCTGGCGTAGTTAGGCTATGGTCTGTAAATTTAAATTAAAGTGTTACAAAGTATTTCCGGATGACATTAATCCTTTATATATGCATTAATGGAGTCTTCCTTCTGATCTGACGCAATACAATTTGACTGGTCTATTGTATGTATAAAGAGCTGAGATACTGTGTTCCCAGCAGTTTTTGGACTTTTAATTTCGAAATAAAATTGTTTTCTCTGAAGATCGTTTTAGTCCTAGCAAACAGTACTGCTCTAGACCAAAGTAAGCATTTAGAAGTCACTAGTATCGAAGCCAGTTGGACTATTACGAACACAATGGCATGCAAATATGTAGACTATTTTGTACTATCAGATCATCACACCGACTGTAAATAGCACTGACTAGACAACCCGTAATTCAATGCAAATCAGTTCATTCAGCTTTTATTGCTCTCTATTGCGGCAAATTGCGCTTCTTGCCGATTAGAATGTTTTGTGACATACATTGGACATCTCTTATACTTGTCAAATTCTGGTCCGACAGTGTCAAAACGATTTTGATGGCTGAAGACAAGGTTTATATAAACAAATCAACTGGCCGTATTGTGCACGACTCGTGGTAAACATAGACTTATCATTATCCGGTGCCAGAAAGAATGTGTAGAAAGCAAATTGGTCATCGCACAATTTGATCAAAATATACAGTACCATGTCGTTCAAGTGTTACATGTATATATGAGCTTTTTCACTTTAATACTGACCATGGAGGATCGACCGACGGACGGACTCACACAGCGATTAATGCATGCTTTTTTGACTCCAAACACATGCCATACAAGCACAGATGAGAGGTTTGGCGAGTACTTGAACAATATGTTGGTTAGGGGTGTTTCAGAATTAATTGTTGGGGAAGCAGGAGCAATTGGTGGTGGGGCGACGGTCGAACTTTTCAGCAAAGCTTTGTTCCCTTTGTGCATACAAATGGCCAGACTATGAATAAGTTAGCAACATGTGATCAAAATATACCATGTAGTTCAAGGGTTATGTGGATTTTCACTTACTGACACAGCGAAGCCTCTCCACCGTTTTGCACACATCCATGTACCAGTCAGTGTCAAGAAAATGTTAAAATGTATAAGTATGTATAATTTGATCAAAATAAAAAATGCGGTTCAATAATTATAAGCATTTTCGCTAAAAAAACTTTACCAGCCGATATGATGCTCGACGAAGCTTCGTCACTGTTTCGCACATCAGCGACTGGACAATGTTACAATAGACATGTATGCAAATTTTGATCCAAATATACCATGTGGTACAAGTATTATGAGCATTTTCGACAACTGACCTCGACCAGCCGGACTGATGCTTAGCCATGCCCTGTCCATAAAAAATGCAATTGCGCATGCCAGTGGTTAGAAAATGTTGACACGCATACGTTCGCAGAATTTGAACAAAATATACTCTGCAGTTCAAAAGTTATGAGCATTTTAACTAACTGCTAACTGACGGGCGGACAGACGGACTCACACAGTGATTATAGTTCACACCTGCAATAATGTAGAATCTTGAAAGATCTCGTATAAATTCGCCTGTTTTTCATTTCTAACTTTAGGACGCTATGCGTAAAGAGAAGTGACAACTGTGAATATAAGAATCTATCATGAGTAGAAAATCCATCCGGAGATGCGACATGACACAATGGCATCACTTAAACATTTCAATGACGTCACTTGTCGTTCGACTTGCGGCTTTTCGATTTTTAAATTCCCCTAGGGTTGGTGCAGGGTATGCGAGATAATAAAAATCCATCCTGAGTGTTAGGTTTGGAAAGAAAAACCCATCCCGAGGATCACTGGTTGGCATCACGATGCTTGCGAGTAATGACAAACGTTGATCGCGAGGGGTCTATTTTTGTATCCCATCCTCACACCAAAAACAATGGATTATTTTCCATGCTCGCCACTTAATACCTGATTTTATATTGAAACAAAACATGAAAATCCTGAATACGCTGAGATGCGACATACATGTGACACCATGACGTCATTTTACATTACAATGACGTGACGGCTCAACGTGCGGCCGTCGTATGGCTGTCCGTTTTTCCCCATGGGTTTGTATGGGGTATGTGAGATAGAATTTCTCATATCGGCAAACACAGCAGAAATCCCGATCTGGTGTGCAAGAAATATATGTCGATGTTACATGTAACACAAAATAGGTGACAGCCAATTAGCCACCTATTTTTACTATAAATCTACACTTGTTTTTCCAACTAAAATAACTTCTAATATACATTCAATGATACATATTCAATATTTTAACTGTTATTGTTGTAGTTTTTCTACGAATTATTTAAATCGAACAGAAGATACATGAAGCTTTAAAATTAGTTTTACGGTTACACTAGTACCAATGGCAGTACTGTTAAGCTGGCGTAAACCTTGGTGTAAGTTAAAGTTATCTTTTACTGTGTGCTCCTAATACAAAATTCAGAGAGGGACGTTGTTAATAACTAAGTGTTTTCTGAGATCTATAGTAGCAGCATTGACCAATCTATCCACATGTCGAAATCATGCTATTACGAGGGATGTTCGAAAAAAATTGCTTATTTCTATCAGGAAACTTTAAATTTCAAGTTAGCCTAGAAGCGCTCATTTAATGCAATCAAAGAACTCCCCGTGGCTAAAATTCAAAGCTTCAGCCGATGTATTCACTTCCTGAAGGTGTCACGGTACGCTGATTTGAGCACAGTAATAAGGCACTGATGAATAGCAGATTCCAGTGCCTGTCAGGACTGGTATTTCCGCCCAGAAAGGAATTATTACAATTTCCGAAGCATAAAGAAATCAAATGGGGCAAGGTCTAGGGAATACGGGAGTTGAGGCAAAACAGTTACTTTTTCTTTCTTCAAAAACGCTGCAATTATTTCGGAGGTATGAGCGGGACATTGACATGTAGAAGGCGGATTATTTAACAGGGCATCATTTCTGATAATATATGTTCGGCTTCTCCAGTACAGTGACTACGTCTTTGTAGTTCTTTCCAGTGATGGTTTGCCTTTTATCACGGGCACTCTTATTGCGACTCTTTCACCAGAATAGAAAATTGCATACCAAACCTTCCTTGCACTCAAAGACCGTTTGGCAATTATTGGGCGTCTGCTTTTGTTTAGCTGCCCAGTTTTAATTGCTAATCTTTCTGTCGGGCTCAAACTAATGGACCCATGTTTCATCACCTGTAACGTCATTAGCAGACTGCTTTTTGTCATACGTTTGAAACATTTTAAGCAGCGTTTTGGCCACTTTAACCCGTTGTCTGTTTTGCTCTTCAGTCAACAAATGTGGCACCAATCTAGCAAAAATCTTTCAGGCTTTCAAATGCTTCTTCAAAATAAGGTGAACCATTGATAGTGATGTGACAAATTTTCGTGCAATATCACGGACTGTATATCTGACATCACCTTCAATGATTTATTTTGTTGTTGAAACAATTGCTTAACGAGATGCAAATTTTGGCCTACCTAATTTTGGTGCTTTTTTGATGGAATCTAAACTTGATTCATATTTATTTTTCCAGCGCTTCACTGTGTCAGAGGACACACAAGAAGGTCCTTAGGCAGTAGAAAAATCAGTCATCAGCTGTTTCAAAGAAAAACCAAGTTTGTTCGAGCTTTGATGTTTGCCCGTATTTCATTTTTCTTGTATACGCTTCTACAAACCATGTTAACTACATTGCTGTAATGACTGCGTGCATTAATATGGCAAATTAAATGTCTTACATTTAGACGAAAATTTACATTATACACAGTTGTGCTGACCTTGAATAGACCTAGGTAGGTACATATTGTTTATTATCGTGCCCCACGTGGACATGGTGGATATCGAGATATAGGACAATAAGCAATTCATTTCGAAAATCCCTCGTATATATACTTGTATTATTCAACTACATTTATACGGTCACTGTCTTACATTGTACCACGCTCAAACTTGTTCGTATCACCAGTAGATTTACATTATACCCAGAGGTTGCATTGTGCGTGGTGATACAGTGGTCTATTTGTTGAATCTAAAACTGATCGCCTATATAGCCAATGATAAAACAGTGATTAATTGGTTGATAAATCACTGCATGGACTAAGGTGACGCTATTAGTCGTCTGTTTTGCCGTCAGTTTGATTTTTATGACGTCAACCATCCCATAATGCCTTGTAACTTTGCCTTAGACGGCGTAACGTCGTTTTTGCATCTAATGATCGTTCATAACGTACGCAGAATACGTATTTCAGTCCAAAAATATTTACGGGTTTAAGATGGCACCTTTTGATTCTTTGTGAGTGTTAGAATCGAAATGAATTCATTGTTTGTCGGTCAGCCGTTACTGCAGTATAGCGATTCAAATGGAACACTGTTTTTTGGCAATAGCATTAAATCTAAAATGGGAATTTAAAATTTAATTTGAAAAATATTTTTTAACCAAAAAATCCTAACCAAAATATTTTTTGAAGTTTGTATACGTTTTCATAATGCTGTGATAGGATGGTATTTTAAAATTCTTAATGTTTTATGCCAAATAACATTCTCTTCTTGTACCTTGAGCGATACGGGTCAATGACTATCAGTTGAACATAAAGCCATGTGTATACTAATATAAGACACTTTACAACAATGCACCAGTTGGCTTTAAATGCAGCAGCATATTAGCTTACGTTGCTGTGTATCAGCATAGTCAACAACATTTAAGTTATCTAACCATGTCACAAAGACGGTGCCTCAAACGAAAGGCTACATCTACAGATGTCTACTGCCCAAAATGCCCTCTTAGTTGGAAGCACCCATTTGCCTAGCTATTTCACGAATGGGTTAGCTTATTGATCTCACCACTCCCATATGAAAACAGGCATATTTTTCTATCATATAAAGAAACAGTAAAATAAGATATAAAATGAAATGTAGTTCACGTGAATGCCAGAACATCTGTAATATTATTCGTATTTTCAGGACTGTGTATTTCTAGTTGTATTCTCACGCATACAGACACATGGACAAAACAAACAGATAGGTAGACAGACGGAAACAGGCACAATGATGGTACTTGGTAGGCATGAAACGCGTAAATAACCAATTATCCGTAGAACTATATTAGCAGCTTGGATGGCATCGTAAACCGCACCATTTGATGTTACAGAATAACCGTCCGCTGTAATCTCTAATGTACATCTTATAGCAGAGCAAATAATACGGTATCTATCCTAGGTATTGCACTGACATTACAAAAATTGGTACTAAACGGGTATTTTCATTCCATCAAAAACTAAGTTACTTATTTTTACAAGATATCAGAGTAGTAGGATTGATATCATTTCCACCAAAATTTAAATCTAGTTAGGGTTTTGCTATATCTTTGCGCATGCAAGTTTCAGAGTGAAGAAACCTTCATGTAAAATTTTAAAAAACGAAAAACTGTGTTCCATTTGAGGTTCAATACACCAGTAGTGTTAACCCTTTTTGATTCTGAATACCCGCATATAGATACTTAGACACACAGTGAAGACCCAGATGAAATGCCACATAAGGCGGCATTTCATCAGAGTCTGCACTGTTTGCTAATATTAAACAATCTTCAGCGACAGCAAAATATAATTTTAGAAGGTTTGACCTGCAACCCCTTTAAATACAAAATAAACAATTCTATACTTATTGTATCAATATATATGGGTTAATACATCGTAATGAAAAGGGTAAAGACTCCCATCATAATGCACTCCCACCCAGTCTCATTGGAGCCTTAACTGTATGCTCAATGGATTACTGTGAACCTAAGCTTTTGTCATCCTCCCATGGATTGAGGCCTCAAATCAGACTGAACAGATATCCAGGTTGCTTGAGCCATCACTAGGCTAAAAGTTAAACGGGCTGTATTTTTACGCATATTTTCTATATTCGTATTCCTTGTGATAGGCACCGGTACATGGAGTACAAGTGGCTGGTTTATGCTGGTATGAACTAGATTTTTTATTAGACGGTCTTATTTCTCATTTTTGCCCATGATGTGAATCTATCATGTTAAATAAAAAATGTGGTTATTATTCCAGCCCACTCCTTCATCTTGTATAAATTTGAGATGTCCCATCCAAAGAGTTTTTTGTCAACCATTTAAGTCCCTAAACATCTTAATATGCTGATAATACGGAATGAGCCTATTTTATCATGTTTATGAAAGCATTAAACAGAAAGATTAATTTTGATTTTTGAAAAAAATGAAAGAAAAGCCTTGACAGTAAAGAAAATAAAGACATAATAAATTATTAAGAAGATATGCTACAGATAATGTATTTGAATTCCTCAAATTTTGGCAATTATATAGAAGTGCGCACACTCATTACCCACGCCTTGGTCTTAGGAAGGATTTTGTCACGTTAAGTATTGGAATGATTGGTCTTCAGTTGAACCAGTACATCAGTTTCACATGCAAGGAGCGAAGGCTCAGGCGACTCTATGTGAATGCACGGTCTTCACTTTCCTTGCACATCAGATCGTGGTTTCAGATGTTTTTACCCATTTGAGAAAATTCTTTCTCGCACACCAGATTGGGATTTTCGCTGATTTTACCTATGTGAGATACTCCGTACCAACCGATGGGAAAGATAAACAACGAACAACTGCACGCCGACCACATGTGACAGCACGTCGACACGTGGTGTCATTGTAATGTTAAAATGACGTCACCATGTCGCATATATGTCGCATCTCAGCGTATTTAGGATTTTCTGGAAGCCTTTTACATATTATTCCAATGTGTAATGAGGTATTTAGTGGTGAGCCAAAAAAAAATCCATAATTTATGTGAGGAGGTGATATAAGAATACTCAGCAAGCCTCGTGATGCCAATCGGTGATCCTGGGGATATTTCTATTCTACCCTTACACTCATGGTGGATTCTAATTCTCTCACACACCGTAAGGGATATAGGTGAAGAATCGGTTAAACATGTAGTCCTATAGTTCACTAGATAGCTTAGTATCTATGTTGACGTAGTGACTCTACACATAGAGAATATGTCTTTTGACATCAAAGGATCATTGACACTTGCTATGGGTAAATGCCTATGGTTTTCAGTAAAAATAAAAGTTTGTCAATCGTCCCTTTCTTCACCCTGAAGCTACCCTGACCTGAGTACTTTATGGCTGTGAAATCTGTTTTCGATAGTAAATGCTTCAAAGATGTAAAATTTTGGGTAGAACAATCAGTTTTACATTAAGATATATAGGAATCTGAAAACATTTTTTAAAATATCATTCCCCCCCGTGTGCCAGCAAAAGCTTTTGCATGAATATGTGTTACTATATTTTACACATTGTATGGAAGTGGCTTGCTGGCACACGGGGGGGGGGGGGGGGGGAGATGTTCAGCAGCCTAAAAACCCAGGGCCTAAGCCCATAAAATGCATTTTCTACCAAATAAGAAATTAATGACAGAAATGAAGTTCTCTAGAACCAACCGCCTAAATTGCTTTGTATTCTGTGCTAGTTTAATATAAAGTGCTTAAAGATTAAAAGTAGAATTAGCAAGGTTTTATGCATTTTTTTCATAAGAAAAAATCTCACTGTTATTAAATGACACATTATTTTGCAAACGTCCTGTACTTATCTATTTGCATGCTAGGGATTGTTCATGTTTTTTTTATTTTCGTCAGCTGACTTAGATCAAAATTATGTTTTTAAAAATAAACCACCCAGGACCACCATCAGCGTGTCAAACAGTTTGATCCAGATCAAGACCGACATTCTGTTGGTCTTCATCTGGGTTCATACTGTTTGCAAAGGGCTACTGACAGACGACAAAATTATCCACTGGCATGCAAAGAGTTATAACAGGTAAAAACTATAGTGCTCAATATATTGTCTCATATAGGGATATACATGCATCATGTATACCATAAATATTAGGACACGTTAAATCAATTTCAACATGTAATGCCTTTTAAACAAAGCAAAATTAATATTCAAAGGATCTAGCTAGAATCAGTTTTACTTTCCAGTGCTAAATGGGATACTTTCAATCCTTCAAAAATATTTATTTTTTTTTTGTTGAGCTTTCAGTTTTGTATTATTTACGGTATATGTAGTCAAAAATGTACAGGTAACTTCTAAATTATCTCCCCAAAATCATTTTATTACAAAACATATTTTGTTTTTAAAACAATTTCATCAATTATCGTGATTCGTTAATACTCTGCATATGGTATGTTCAATAGATATCACCATGCCTACCAAATAAATCAAGAAAACGTGCAGAAATCACTTTTTAAAGCACTTTTTATTTTCATGAAATTTCAGACCCCCACCCCTTTCTACCCGCCATAACTCTCGAGTGCGTAGGAATTTTGAAAATATTATGCTAGCTGGCTCTTGCCATTAAATTCACCTATTGCACTGATACTACATGCACCACACTAGAAGCTCAAAAGCAGCGTTCATGGAATCAGGAAAATAGGCGTATAAGGCCCAAACCGTCAATGATCCTTTACCAAATAAGGCTTAGAGAACTCTTGTTGAATTGCAAGGCACGCTGAGCGACTCAACATGTGTTCCCCAGGTCTATATAGATATTGTATTTCACCCACATGATTTACAAAGTACAAGGTATAATTATGAGCCGTGACATGAGATGTCCATAAATGAGGTATATGCAACCAGCAAAGGCTCAGACCCCCCCCCCCCCCTGCGCATACACACAGCCGGATCAGAGCCTTTGCTAGTCGCTCGAATAGTTTATGACTGTTGAGCTACTGAGAGAACATCATTTGGAGTTTCTAAGCTTAAAAGGAGGATGTAAAGGCTCGCCTGAGTCTATTCATGTCAAAATGCCACAATGTTGAAAATTACATGTCAAGGCTCAAATTAGATATGAGCCAGTGAATGATATTTCAAACAATGTGGCATGTGCGGCCAGCAAAGCCTCAGATCAGCCGGCGCATATGCGCAGTCTGATCAAAGCCTTTGCTAGTCGCTTGAGTATTCTATGATTTTAAGCTACGGACTGAACACCATTTGGAGTTTCTAAGCTTAAAAGGAGGCTGCACAGGCTCGTCTGAGTCTATTCATGTCAAAATGCCACAATGTTGAAAATTACATGTCAAGGCTCAAATTAGATATGAGCCAGTGAATGATATTTCAAACAATGTGGCATGTGCGGCCAGCAAAGCCTAAGATCAGCCTGCGCATACGCGCAGTCTGATCAGAGCCTTTGCTAGTCGCTTGAGTATTTTATGATTGTTAAGCTACTGACTGAACACCATTTGGAGTTTCTAAGTTAAAAGGAGGATGCAAAGGCTCGCCTGAGTCTATTCATGTCAAAATGCCACAATGTTGAAAATCACATGTCAAGGCTGAAGTTAGATATTGTAGTTTACCCTGATGATATACATTTTAGAAGGTTCATATAGATATTGGGGCCTCGTCGCGAGAAAACCTGTCTTCGGGGGTTTGCGACAAAGCGAGTCTCAAACCAGTCTCCTCAGCTACGGGGACTAGTTGGAAAATCGAAATTTCGCTTGTAGCAAGCTTAGATATGGTGCTTTCCAAAAAGCGAATAACAAAGGCGCTGATCAGTCTGCGCGGATGCGCAGGCTGGTCTGCGCCTTTGTTGTTCGCAAACCTCCGAAGACAGGTTTTCTCACGACGAGGCCCATTGTATTTTACACATATGGTTAACATTTTTAAAGAAGCAAGTAAGTAAGATCAGAGATACCACAATCACACACTGCAGACAAACCCATGGCACCGTGAGGAATAGCCAAAGAACACCAACACTCACAAGAACACAAGACACCAGGAAGACAATTGAAGTAAAGCAACCAGCTCTTTTTTCTCAATCAAGATGGTTAGAAAACCAGAAGGACATAAAAGGACATAAAATACTGAATAACAAAACAGAACCCAAAACTCGATATGGAGTTTGTATTTTAAAGACACTTTGCTTGTTTTGTTGCTTTACTTCCCAAGTCAAAAGCTATGGTAATAGTGGGACGGTCAGTTCATCTAACCACACTTTTTCCTGGGCAAGCTTGGACAAGCAGTTAACCAGTACTTCGTGCACATAATTTCGCTTGTAATTGACAACAACCCTTCCTGAATGATTCAGCGGAAGGAAGGAAATGATCGTAGAAATTATTTCATGATCAATCTCCACGAAAGTATGGGACCGGACAGGGTTCGAACCAGCGACCCCTGGATCTGCAGTCAGACTCGCATCTGTTGCCCGAAACGTTATTGACAGCGTTACGCCGCCAAATATATATATTTTTATAGACATGATTTACAGTTTAAAGGACCATTTACATTATATAGATCATTATTAGTTACCTCTCATATTAACTGCATTATTGGGCGTTGCCTGATAACCAATGTCTATCTCACGACATGTGCCTTTATCAGGTCATGATGACGTTGTACTTTTTGAATGACGTCACTAATGACACTGAATCAACGGAAAATTCAAGAATTACGTCATAATCACTAGTTTGAAGAGAGAAACAATGGGTAAAATGATAAATAGAATACCTGGTTCGCGTCTTTTGATATCAAGTTTACTGGCTCGGCTTTAAGAACGCATGTTGAATCGCTCGTCAAACCCTGCGATGTCAACAAGCGTTCTCAACCCATTGCCTGGCAAACTTGATACATAGTATTCTCTTTTTAAATGTCACACCGAAATTCCCCATAATGGACCAAGTAGTTTTGCAAGACACGAGAAAGGCTTCAAAAAACCCTGAAATGTAATCCATCCACAATTCAAACGTTTGTGGCCCAGCTATATTTGACATGTGAACAACAGATACACGTCAACCAGACACTATAGTAATTACAGACTGTCCTGATAGTGTCTGTTGAAAATATGTGAATGAAAATTTACACATCGTAATGGGTCTCGACGCAAGAAATGCTATGCTGTCTTCGGGGGTTCGCGAACAACACAGGCGCAGACCAGCCTGCGCATGCGCGCAGTCTGATCAGCGCCTTTGTTATTCGCTGTTTTGGAAAGTATTGCTGCAGATGAATTTAAAATTTTCTAGCTAGTCGTAGTAGCGAGGAGACTGGTTTGAAGCTCACTTTGTCGGAAACCCTGAAGGCATATTTTGTCGCATCGTGGCTCGGATAATGTGCAGATCGTAAGTACATTTCAGCCTTTTCATGAGAGTTTGGTACTTGTCGTCTATGATTAAAGTGATTCTCAATAAAAGCATGCGACGATATTCTGAAAGGACAAGGGTGTGCATGACCTGGACCTTCATCAGTGTCCCTTTATTACGTGTGCCAACCGCAAACGCTCTGGTTAGACTGCATGCAGGATTGTCTGGGCCTTCAGCTTCTCATAATAAGTAACAAAAGCTCACGTGGAATGGCTCCTTTAACCATTTGTTACATATTTGAAAGTATAATGTAATTGTCGGTAACAGTCCTGCAAGTTAAATGAAAATTCCAAAACCCCGTTCAACATGGTCTATCCCATAAGTTTGACAAGACTTCGTCAATCAAATTACTGGCACTATATCCATTCAAATATGCATTCGTATCTTATTATATAGCTGCAATTGTTTACGTTTAGTATCAATATCCGAAAATCTATTGTATACTTCGATACTGAGTCTATTAAAATTCATTGATGAAAATATCCTGTATTCTGACTTATTGAACTTTGGTAAGCAGTCGTATTGAATTGTCTAGATGTTCGGCAAACGATTTAACCTATATTACTTTAGATTATCTTTCGAAAAACGTGCTTTACACATGTTGCAAACGGAGTTAATTTCGACATACATGTACATGTCATTTTCAACAAAGGACTGGTTTTACAACTTTCGGTGGACACAATTTATGTTTAACGAACGCATGGCAGATAGACTGCAAATGCCGTTGGTCAGCTTCTTGTCGACTCAAACATGTCATTACACTCCAGGTTTATAATTCATATACTTTACATTTCAAAAGCTGATAATGTTAAAAGTTAACGTTTGTAAAATGTTTGCTATCTGATAAAAGATGCAATTTCTTAAACAGAAAATCCATGAAGAGTGCTATAAATGCAGGAATTATAGTAAATTAAAGCAAAGAGAAAGAAAACATGATTAAAGAAAAAAAAGAGGGATAAATGATCAAAAAAAGCAAATACACGTATTACTTGACTTTTCGCTTACTGTAAAGGCAGCGCCTCATGAATGTGTAATTAGGACTAGTCAACCTTAGGCATAGGTAAAAGCAGAAAAGGAGGCGTGGTTTTATTTAAAAGTAACTGTATCATCTTGTGCCACAACCTCAGTCATTATTTAGTTCTAAAAACTCCAGCAAAATAACTGTATCTGAAAATAACTATTTAACATAAGCAGGGAGGCAAACATTGTGGACCCAGATCAGACTGATCTGGGTCCACACTGTTTATCTATGAGACTTCAAATAGTTTAGTGGACGACAAAAAACATACATTTTGTGATTATGCACTTTTAGGGTTAATAAATGTGAGTTCAGTGTGTATACGGTAAGTGTTTTCATGAAAAACACGCACGTTTGCGCGGCTAAAAAAGCGTAATAACTCTTTACCAAATTATAAATAAAACCTGATTTCCCTTCCTTAGCAGATGAAATAGCCAAACCACACCCAGATATGAATATTAAAGTTGCCGCCTTTACAGTAAGCGAAAGTCAAGTAATACTGTGTTTCAAAGGGGTGAACACTGTAGAAATAACGTTTTTACTTGAATCAAAGCAAATGTCTTTTGTTTGTTTGCATTTTACTGTTACACGTATTCTTTCAGTATCAACTGAATTTGAAAATCATCTTAAGTTTATAACTACTGTAGTATAGCCCTTCAAATGGAACACTGTTCTTTGGCAATAACATTAAATCTAAAATGTGAATTTTAAACTTAATTGGAAATATACAATTAAACCAAAAACACCCTAATCAAATTTTTTTGAAGTTTGCATGCGTCTTCATATATGCTGTGATAGGATGGCATTTTAATATTCTTAATGTCATATACCCAATAATATTTCCCTCTAGTACCTTGAGCAAAACGGACCAATGACTAACAGTTGAACATAAAGCCATGTATATACTAGTATAAGACAATTTAAAACAATGCTTCAGCGGTTTTAAATGTAGCTACATATTGGTTTGCGTTGCCGTTAATCAGCCAAGTCAATAATGTTTGAGTTATTTCCAACCGTATCACAAAACTGGTGACCAAAAAAGGCCATTATTCGTAGACCTATAAACATAGCTTGGATTGCATCGTAAGCCGCACAATTTTGTGCCTTCAACAAGATAATCGTCTGCTGTAATCTCTAAAAGACATTTTATAGATGATCAAATACTGGTAAATCTATCCCAGATGTATTACACCGACAGTACAAAAATTGGTACTGAAAGGATATTTTCATACTAACAAAAAACTAAGTTATTTATTTTTACAGCATATCAAAGCAGTAAAATTGATATTATTCTCCGCCAACATTTAAATCTAGTTAGGGTTTTGCTATTTCTATGCGCATGCAAACTTTCAGTGTGAAGTAACTTTTATTTAGAATTTTAAAAACGAAAAAATGTGTTCCATTTGAGGTGCAATACTACAGTAATGAAATAGTCCAAAGAATTAAATTTTCATAGAGAAATATTATACCTAAATCTCTGGAAAGACCGATGACCACCGCATGTAATATGTTTTCTTTTGTACAGATCATAAAAAAGTAAGTGAGTATGATCAGGAAATACCACAATCACAAACCGCAGACAACCCAGTGGCACCGCGAGGAAGAGTCACTCAACCATCACGAGACACCAGGAAGACAAATTAAGCAAAGCAACCAGCTCTCTCTTCCCCATCAAGATGATTGCAATACGAGAATGGACATACAGTAACGTACAACAAAACATAGAACAACTACAGACTCCTACAATGGGAATAACAATACACAATAAGTCAACAACAACAGAACCACCGCCTTAGAACGGACAGCAGCCCAAGCCACCGGGGGCATAAATGCATTCTACTGGTACCAAATCTTCGCCCTAGATTCGGCTGTTGTTGAAGTACAAAAATGTTTAGCTCGCATGGAAGCCTAACTAATCTTCGCCCTAGATTCTGTTGTCAGCTTTAAGACAACATTGTAATTATACGAATTCGTCGAACAAACGCTTCTCTGATGAGTATGACGAAGTCATTAAGTAATTGTCATGGTTATAAAACATAATACAAGTATAACGCTCACTGAAGAACCAAACATCTTAATGCCTGTATGGATATTGGTAAACATATTTAACTTGGTGAAAACATTTTAAATCGCGATGCTTTATCTCTTAAGCTCCTATTCAAATGCTGATGTTTTTACTACAGAAAATACATTTCTCGCACACCAGATCGGGATTTCCGTTATTTCTATCTCACACACCCGTACCAACCCGTGGGAAAGATATAAAACAAACAGCCACACGTCGGCCGCACGTCGATCCGTGACCTTATTGTACATGTAGTGCTAAAATTACGTCACCATGTCGCATCTCAGCGTATTCATGATTTTCTGGAAGTATTTTTCATGTTATTCAAATATAAACTGAGGTATTAGTGGTGAGCAAGAAACAGAACCCATTATTTGTTTAAAGATGGGTTTGAAAACTCCGTCCTGAGGATCACCGATTGGCATCACGAGGCTTGGTGGTCTTTGGGACGTATTTTTCTATCCCACCCTCACACTCATGATGGATGCTTATATTATTGCATGACGTTGCGTCAGGGAGGAATATAACACCATGTTCAAAGTCGATAAGCCACTGGTGGTTTCCATACTTAGTTACCACACCGGATAGCCGGCAATCGAAAACGCATTTTAACAATCTTCGAACGTGGATCAAGAATCGATAGATACAGTGTTTTCGATTGCTATTTTTCAAATGGAAATCGAAAACCCTGTTTCCAACTATTTTTGGTCTACCTTTAGTCGATAGTCTTAACGTTTTCGATTGCCGCCTATCAGGTGTGGTAGCGTTAGGAATAGCATTCATAGCAATTTTGCGTACATAATGGCAAAATCTTAACTTAAAGTTGTGAAGAAATTTAATGTTAAATGATACATATAATCAGACATTGAATGTATTAACCCCATTGCGAAAACAGGACAAAATGCCCAGCAAGCCTCGCATGTTTTCGCTTTCCCTCAACTCGTTTAATACATTCAATAATGTCATGTAATATCCTCTCCTTCTACACATGAACATTACAAATGGGTCAATTCATGAGATCTAAATTTATGTTTAGCTTATCGCATATGCGATGGTGTTGCTTGCACTCGCAAAGAATGTATTTCTAAAACATTAAACCCTCACGAAAATGTCTGAATTTGGACGAAGCCTTGCTGTCGAATATCAAATCACCTACTTTCTCTTGTTTACCAAATTGTTCATTGGCATGTACCATTATAGTTGTACGTCTAGACAGTATCAGTTGTACTAATCAGATTTAATACTTTAATGTATTGCCGCGCCTACAAGATAGAATTCTGAACAAAATACATTAGTATGGACTACCATTAAGGAAGTCATTAAGCATATTACATTTGTGGTATACTCAAAGTAACAGAGTTAAATGAGCTTATTTACATATATGTCTAGGAATAGTCGATTTAACTACATTTTGTAGCCGATGGTTTCATTAATAAAATTGTTCATTGCCTTTTCGGAGAAAAGCGAGGGAACATAATACATTGCACGTGCTTTCCGTGGTGACTGGGTAGTGGTACATCGTTTCCTGTCGCTATAAAAGGCAGCCAGGCGTGCCTTACGCCTCCTACAGTTTTACACCGATTTTTAAAACAGTACAATTTTTTTTCCTGTTATGTCCATGGGTGTTAAAATGAAGTCTTATAATTTCATTGTTGGTCAAAAGTTGACTTGATCTCTTTATGTAAGAAAGTACATGCCCTGAAATGGTTATTTATCTATCGCAGAGATTTAGTAGTATGTTATGTTTTATCTCACTTTTTCATTGGTTTAAAATATGATTTTCATGTTGAGGCCGAAATAATGATAGTTAAAACGCGAAAAAAAGTAAATAAATATCGGCGTCGATTGTTTATGATATAATGTATGGCACGATACCTTTTCCGCAGGAAAGAATTGCCGATATTTGTAGGTTACGGTCACTAAAAGTAACTGTTTAAATATTCAGCATTTGTGCGCAGGGCATATTTGTTGTCGTTCTGACTCGAGTTTTTGCGAAATTCAAGCAATGCGGTACCCTAGAAGCATCGCTACAGATATTTTGGAATAGCATAGGTTCCTAAAGCCAAACGCTTTAGTGAGCTCAGTTGACCGAAGACATAACAAAGTAAAGTATAAACATCTCCCATTTTTTCCTTCTCAATTTCTTTAAAAATTCTCACGTTACTCATATTAAATATGTCTTTTATCACTTTGTCCTATATCTTTTTTAAATATATTTCTTGTCATTAGTTATGAGCTTACGATGATCTATTGATGAGATGGGGCCTGATGCTTTGGCTGTTTGTTGGACCCACCGGGGTTTACCTGTTGGATTTATTTTGCTCTGGTATTCAGTTTTATTTATTGTTGAGTCCTTATCTTTGCTTTATCTCCTTTTTATATCTTAATTTATATGTTCTAGGAGATGATGCATTTATAAGTTAGTTTCTTTTTCTTGAAAACCAAACATCTATGTGTCTTGATCCACATCTGAATTTAGGGTGAGGTTGATGCACGGTTAAACCGGTTTAAGTCCTCCAGTAGAATATTCTACTGAACGTTCAAAGGTGGTACTTCTTTTGTAGATCTGTTAAGTTTTTTCTGTCTTGTGTTTGCTATGCCTTTGTGCGCTTCAATTTACATGTGCTTTGTTGTCACCTGCGGGGAAAGGGCTGGCCTCTTGGCTCACGTTTGTGGTGTCTGGTTTGTCACTTTCCCATTGGTATCCTAGGTCAGGTTTGGTACTTGAATATATCGATTTCTGATCTTTGCACCCTTACTTACTTTAACGCTGCCAGAATGACCGTTTTCACACCTTTCGAATTTCAATTTTGTCCACTCTCATATCAAAACAAATATAAATAAAATTGAAAAATAAAAAAAAACAAGAAAGAACACTAAAGTTTGTCTATGACGATTACACCAGTTCCTACATTGATTTGCTGATTAAAGCAAGCTTACCAACCCTTGGAACCCGAAGAGTAAGAACTATGGCCATAGAAAATTTTGAATGGTTTAGCTTCGCCTGTTACCTCAGATCTTTTATTAATCAAGAGGAAAACAAATGCAATTTAGATGCTCTAATATTTTACAGATACCACAAGTGTGGTATTCGATGCATGGTAAGAAATCGTTCTAATATGCGGCTCCTGTGCTGTGGAAGTCTTTACCTGATGAATTTAGATCAACTGTTGAATTTTAATAAATTCATTTCTTTTATTTCACACTGGACTGGTGAGAATTGCAAGTGTATAGCCTGCATGGCTGTACCTTGATATTTTTAACACACAGCCTATGTAGCCTTATATGAAAATTTTCTTTGAAGCTTTTATGTGCTTTTGCAATGCTATGTTTGCCAATACTCTTACGCATGCATAACCTGTTTCGATGTCTCTAGCATGACTTTATACATGATTTTAGTTTCTTCTAGGATATTTAAAATTGTATTTAGCTGTAATTTTCTTTAACTTTATTTTGTGATTTTTTTTATTATCATAGGTGTTGTTTATAGGGTCCCACATGGCGAAATGATTGCCTTACAATATGTCTGGTTTTAGTGATATAATATGTCCCTTCATGTATTATAAATAAATTGTGCAAGTTAGAAACATTATGTATGAATGTACTTCTATGTAAAATGCTTTTAATATCTCTTATTTTTAAGTCACTTTAATTGTGTGCATTTAATCTGGTACCTTAATCTCTAAGCTAATATTCATATTCAATTGTTAAATTCATGGTCGGTTCAAAAGCTCACAAAGAGCCTATGTTGTATTGTTTATACTGTATGTCTTGCTGACTCAAAATAAAGCTTATCTTATTTCAACCAGTAAACAACCATGAAATGATTCCAATGAAGTTAATGACAATCGTGTACTCTCAAATCATGGTATACCAAAACACGGACCATTGAAGTGAGCAAGTCATTAAATTTTAATGCCAAACAACAGCATTAAAATCCTTAAAATGCTCTTATTGCATAGCATGTTAATCACCCCCATTAATTATTAAAGTGAGCTTTAAATTGGATTTTAATTGTCCTTAATACCTCATTAATCTGCAGCAAATGGGAGCCTATTGCTGATGAAAACCCTATTAAAAAGTAACTGTCTTTAAATTAGTTATGAATTAATGGTGTTTTAATATAATTGTGCTGTTAATATAATGCCATTTTAATGTAATTTTAATTACCAGTAATGTATAGCATTTTCATTGGGTATTTTAATACACATGAAATATGGGTCTCATGGCAAGAATCATTGAAAAATGCCGCAAAATTTAATAATTCTTAATGTTTTTAATTGATCTTTAAAAATGATGTGTGCAGTAATTGGGAGGATTCAAAGCAATGAACAATGTGATGTCACTTAGCAATCAGCCTAAACTCTACACTGAACCGAAGTTATAAGTAGCCACCATACAATTTTTGCTCCCGTTCAGAAAGTAAAAATCGCTCTCACAAAATTTAAACTCTATCAAAAGTTCCAAGGCTTTGACGAGACTCTGCATATTATGTCATTTCAAAATGACTGGTAGACCTTGCACAAACGAGGTCCGAGTAAAGGTACCATCATTTCAAAAAGTCACAATTTTTAGTGTGATATAAACTATTCATCAGATACGTTATCCATTTACATTTTAATTAGTTTGAATATGTTTATAATAGCTGTGATATAAAATGAAAAGAATCAAAAGGTTTTTCGACAATTGAATACTCCATTTCTCTTCTACGTTAACATGAAGACAGCCACGGTCAACAACCTAATTAAAATATTTTTCGCTAAACCATGCAGTTTGCATACTCGCTTTGCATTGCTCTGTACGCTTTATTATCTGCTGCATAGCAGTGCAATTTTCATAGGTTCTTCATTATATATTGGCTTCACTGTACTGCTTAAAAATTAAAAGAAATCTTTAACAAATGCCATATAAATGACCTTTAAAGTTTCACATTGAAATCGGAAGTGGATACCAAATTAGTAAAAATATCGTTAGAAAAAGGGCGCATTAAGTTGCATTATGTTTTGTCCAACATATTAACATAAAATAAAACACATACAATGATTTTAGTATGTGCAGCTGATGATTTCCGAAAATTTCGAAAAATTCTGAAAATTATCAATTTTTAAGAATTCATAAAAAATCTGTCACGAGCAAAATGTCAAGTGTTTGGTGTTTTTCAAGTCGACTAGGCATGTTTGCAATCACCTGTACTTGAATTCGGTAAAAACTGCACTCAAAACGCTTATTTTCTTCAAAAAATGTATTTTTGCATTTTTGAACCCAAAAATTGTGAAGTGATAGAAAACTCTTCCAAAACACCGCTTAAGTTTAGTCCATTACAATGTACATACTTGGGCAAAAATTCATTTCAATATCACTAGGGCTTAGTCAGAAAAAAAGAAATTGAAAAGTGGCTACTTAGAACTTCGGTTCAGTGTAGTTCTTATGTTTTTCACATTGATTTTCGGCGATAACTTTTTTTATTTTCAATTTAAGCAAAATGTGATCGCGATGAAAGTTGTACAGGAAAATTAGCGCCAATTTCTCCAAAAGGTCCGAAGTTTGTGGCACATTCAGAGTTTTGTGTACATAGATGAAGAATTAACAATAAATGGAATTCAGCAAAAAAATTCTAAGTCTTTTATTGACAAGTAAATTTCGTTGAGGCGTGACAGAAAGGGTTCGTCTCAAAAGAATATTCAGAAGCGGTGAATAAACCGTTATTCAGCGGCTGTGCAAAGCATAATCTTGCTGTTTGCTAACCCATAAAGTACAGAATCTATTTTGAGCATGATCATTTGTAGGAGCAGAAGCAGTGATTACACATGGCGTGCTATTTTTCTCGTATGCACGTGCTCCAAAACGGATGGTTTCGAGATGACCCCAGTAGCTTAACGCACCAGCGAACCTGACGCGATTTGCAATATATTTAAACAAGCCATTCATCGCTTTAGTAAGTGAATTAGGGCGGCGCATGTAGTTTTTTGACTGACAAATTTATCTAAGTTTATTTGAATTTTGATGAAAAATCTCAAAGAGTGCATCTATGCGCAACGTTAACTGCAGCATCTTGGATCATGGAACCATTTGGAGAAATTGGCGCTAATTTTTCTCTACAACTTTCATCGGGAACACAGTTTGCTAAAATGAGTAATAAAAAAGTTATCGCCGAAAATCAATGTGAAAAACATAAAAACTAGAGTATAGTAATTGAAAAGAAACGCCATCAAAACGCCATCTAGGCTCATAAATGATAAATTGCATACTATTTGAACGGCGACCACTACATGTAAGGGAAACCTGAGTAGTCTTACCCAGTATCTTTGCTGATCGCATACATGCTATATTGAATGTGATGAGTTTTGAGATCAAATAACTCTGGTTTTCAGTGTCACCATATTATAGTAATGCTATGATATTTTCCTCTCCAGTACAACAGTAACTGTGCTCTTTTTTACATAAATAGAGGATCTTAGTTGAATGCTCATGTTTTATTGAATTTATTAAACGAGTCTGGGTTAAGAGATAAAATGCGAGACTTGCCGAGCATTTTATCTTTTTTTCCCAAAAGTTTATTATATAGGAAGGTGGATAGGTTGGTAGGTAGGTAGATAGGTAGTTAGGTAGGTAAGTAGGTGGGAGGCTGGGTGGGTGGGTGTAGTGGTTGGCGGGTGGTATAGTGAGTAAGTAGGTACTCTATGTGGGTAGGTCGGTAGGTAGGTAGGTTTTGTTTTGTTTGTTTGTTTGATTTGATTCTTTACGTCCCATCAACAATCTTTCAGTAAAACAGGGACGGGCCTTCCTGTGTTGAACCAGTACTAAGCTAGGATAAATGTGTCTTGCTCAAGGACCACAACGCAGTGACACCGGTGAGGCTCGAACCCGCGGCCCATCGGTCTCAAGTCAAGCACTCTACCACTTGAGCTACTGCGCTCCCTAGGTATGTAGGTAGGTAGGTAGGTAGGTAGGTAGTTAAGTAGGTAGGTAGGTGGGTGGGTAGTCAGTAATTAGGTAGGTACATAGAAATATCGTTAAAAATAACCATGATGTAAATATCATGATAGGCGGTTTGGTTTTACCCTCGGTTTTAATGATTGATATGTTAATGCCTAAACAATAGATATGACCTAGGCCGATCGTACATACACAGTATGTGTGCCTTCATATGTCTGGCTGTCTGTGACTTATCAACCCACGATCATGTTTTTGCAAGAGGTAGAAGTTCAAGGTGCAAGGCGGGAGCAGCTGTTGACTATGATCACATTTCGATGTCTGCAAATGTTGATGTAAATATCCCACAAGTTTCAAGAGTTATAAGGATTTTTACTTAGTGATAACGGACAGACGGACTCGCCTAGTGATGCTAAACAGTGTTTATGTTTTAACAACAACAGAATCTAGGGCGAAAATCAAAACAGTAAATTTTACAAGTATACGCTTTTCAAAAAGCTTGCGATCATTCAGCACTTAACTAAGTGGTTTATACAGAGGTCATTTGTAAGCTGTTTCAACGAAAGTGATTTTCTATTAAATGACACACCAAATGGGTGGGTAGTTGGGTGCCTGGTTGGTTGGGTGGGTAGGTAGCGAGTAGGTAGGTAGGTTTGTTTGTTTTGTTGTTTTACGTTCGAATTCAGCAATTTTGGTCATTGCGGAACGGTCTGTTCACCTAACCACACTCTTCCCTGGGCAAGCTTAAACAATCGGTTAACCTGCACTTAACTGCCACCGGAATTTTTTTGCCAAACCAGTTTTTGGCAAAATGACCTAGTACTTTTAGTTGACATAGAAAGCTAAAGTGACTTATTTCCAGTAGAATAGACCCTACTGAGGAAATTCTATAGGTTTTTGGCTTAAAATCTGTAATGACCTAGAAAATATTCCACGACAAAGGTCAAAATCCCCGCGGGGATTTGCAAATCCCCGCGGGGAAAATATTTCCCCGCGGGGATTTTTCACCATCCCCGCGGGGATTTTTCCCCCGTGCGAAAAATTTCCCCGCGGGGATTTTCGAAAATTCTAAAACTCATCTTTTTATTCAAATATGACAAGATCTCATGTTAATGGTGTGTAAAAATGAATGTCCACCAGTAATAACAATTTTTCATTTTTCCCCGCGGGGATTTTTCCCCGCAGGGATTTTTGGAGAAAAAATCCCCGCGGGGATTTTTAAAAATCTGTTTAAGGGTCTAAAATCAAGCTTAAGTTCACTCTTGCAATCTGTTTGACACATTTGAGTATGTTTCAAGTATATATTAACATTTTTATTTTCCCCATGGGGAAAAATCCCCGCGGGGATATTTCCCCGCAGGAATTTTTCCCCGCAGGGATTTTTCCCCATGGGGATTTTTTTCTGCACAGTATTCATCCTTAGAGGATATTATTCAATGGCAAAGTATTTTTCCTGCATTTATTCACATTTATATTGTATATGGTATGGATCCAGCTCAGTTGCTGCATGTTGTTGTGAAGCAAGCGGGTAAACTGTATTTTAGATTTACTTGGTCACAAACCCAAAGACAGTTTTTCACATTATGCTGCCCATATACCTGTATTCACAGCAAAGCTGCACCTGTTAGGGCCACCTGCTTGTTCCATCTCTTTATTCACTTTGCAAAGAGTTTAGATCCAGAACAGGCCCTACATCTCAGGTACAGATTACAGGATCAGGATCCAAGCTGTTTGATATTGTGGTGTTTTTTCTGAATTAGCTTGGGCATAGTAATAAAACTAATACTGTTAATATCAGCTAATAAAAATAAAACATTTGTCCTCTTTAACAGTTTTTGTTAAATAGTTGAGAGGAATATGATTTTAGCATTTGTGTTGTCTGCTGATTCTTCATTGTTTTAACTTCTTCAAAACAAATTCAGTCAATATCAATAGAATGACAAACAGTTGGATTCCGACTTTGTCTTAAGGGATAATTAGTAGGTTTGTTTTGACATGCACAGTCAAACAAACCGTGCCTCCTTTAAGCAATAACTGTTTGAATCCAGATCAGGCCCAACAATGTGTTAGACCGGATCTTCGTCCAAACTGTTTGCTTAATATTTTGTTTATCAGCAGACAACATTAGTGGATAAAAGGTCGGAGAGGCCATATGCATATGACTTATTTACTGGCAATAGTACAGTGTACTGGGCCGACTGGATTTAGTGGATTAGTACTCTATGTGCCAGAACAACCACCTAAAACAAGAAAACTGGACACTTTGGAGTACTCCACAATAAATCAAGTTATACAAATATTTACACCCATGTAGGCAGTGCTCCACCATCTTGCTTTGGAACTAAAAATCACCACCTGAACACCCCCGCCCCCCTCTCTTTTTTCTTTAGACACTTGCTCAATCGATACTGATCATTACGCAAATTTTAGAATTTTGAGAAAAAAAGAATCTGTTGGCTGTGCTTTTTACTGATTTAGGAGTGCCCTAATCTCCTCAGTGGTCTGGGAATTGACCACAGAAGGAGAAAAACTATTCCACTGTGGAATAGTCCACGGAAGAAAAAATCTTCACTGAATCACTGTATGTTTTGTATCTACAATATTGGGCACTGTTTGATGACCTGGTAGATTTCAAAATGTGAGCAGGGTCAGGTACTTGTCTTTTTCTATAGACACAGCACCACAATGTATCTTATGAAAGAGGAGAAGGGAGAACCGATCCCTACAAGCCTCAAGAGATGGCACTCACGCACATCGAGCATCTCACTGACACTACCTGTGTTTCACCATCTCCGGCATGTCCAGCGGGCTGCTGTCCTCTGAACTTTCTCTACCTGATTAATCTGAAGCTTTGAGTAAGGGCTCCAAAAAGGTGCTGCATACTCTAGTTTAGGCCTAATCAAAGTTTTGTATGCAACTTCCTTAGTACTCTTAGTTGCAAAAGCCAATTTCCTGCGAAGGAAACCGAGTGCCTTAGTTGCTTTGGAAGAAATTTCTGAAATGTGTTAAATTGACCCCAATCCATATTATCAGAGATGGTTATATCAAGGTATTTGGCTGACTGAACTTTTCCAAAGTTTTCTTGTGAAGGGAATAATCAAAGAGAATTTGTTTGTAATGCTGATGCCGAGTCACTCTATGACCGAGTCACTCTCATAGAGTGACATTTGGCCACATTGAACTTCATTTGCCAATGATTGGCCACAGATCGAAGACCTTATGTTATCCGGCAGGTCATTTATAAAAGTAAGGAACAGGATCGGTCCTACATACCTTTCCACACACACACTTCCAGACTTAAATTACTTAAACTCTAGAGTTCCTGGATCCATGCCTACGTTTGGTATGATAACAATTTAATTAATCTTTCTGGATCCGGACACGGAACAATTTTATAAAATGTTTTATTTTGCTCTTACTCACATTCTGTAAAGAGATTTTATTTAAGCCCTCCAATTAAGATATTTTACTGTTCGTTCCAAGGGGGTGCTTCTTTTGTGGATCATTTATGGTATTTCTGTCTTGTATTTGTTATGCATTTGTGCACCTCTGTTTATTGATGCCTTGTGGTCACTGCTGGGGCCTCTTGGCTCTCGTTTGTGATGTCTAATTATGAATTTGTCACTTTCCCATTGGTATCCTGGGTCAGGTGTGGTGCTTGATTATGTATCGATTCCTGATCTTTCCCTTATTTGTTACTTTTAGTAAAAGCCTATACTTGGTTGGGCCGTGACTTAGCAAAATGTGTATACGAACAAATGTGCCACAGAAAATGTTTTTTTCTTTTGTTTAAATAACTAGTCATCTGTATTCAATGGCAGAAAAAGAGAGAAAGAATGTTTTGGAGGTAAGAAATCATACAGATCGCGTTGTTTCATTCCTAATTCGTCTGTTGAAGCGAAAAAAATGTTGCGTTTCGTCCCCAAAGCAGTTCGTACTCAGTCCAAAAATAGGCTTTATTCATTCTGCTTGTCGTTTCCGCTAAATGTCTGCTGTAAAGGGTGGCGGCACTCAAGGCCTCTGTCCTGTCAAGATTAAAATTTGAAAAGAAAGTTTCTACCAAGATACAAGAAACTTTATTTAAAGTCGGCATTCAATTTTAACATATCAAACATTAGCCAGCAAGGCTATTTTACCGGCACACAAAGTGAAAGACTGTGCAAGTATATTTTCTATTGTTAAAATATATATTATGAGCATATAAATAAGAGATCCTTCTTTGCGATCTATCAAGGGGAAGGAATTGATGAAACTCGAAAAGGTGGGATAAAAGGGGCTCAAGAGACCCTGATCACCATGAAGGCTGCATGGTTTCAAGGCTCTTAGGCGAAAGACGAAACCTAGATAGGGCGCAGATAGACCAAAAGATGAGGTCGATCAGAGGAGAGCAGACCTTATCAGCTGTATATAATACACCTATAATTTATTCTGGCTTCCAGATAAGAGCGCCCGTTGGAAAACCATTTTCTCCATTTAATTCTCATCCAAAACATATGTTGTGGGTACTCAAAAGAACCGTCTCAATGAGACGGTCCTTTCGAGCACCCAAAACACATTTTTAATATTGGTGAGAAAAAAAATATGTTGTGGGTACAAAAAAGAACCATTTCATTGAGACGGTTCTTTTGAGCACCTAAGAAGACACATGCTTGATATTGGCAAGAAAAATCATACCAAATTTACGCTTATAAAATTATAAGAACTATGGATTGTAGTGGCACTTTGGAAGCTTAGCAAAACGCTTAAATTAGATTAGGCATTTAATTAATTAAAATAACTTAAAATGTCCACCCCTTTAATTTTCATCTTTTGACAGATAGATCTACACTAAAATGATTTCAAAGATTCAGAATCAGTAAGCTTGATGTTTTATATGTTAATTACATTTGTGGAAACTTTCCATTTTAGTCACTCAACCTACTGTCGTGCCAGCCAAGAGTGACAGTGACGTCGTGTTTTGTTTACAATTGTTAAGTAAAACATTAACTTTTATACTCCACTTGGGCTAATGCGAATCGACAGATAACGTGTGTATTAATCCTATCCTGTTCCAATGATCTATCGATTCTAAGTCCCTGATAACTTTGTAAACAAAACGTGGCATCACTGTCACTCTTGGCTGGCAGGATAGTACATCGTGAGACGTTTACATTGGAGAAGATAGTGCCACAAGGCCTGATACGGAATTTCACATCGATAACTTTTTATTTTTAATAGACCCCTTTCACATTGTTATCTCCCTTAGCAATCGCTCTTCAATTGAAAAATCGATAAAGCTGTTTTTGAAAATGGAGGGGCAGATTGCTTATTAGTGATCATTAGTTACATTGGCAAAACACATAGTGATGCTTTATAAGCCGATTGTTTTGGCCTTTCACCGATAGAATAAGATATCTTTTTCTAGGAATTAGATAAATTAGTGTTTTCATTTACATATTTTATAAATTTTCAGTATTTATAGCTTTATTTAGTGCAAAAATCGCAAAAACTTTTTGAAACACATGCCAACTAATAAGACACCTGAGTCTGTTATGCGACTATCAACAACTCAGACGAGCCTGGGCAAATGCACAGTCTCACCAGGGCATTTGCTGCTCGCACACACATCGGATCCAATGTTGTGTCTGAGTGCACATAAAGAAAGACGGTGCATGTGGTAAACAGAGGCTCAGACAAAAAACAGACCTTAGGGTTCCAGCCCCACTAGATAAGCAGGCAGTAGCGCACGCATGGTACTGCATGCTACCAAATAAACGTGCGTGTATGGCCATAATGACTAAGCATATGCGATAAGTGTGGAAATCGAACAGTAATTACCTCCAATCATATACCCATTAAATGACATCATTTCTACACAATGTCCGCTTATGCGCAGGCTAGTGAGAACCATCGCTGCTCGCACACACAAATTATGGATGTAGATGAAGACTCATATCTATGTTTTTAAAACACCAGTCCACTGGTTAAGACTGTGTGGCGCCTTTTACGTATATGTGATAATAAGTACAAATTAGAGAATCACTTCATAAATCAATCATACCCGTGCCAGGCACGTGTGCTTTTATTGCTTTTAAAGGGCCCCAGGCATAGGATTAAAGGATAGGATGCACAGTGGGAGATATTAAAATGGGTCTCGATTGCGACGCGAGAAAGCCTGATTTTTGTGCATGCGAACAATAAAGGCGCAGGCCTGTCTTCGTATCCATGCAGTCTGATCAGCGCCTTTATTGTTCACTTGTTGCAAAGTATAATATCTGAACTTGCTTACGGCAAAATTTCATTTTTAGCTTGTCTCTGTAGCTGAACAGACTGGTTTGAGACTTACTCAGTCAGAAACCAGCAAGACAGCTTTCTTGCGGGATGGCCTTTAAAATGTATCTTACCACTTATTTTAACCAGAAAGACCCTGTTTAGAGGCCAAGTGTGTGGAATGTAATCATAGACCATGCATACATTGAATAAACATGAAGCTAACCAGACTCTTCACTGCTCGCAAACGCATAGTATGGAAGGAAATAATTGATACAGTGTATGTTATAATGTATGACCAACACAGTAATGCACCCGCTCATTTGGAAAAAATGCAGTCCTGGATATGCTTAAAGATATCTTTCTGATCTCAAATATTCAGAATATTGGAATCAATCGCTTATTTTTGTAACATTTATCATTTAATTTTGCTATTTGTCAAATCTTTATTTGCGATTTTTTTTTAAAATTGTTTTCATATTCCATTGTGTATTGTAAGGCAGCCGTATAAAGGTTGCCCCTTAAAGTGTTTTCTCGTTGAGATAACGCGGAACGAGACACTTTGGCACATGCACACTAACAATGTGAAAAGAGTCTATTAAAGCAGACTACTGTATCCTTAAAACAGGAGCTTTCCTATGTGTCATTGTATCCATTTAAACAATTCTCAGGACCGCACTTCCAGTTAGCAGCGGTTATCAAGTACTGCCGAATATGAAAACCACATGTTTTATCGATATTTTGATTTTTGTGTTTCCCTCAAGATAACCTTCAAAAAATGGAAAATCATAGTTTGTGGTAATCATAACACGATGAAAGACGAGAAAATACAGGTCTTTAGCTGAATTTAGCTCCAAATTATTATGTCAAACGCTTAGAAATATCGATCTTTGCAGTCACATTGGTGTTGCGTGAATTCGTATATAGACACTAAATGTCAACAGTTAAGCAACAACAATTTTAAAAGACCATTTCAGTACAGATATGTTTGTCGTAGTGCACATAGATAGATAGATAGATAGATAGATAGATAGATAGATAGATAGATAGATAGATAGATAGATAGATTAGTCACTGAAATATCCTGAACTTTCAATGAAAAGTGAGTACAGTATGGGTTGTTATACACTATGGATTTTTTATGTCAATTTCTTTGGGTAGCTCAATTTCATAAATGTGGTCTTCACAAGGAGTGTAGATATTCATGACTGCAAAGCCATCTATCATGTCACATCTCAGCAGACTGCCTTCTGTTTGTTTGTTTGTATTGTTGCTTTACGTCCCAGTCAACAGCTATGGTCATTGTTGGATGGTCAGTTCACCTAACCATGCACACTTTTTCCTGGGCTTGAACAAGCCGTTAACCAGTACTTCGTGCACATACTTTCGCTTGTAGCTGACCACAACCCTTCTTAAATGATTCAGCGGAAGGGAAAATGATGGTAAAAATTGTTTCAGGATCAATCTCCACAAAAGTATGGGACCGGGTCAGGATCGAACTCATGACCCCTGCAAGCACATTATCGACTGTGCTACTCTGCCCCGTAGACTGCCCTCTGTAGTTGTATCATGTTTCATCTCAACAGACTGCCCTCTGTGGATACTACAGTTGCAAAAATAAATTAAATATTAAATCACAAACTGGTGTATCATGTTTCAACTTGGCAGACTGCTTTCAGTTGGTAGAGTTGCAAATCAGTGTAGCAGGTTTCATCTCGGCACATTGCTCTCTGTTGGTAGAATCGCAATCTGTGTATCATGTTTCAGCTCAGCAGACCGCACTCTGTAGATAGAGTTGCAAACTGTTATATTATGTTTAATCTCAGCAGACTGCCCTCTGTAAATCTGGTTGTAAACCGGTTTCTCATATTAATTCTCAGCAGATTACTCTCTGTAGATATGGCTGGAAACCGATGTATCACACTATACTCAGCAGACTGCCCTCTGTAGATAGATTTGAAAACCTGTTTATCATGTTTCATCTCAGCAGGCTGCTCTCTGTTGATAAGAGCTACAAACTTTGTGTATCATGTTTCTTCTCAGCAGAATGTCCTCTGTAGATAGAGTTTCTGTTGTGAGCTGGTCTATGATGTTACATCTCAGCAGACTGTTCTATGTACTGATGTATCATGTTTACAAAGGTTAAAGGCAGATGACGATTTCAGGTAAAGCTTCTATGCAGAGAGGAAATACACAGGACAGAATGTCGGGCCTGATCTGAGTCCAAATTGTTTGAAATGGATATCGGCAGATAACAATGTCACATGAAAATTTAACGGAAAGTTAAAATACAGGTTCAACTTCAACTTGTCGTAACCTCTAAAGTGCCAAACATTCTGAACCTCGATAAGGCCTGGACAAGAAATCGGGCCTGATCTGGGTCCAAATTGTTTGAAAGGGTTATCAGCAGATGACAATGTCATGTACAGATGTAATGCAAAGTTAAAAAACATCGGTTTAACTCCAACTTGTCATATCCTTTCATATGCCAAACATTCTGAACCCCGATAAGTCTGGACAAAATGTCGGCCTGATCTGGGTCCAAATTATTTGAAAGGGTTATAAGCAGATGACACTGTCATGTAAATGTTTTTTGCTAAGTTAAAATACATAGGTTCAACTTCAACTTGTCATAAGCTCAAAAGTGTCAAACAGTCTAGAACCTGATAAGGCCCAGACAGAATGCCGGACCTGATCTGGGTCGAAACTGTTGTAAACATTACAGATTTAATGCAAAGGGTAAACTGCAATGGGTTGACCTAAAGTTGTCAGAACCATAAGGGTTAGGCCAACCTTAGAAATATTGTTGTTTCCCCTTGGAGCATTCTGCAATACTTTTGACCTGCATTAAGTGATGATTTGTCATGAAAGCAATTTTTACTCTTCTTGAGAGTGGTTGTTTTAGGCAGGTTTTTCTGCACACAAACAATTTGTTTGACTCGAGACCGAAGGGCCGCGGGTTCGAGCCTCACCTGCGTCACTGCGTTGTAGTCCTTGAGCAAGACACATTTATCCTAGCTTAGTACTGGCTCAACCCAGGAAGACCCTTCCCTTTATAACTGAAAGATTGTTGATGGGACATAATCAAATCAAACAAACAAAACAAACAATTTGCTAAGAATATATTTTAAAGATAACTGTTTACAATTGACAATTCTCTAAGTTTGCAATGAAATTAAAAAAAAAATCTTAACAAAAGATTATTATAGAATTTTTTGTGTAGGGACTTTATACAGGGTCAGTCGGGTAAGGGGAAAAAAAATAAAATTTTAATTTAGGCCAATATCAGGCCTCTATGGCTGTTTTCCCAGACACCATGTATTTAGGGAGGTTCAAAATTGATAACTTTTTCAAATATCTAACTTTTGTCACAGCATCCAGATAATCCAAGTATTGCATGCTTGGATCCAGAGGGGAGACCAGACCCCTTTGAAAAACACAAGTTATATGGGCTTAGATAGGGAATAATTAAGCACCTGGATACCCCCCCCCCTCTGGAAAAAGTTGGACACCATCCTTACCACTGGAAGAATTGATGGACCCCCTCTGGAACCATGGAAAATTAAACTTCTATAAAATAAGTTGAGGACAAAAATTTTTTTTATGGCAGATACACCTTGAATCCACCCTCCTGGACGAGAATTCTTGGACCCCTGCATGTATTGATATTGTTGCTTCATATGGAAATCCATATAAAAATTGCTGAGAACATTTTTTGAAAAGGATAGCTTTTATGACAGGTTGCATTGTACCAAAGGTGTTGAGTGTCAAACTTGGAGGTGTGAGAATGTCAGAATTCACATTCAAAATAGTCATCTATCTATCTAGAGCTTGATAATGTCTCGGGATATATAGAATTTCAAGTCTGTTCTTTTGTTGTTAAAGCTCCTCCATTTTTTGGCCATACATTAATTTATTTATTTTTTTTAATTTAAACTGTGACCTTTTAATATATATACAATGCACAATCCCAACTTCATTTTATAAAAATCTATGGGATGTTCTATTGGTCTAAAAAGAGTTAAGGGGATCATTTGTGTGAAATTATTTACAATTGGCGCAGGAATTCAGCTCAATTCATTTGGAAACAACATGGGGAATTCTTATTTTGGTCAAAATTAGACATTTCAAAGTGCTGATCTGACCTTGAAATTAAGGTTAATGAATTGAACTCAAACCTAATACCCCTCCCCCTACCCTCCTAACTATCAAAGGCCCTGATAAACAAAAATGTGAGCCTTTTCAGAATAATTATGTGTTTTGTGTTTCAGAAGAGCCGGCTCATTGAGACGCTTCTTTTGAGTACCCACGTTGGCACAACATATGTTTTATTTTTAGAAAAATGAAATATGATTTTCAAATATGCTCACTTATCTGGAGGCTTGAACAATGTTTCTATCATTGGTTTTGCAGAAAATGTGCGGAACAGAAGCTACACCCTCTAAGCTACACAGATAGTGACATGGACTCACAACGCCAACAGGATCAGCACAAAAGCCGATATGTACCCCACATAATTTGTGACAGTGGTTTAGGAGCAAAGATGTCTGTTTTGTTTGCTTGCTTAATAAAAAGGGTAAGTAAATTACCCCTATATCAGCTAGTGATAATTTTGTCATCTGCTGATGTTCTATGCAAACAGTTTGGAAGGCCTCCAGTAAAATATTTTACTGATTGTCCCAAGGCGGTACTTCTTTTGTGGATCTTTTATGTTTTTTCTGTCTTTCGTTTGCTATGCCTTTGTGCACGTCTGTTTATGTGTGCCTTGTGGTCACCTGCTGAGAAAGGGCTGACCTCTTGGCTCTCGTTTGTGGTGTCAGGCTGTGAGTTTGTCACTTTCCCATTGGTATCCTTGGTCAGGTGTGGTACTTGATTGTATCGATTCCTGATCTTTGCACCCATACTTACTTTAATACAGGGGTTGCCAGAGCTCATGATGAGAAATGTCTTTAAATGACATCTTCTCCTGAGCCAATGGTCCAAATTTTAAATAATTTCACAGAAATGTTCCTCATGATGCCCTCTACCAGAATTGCACAAACAGTTTTGCTCCACCAAAAAAGGGGTTAGCATACAGTTTGGACCCAGCTCAGACTGGACACATAATGTTATCATTAGTGTAAAACTTCGATGTTTTTTCCCTTTAAACAAATTATTATTCATTCATTACAAGTTAAAACTTTTGTAAAATGCTTGCGATCTTTCAGCATTTTTTTGTGTGAGTAACACCACAGAAGAATAAAAACATGACAGTCTTTTAAAGTATGAAAGAACATAAGGGGTATAGATTAACTTAAGGGTGAGCAGCTTACAGACAACAGCAAAAGCATGAACAAAATTATCAATCATGCTAAGAGTTAAAGCATTCATAGTTAAAGCATAAAGAAAAATCACAAAAAGTCCAATTTTTGAAGGTTTACCATTGCCCTGTTTAATACACAGGCAATAAAGGTCTAGGTCAAGTCCATTTTATCAGACAATGTCATTTGTTAATCACCTTGCAGACAGTTAGGACCTAGATCAGCACCTATTGAAATTCAGTCCTGGTCTGCGTCCAAAATGTTAGACATTCTAATAACTAGTGTTTGAAAAAAGTTAATTTTGAAAAAAAGTCAGCAGACTACATAAAGCATGAAAAGCATTCAACAACTTAAAAAAGATCTTTCTGGTTAAGATGATCAAGCAGTGGCGGACCCAGAGGAGTTTCAGGGATTCCCCACCCCCCCCCCATTTTTAAATGTCCTATGAAAATGAAATAATTGGGTCTCAGTGAGACCAAATTATTTCTTTTCATAGAATACTTAGGAAAAATGAGATAAAATCAGCAAAGCGAACCCCCACACCTTAATATATTATGAACCCCCTTTGTGTGATGTACATTATATATCTATATATATCTTGTAATGTTCTATGTTTATAGTTATTGTTTGTCAAAATTGACCCGAGACATATGAATTTTCATTGTCCTTTCATCCAATCTTCGGGAATCATCGTAAAAAGTGAGCTTTAGATTGTGGTACAATTACTTGTCTGAATGAAAGAATTCTACAATTTCTCGATAGCTTAATGGGTACATTTAACAGGATGTGTTTAGCATTCAAAAGATGTGGGTTCAAATCTGGTTTTATTTCATTTTTTTTTTTTTTTTTTTTTTAGTCTGTTTTCATTATTTTGATTGTTAAAGGTGCATAGTCTGTAACTTTGATCTTTTAATTTTAGAAATAATGTTTCTAATTTTCAAGAACACAGTAAAAAAAACTAAAATTCAGGTATACATTTAACCAATTTTGTAAATCTTAACAAATTATCAGTATCGATCAAAACAACAGCATTTATGTTAAAAATTAACTGCCTATAATTATTGGAGGTACGCAAATAATTACCAATAAGGGAAAAAACAGCTGTTTTAATAAGATAATTCACTTTATCATGCAGTTTGTGAAAATATAACTTAATTTTACTTTTACAAATGATTTAAAAAGAAAAGATTTTTTTTTTCGAAAAACGTTCATAGTTGCAGACTTAGTCTCTTTTTTTTAATTTTGTGCACAAATGGATAATATATAATAACTATAAAAATCTTATCAACTACAACTAGCACACTGCATGATTTCAATATAAGCTCACATGTAATTAACACTTTGTATGCTGGGTCATTTTAATACTTTTATGTCATCAGCAGACTTTTTTCCAAAGTCAACTTTTTCAATAAACTTTTATAGAAACCCTATCAGATGATCGCAAACGGTCTGTATCCAGTTCAGGACCAATGTTTTGTCGGTACTGACCAGGGTCCAAACTGTTTGCAAAGACTATCAGCAGGCAACAAAAGTAGCCGCTGGCAAAGAAAGAGTGAATAAAGCCGAGGGAATTAATACTGAATATCCAAATGAAAAGATGTAAAGATAATCAGATGGTGGCATAAAATATATGAACAACTTTGACTTAAAAAGAATGCATACATTGGACAGTCATAAAAATGTCTCCCACCCAAAGATTTGATCCAGGTTTGGGTGATCTTTTTCAAATTGTGAACTAACCACTAGGCTATCAGACCATATATCTTAATACTCTTAAGTAAGTAAGTAAAGTCTTTATTTAAAGAGGGTGACAACATTTAGTAGTACAACTAATCTTCCATGAGGCCCTCAAAATAACTAATATGTACACACATAAAAAACAACAGTTCTACACAAACTATCAAATTAAATTGTTTAACCCTGTACTGCTGAGCACTATCTACAATCAAAAAATCACAAACAGGTAAATATACAGATGTCTGCAAATTATAGCTCAATATGGCCATGTGACTTATTATATGTCCACTTTCAAATTTTATCATACTGTCTCTGATCAAGTATTAGCTGTATTCCACCCTATAAGTGCACTTTGTCTATAGTCTAACTCTTCAATGCTAACTATAATAATAATAATAATAATAATAATAATAATAATAATAATAATAAAATAATGGAAATGTCCAGAGTTATCTATTTTTCATATATATACAGGGCTTTAGATAAGCTTTATTTTCAAAAAAGTACTGTACTTGTCTATTTTTTAAAAAAAGGTGTAACAAGAAATTTTTATGAGTACTGACTGTTCGTCTTAAAAAAACACACAAAGTATACTTAAAGCCATTAAAAACGCAACTGGTATAAGTGTTATTGTTCCTATAATTATCAGCTTGATACACTTTGTCTTTGTACTAACAAGCGTCCCTAACGTCGGAGAACGTTTTACCAAAACTTTAGCTCAAATGCAGACTTCTGCCAAAAATTTTGATGAAAAATGACAAATTCATCAAAATTTTTGGTAACCATATTAAATCTTGAAATTTTATTCAATTTCAGCGTGCAAGTACTACGTTTCACTCAAACAAACAAGAAAACGGTTTACAATACAAAATTCACTTTGCTGGAAGGACATAAAAATTAACTTTTAAATTTCATTTTTTGTGAAATTTCCCCAAAATTTGAGAAATCACTAAAACTTCAATTAAACAGAATCATTTAAAAATTGGCATACGTAAGTTGTAAGGTCATAACCTATGGTTATCATTTATCGCAATATTTACCGTCGAAGGTGTCGCATTTTCGTTAACTTCCAGTTTTCATGCTGAAACTTTGATGACAATTTTGAAGGTCAAAACTTCAAGACAAAAACAATATGTTGCGTGTGCATAGAAAGTAGAGAAATGTTGAAATTTTCCGAAAGTTTGAATTCAAAAGAGCCATTCATAATGAAGGTCAGATATCCAGATTAATAAGGTGATTTTTTAGTTTTCGTGTCGAAGTTCGGGTTGTGTCCCTTTATCAAAAAATACAGCCTGGCTTATCTGGACTGCTTTATCTGCACCAAAAGATTATTGACCTGATATCGCGACCATAGGTTTATGCTTTTATTTTATTAGAATGATATAATAGCATCAAATCTCGAGTAAGGTTATACTGTAAAAGTTGCGTTTCTACTGGCGTTAAGTATAATTATTTCAATTGAGTCTGGGCTTGCTGCGTGTTTTCTTAGGCTATTCATTAACAAAAAAGTAAACAGTAAGATATTTAATTTCTCTTTGGCATAGTAGGTTTTGGTTATACAACTAAGCCGCAATGGGGATGGGGGTAGGATGCGGGAGATGAATTTTTGGAAAAAATAGTGCCAATTGGAGCATTATGAGTCCCCTTTAGGTATGCTTTGGGAGGGGGTTGTGTGGAATTTAAAATAGCTAAATTTTGGCAAGACCGTAAACTGAATGCAAAACTGTGGATCCTGATCAGCTGATCAGTATCCACACTGTTAGTGTTTCTAAAAACGGGATATATCTAGGTTCAGCAGGACAAGGGTTAATTTGATATTTACACAAGTGCATTTGTTATTATATAGTAACCATATTTATCTTGACAAGCATCCATTTCTATTTTACTCTGATTGCTGGAATTTTTTTTATATTTTTGTCATCTGCTGTCTTTTTTTAAAACTGATTTACTATATTGTTCTCAGAGAGTCAAACAGATTGGATTAAGATCTGGCCGAATATTTTGTCGGTCCTGATCTGGTTCCAAAACTGTTTGCAAAGGTTATCAGCAGACAACAATTGCAGGCAAAGAGTAACTTCAGCAGTGTATATCTAACCAACTTGCAGGGTTCCACTTATTAGTATGCATTTACAAGCAGAGTAGAAAACAATATACATCTGATCAGCTGGCTTCAGGACCAGGTATTTTGTCATCTGCTGTCTTTTCTAAATTCATGTACTATATAGTTCCTTCATGATCACCATCAGAGAGTCAAACAGTTTGGATCCAGATCAGGTCTGACATTTTGTCAGTCCTGATCTGGTTCTAAAACTGTTTGCAAAGGTTATCAGCAGACAACAATTTCAGGCAAAGAGTAACTTCAGCAGTGTATATCTGACCAACTTGCAGGGTTCCACTTATAAGTATGCATTTACAAGAAAACAATATACATCCTGATCAGCTGGCTTCAGCTTCAGGACCAGGAAAATTTTAAGGTATTTTGTCATCTGCTGTCTTTTCTAAATTCATGTACTATATAGTTCCTTCATGATCACCATCAGAGAGTCAAACAGTTTGGATCCAGATCAGGTCTGACATTTTGTCAGTCCTGATCTGGTTCTAAAACTGTTTGCAAAGGTTATCAGCAGACAACAATTTCAGGCAAAGAGTAACTTCAGCAGTGTATATCTGACCAACTTGCAGGGTTCCACTTATAAGTATGCATTTACAAGAAAACAATATACATCCTGATCAGCTGGCTTCAGGACCAGGAAAATTTTAAGGTATTTTGTCATCTGCTGTCTTTTCTAAATAAATTTACTATATAGTTCCTTCATGATCACCATCAGAGAGTCATACAGTTTGGATCCAGATCAGGTCTGACATTTTGTCTGTCCTGATCTCAGGTTCTAAAACTGTTTGCAAAGGTTATCAGCAGACAACAATTTCAGGCAAAGAGTAACTTCAGCAGTGTATATCTAACCAACTTGCAGGGTTCCACTTATTAGTATGCATTTACAAGCAGGGTAGAAAACGATATGCATCCTGATCAGCTGGTTTCAGGAACCAGCTGATTCGGATCTATACTGTTTATGATCAAGGTTGGAGTATTTCAAGAAAAAGCACGAATATCACCAAGATTTTGGCGAAAATTAATCAGTCTCATGTCAATTTGGGCAGTTTGAAATAAGAACTATATAAAGAATAGAATAGGATGGACAGTTCGTTTCTTTCTGGATCTAAAAATAACAACTGGTATCATTTTACCTATTCTTGTTAGTGCTTAGCCACCTCTGTCATCTGCTGATAACCTTTGTGAACAATTATATAGGAGGCAGACTGTTGGTCCTGATCTGGGTCCAAACTGTTTGACTCTCTTATAGTGTTCCTGAAAGAAATTTTGTTAAAAAGTTAATTTTGAATGCTAAAAGTCAGCAGACAACAAAAAAGCATGAAAAAAGCTTGAAAATAAATGATAGAAAAAGATCTTTCTGTCTTCTGTCTTAATTATCTACTATAGAACAGATTGTCATTCTAAAAGTGTTACTGAAAAATATTTTTGAGAAAGTCAATTTCTAAAAAGTCAGCAGACCGCAAAACATTAATGTGGGCATGACCAGATTGGTCTGGAAATTTATTGTTCATCTAAATTGAAGGATGTTTTTGTTGTTACCATGACAACAAATAGTAGGTTTTGACCCCATGGTGAGTTGCTATCACCTAGTGACTTAATAAACACAGAATTTTCAGGTTTATTACTGAAATGCACATACTAGCTTTAACTAAATGGGGTAGATACAGATGAGAGAAGCCACTAACAGTTAAATCTTCAAGTCATGTTCTTTAAGAAAAAAGTGTCCTGAAATTACCTTTTGAATATATTATTTTGTTCAGAGAACCAAATAAAAATAGTCCTTGATCAGACTGCTCTTTTTTGAAGTATGCTGATCTGAGACTATTTTTTTAATAAATGCTTATTTACTGATCTCCGATGTTTAATTCTTTGTTGCAAATAGTTTGGATCCAGATCAAGCCTGGAAGTTATAAATTTTTTTAAAAAATGGGCCTGTTTCGACAAAATATTTTTTTAAGGTATGTCAATTTTTTTATATAGCTTCAGCCTAGTGCCTTAATACAATGCAAGAATAAACAACAATGAGATCTAGCAGGAAAAGTTTATTATCATAATTATTACACATGCATACCTTGAAACATTCAACTCATAATATGGGCCAGTACATGGGGTTTTGGTACATATAACATATCACAGGTTTATATAAACACAAATTTGCAGCGTAAAATTGTAAATATCACCTTACCCATAATTCTTAGCATATGATTTGGGTGTCAAAAGAACCGTCTCATTGAGACGGTTCTTTTGAGTACCCACAACATATGTTTTGGTTTTAAAATAAGAAAAGTATTTTTTTTTGGTACACACTCTTAACTAAAGGCCTGACATATGCTGCCAGTGAAGGCTTAGACAAGCCTGCACATGTACAGTATTCCACATTGTGCACTGTAAACATGACCAGTGACCTATATAAGAGTGACTAGAAACTCCAATAATTAACCAATACTCAACTCAAATAACACTGTCGTGTATCTTACACAGGTAAATGAGGGAAACTCGATATCATTTATCTACACGATTGGCTTTTACCGCTGTTTTGGAATACACAGGGTAATTTCTCTATGTTTACCTAAACTTTTAACACCTTTATAAACACCGAAATTATATAATAACGATAATTATGAATCATTGGACATCTTAGTTAATGAATATTGATAAATCGAGACACAGATATAGCCATGTTTGAAGCTTTATTCGTCAGAGTGAAAGAGGTATTTTTGAAGCCATTTTTTGCAGATTTCCGCAACTTTCTTAAAATCGGCCGTTATTTACACGGTCATAACTCAATCGGATTAGTTTTTACATTGCAGAAACAAAGCATTTAGCAATATTTCATATATGGTTTTTCGATTGTTATTAACAATATTTATCAATAAGCGATATTAAAGACGAAGTACGCTCTTTAAAGTACCTATAAATTTTTATGCAGCGGTCTCACAAGCTGCATTGCCATTTTGAGTGTGTACAATAAAAAGCGCACCAGGCGTTAGTCACGTGACACATGCCACGACATACCTATATGGCTGAAAAACGAAGTGTCAAGTCACTATAATATAGGTCACTGACATGACCTATAACCTCAAAAAATCAATAAACCTATAGGAGTCTGTATGTATCTGCCTTTGTTTACATCCATGGCGTGGAAGTTTATCTGCACAGTGTGTAGTACTGTGTACGCAGTCTTGCTACAGCCTTCAGTATTTTGAGGCTAACTTTCTATTTATCCTGAAAACTTTTTCCCATGTACTACACAGTAGATTTGATTCTGATTCAAATGAACTCTTTGCATGCTGTTTTTTTTTTCATGCTTTTTTGTGTTCTGCTGACATTTTTCAAAATTTCACTTTTTCAAATAATTATTTCAGTGTCAAACAGTTTGGATCCAGATCAGGCCCAATGTTCTAGCGGGCCTGATTTAGGTCCAAACTCCAAAGATCATCAGCAGATGACAAAATTCGCCGCTGGCAGTCTCTCACTAGGATTTTGACAATAGGAGTAAAATTGCTGGTTGCCAGAAAAATTTAGAGTTTTACCAATCTTTTCTATTGGCACTTTAGAAAAAGTTGGAGTCAGAATCAAAAAGTTGGAGTAAAATAATCCAAATTTGGAGTTAGTGAGAACTGCGCTGGCAAGCAAAGTGTTAATACTACCCATGAAAGGCCAAAACAACATGCATTGAGTTCATTTCATGTGCAATAGGTTAATGGATACCCCTATCTTTCACTTGTATCTTTTTATACAGTCAACACAGACATACAAGAGTACACACACACAATAAGAAGGTTAAACAAAAATGGCCGTAACCATTTTCTGCCATTCTCTACAAATGCCGTCTGCTTGCTCAACTATCTCAACTGCTATTATGTACTTTGGTAGACTTTATTCTTCCTAGAGAACAATGGATCAGAATCTCAGGCCTTATGTAAAGAGTAACACAAAATTGGATATTCAAAAGAACCCTCTCAATGAGACGGTTCTTTTGAGCACCCAAAACATTCGCAAAAATATGGGTAAGAAAATATTTACAATTTTACGCTGAAAATTTTTGTGTATCTAAACATGTTATCTATATGTCTTTGCTTTCTTCAGCAAATTATTTATTGATAACAAGACAGATTACTTCAGATCATCATTTGGAAGATTCAATTTCATAAATACAGCACTAAAAGAGTTGGGTCCCTTTTTGTTTGATATGCTTATACCGGGCATACACATTAAATGGAATACAAGGAGCAAGGCTACCTAATACTACATAATAAAATAATCAATGAAATGATGGACGGACAACAGAAAATTTCTAATCATTTGAACATGAAAATTAAAATTAAAAGATCAATGGTCAGTTGTTTGAAATAATACAGAGCTAACCCTTTTCCTGCTATTTATGATAAATGAGCCGGGACACGATTTCCAACAATGTGGCATTTTGAATAGTGTAGACTCAGACGAGCCTGTCCAGTCTCCTTTTAAGCTTAGAAACTCCAAAGGCTGTTCAGTCAGTAGCTTAACACTCATAGAATAATCAAGCGACTAGCAAAGGCTCTGATCAGACTGTGCATATGGGCAGGCTAGTCTGAGCCTTCCCTGGTTTCACATACCACATTTTTGGAAATATCATGTAGCGGCTCAAATATTGGCTGATTTTTTATCTGCTGATGTACTTTGGTGGCTTCTATTACAATATGAACCCATTTCAGACGGCTTCTCTGATCAGGGTTCATAGTGTTTGCTTCCATGATAAAACTTGTCCTGTTTTGCGATTTTGTTGCCGTCTGCTGACTTCTTTCATTCAATATATCTTTGGGGAACAAAATCAAGTTGTCAAACTGTTTGGATCAAGATAATTCTGTTGGTCCTGATCTGGATCCAAACTGTTTTCCAATATTATCAGCAGATGACAAAAGCTGCTGCTAGCAAGGAAATTGTTAAAGTCATGCCATGGTTTACCCTTGTCCTGCTGAGAAATCTACTTACTACACAGACTTGATTTCAAGATATTTTTCAACCTTTTCATGTTGTAAATTAACAGAACCTATTTATACAGGAAAAAAAATTGGTTGTTTGAAACTTGTCCTTCATATTGAGTATATAGTCTTATATTAATCTAAGTATATAAGTAGCTTCTTATCTATACTTTTACAGTATCTGCAATCAAAAAATTACAGATAGGTAAATACACAGATGTCGCAAATTATATCTCATTATGGCCAGGTATACTTCTACCACGACCTAAGGCATGACCCTCGATTATTTCAATGCATTTACCATTACAGTCACGCCTCAAAGCGTTTGGTGGAAGTGTAACTTATTATATGTCCACTTTCAAATTTTATCATACTGATCAAGTATTGGCTCTATTCCACCCTAAAAGTGCACTGTGCCCTTAGAGCTAATTATGATTAATAATAAAAATAATAATGATAATAATAATAATAATAATAATGTCCAGTGTTATTTATTTTTCATATATGTACAGGGCTTTAGATAAGTTTAAGAAATTTTTAAGTCCATTTTTAAGAAAAAAGTGTAACGAGAAATTTTTATGAGTACTGACTGTGTGTCTTAAAAACATACACCAAGAAAGACAAAGTAATTATTTCAATTGAGCCTGGGCTTACTGCTTGTTTTCCTAGGCTATTCATTAACAAGAAAGTAAACAGTATGGAATTTAATTTCTCTTTGGCATAGTAGGTTTTGGGTTTTGCAGGAATACAACTAAGCCGCAATGGGGATGGGGTAGGGTGTGAGAGATGAAGAATTTTTGGAAAAATAGTGCCAATTGGAGCATTATGAGTCCCCTTTAGGTGGCTTAAATTGTATGCTTTGGGTGGGGGTGGATGGGTGAGGGTTGTGTGGAAATCATCAAAATGTAGAATCTTCAGGAACAAGATGCTACTTAAAACCTCAAGAAAAAGAAATCAGCAGATGACAACAAAAGAAAAAGAATAAACAATTACATGTACCCAGAATGCAAAGAGTTTATAGAAATTCCAACCTGCAACTACTTCAAATACAATATGTGCAAATCCATGTTTATTGTAATCAGGATTTAAGATACCGAGTTATGCAGCATCTGAAAACTTATAAACAGACCATTAACAAGCATATGACAGCGAAAACAAAATTACTCCACCCCTCACTTCTCCACCCCCTGCATGCAAAGAATCAGTTTATAGTCTTGTAGGTCAATGTGGTTAAAACAGAGCATAAACTAATCAGCATGCTGAGTAATTTTTCATGATTTTTTGTCATCCGTTGACTTATTTAAAATGAAATTTTCTAAAAATCTTTCAGCAGGGACATGCAGTGTAAAACATTTTGGATCTAGATCAGGTCCAATGTTTTGTCTGGCTTGATCTGGGTTCAAACTGTATGAAAAGATCAGCAGCAGACGACTATTTGCCGCTGGTGAGCTAATAGTATACAAGTCACTCCGGTGTCCGTCCACAATTTTTTGGAAATTTTAACATACAAAATAGACAATCAATTTGTGTGCGCTAATCCATCACAGATGATGTGGGTCAATTAAAAGCATTTTTAAATGGTTTGGTAATTCAATTTTGGTAGTAAAAACTGATGACAAGACCCAGACTATAAGGGAGCATAATTATATCAGAACACTTTCATTTTTATTCTTGCAGGTAACAAGGACAACCATAAAATCTCTTGTTGGTTTGAATTTCGCCAAGATCCAACCATTAGGACCTTGAGCTTTGGAAAAATCCCCATAGACTTATTATGGGAGACATGTTGTGACCCGTATTTACTCACATAGAGCGGATGTGGTAGGTATTTCCATTTTTGTTGGTGTTAATACTACATGTACATAGAAAAACACACTGTATGCCAAAGGGACTATAGAATTCAATTGTTGTGGTATGTTCAGCATGTACATGGTGATTTATGTAAGCATTTAGGAATAGATTAGAGTACCGATCAAGAGGGTCTGTCAGGGTTTATTTATTTCTTGTAAATACCAACTTTTAAGTGCTAGAATTTTGATCTGGGGTTGGTAAATTTCTTTCACTTCATCCATGCATATAATCTGGTCGCATAGCATCATAAAGTTTTAACAGCTGGAAAAAGAAAATTGTTTAATGAGAAAAAATAAGAATAAAAGTGAATTGCACCAAAGTTGTGATTTTGTATTTAATATGTGTCCATTTTGTACTCTGGGTAATTTTGCTTGCTTTTTTGTCATCGGCTGATTTTTTTACAAACATTCTTTCAGAAATACTATCAGAGTGTCAAACAGTTTCGGTCCAGATCAGTCGAGCCTGATCAGGATGCACACTGTTTGCATTTTTTAGGTTATCAGCAGATGGCACTAGATGCCAAAGTGTTAAAAACCCTTGCAAATGTTAAACTATGAGTATTGTCATATATTTTTGAACCTGTAGTTCAAAGGGCGTGGCATATGCTAATTTATCTCCGATCTGTTATCGGTAGTTTTCGCCGAATATACACAACTAATTTGTTTTTTTGAAATGGACGATCTGATATAAGTAGCAGTTCAATATGATCGTCCACAGTGGTGTAGTGGATTAGGAGCAGGACTCCTAGCACATAGCAGGTAAGTACGAATATCACAAGGAGCGTTTCTTTAATTTTTTCCTGTTAGGAATGGTTTGCGCTAAAAACAGGAAAGCGAGAAAATGATGATGGTATGCGCTAAACACAGGAAAGCGAGAAAATGATGTTGTTTTTGTTTTTTTTTAATGTACACAGGATAACACTTCAGTTGCTAGTAAATCAAGAATGTCGGTCAACCAATCTCGATTTCACTAGCCACTACACGTGTAACCACGTGTACATATACACAATTGCACAAAAATTAAGCATGTTCACGCTTTTCTAGAGTTTTGCGTTATGTCGGTACATAGAAAGTAATTTACTGGAAAAAAACCCTCCTTGCTATATTCGAACTTGCCTTCTCTATAATAAGAGTCCAAGGCTTAGGCCACTACACCACAGCGGACAATATTGTCAAATTCCTACTGTTATGATACATTGAATTTTAGAAAACCTAATTTATTCCAGTATATTTGGCGAAAACTTTCAATAACAGGTCCTAGATAAAATTAGCATAGGTCACTACATTTGAACTTCAGGGTCAAAAAAATACGACAATAATGAAATGGGAGTAGTTCAAAGAAACCAGCAGGCGGCTGAGCAGAGAATACATGGTGTACTCCAAGCACCTTACTCTGAAGTCATCAAACCTAATCCACTCTACAGGGCTCCAGATAAGAGGGGGTAAAGGGTATTTCAGCATTGATTTTTTGGAATTCAGCATTGAAAATTAAATTGAAGGGTGAAAATACCCTTTGCATTTTGAGGTTTCAGTGCTGATATTTAATTTATGTGGTAATTTTTTTAATTCTGAGCAAGAAAAAAACTAATATATATACACCAATTCACGGATGTATACTACCTGGATATGAAACAGCAATAGATTTTCTAATAATTGTTTCCCGATGATTGCCGCGTCGAAATACAGGTAAATCCGATAATTTGAATGACCACTTTACAAATGTTGAGATCCATACGTGTTAGGATACTTTTTCCCTAATGTTCCAGCAACTTGGGGGAAACGGTAGTACAGTGAATTTGATGCCAATAAACTAAGAATTCTTCCAGCTACAATTTGATACCAAGCAAGCTAATGTTCTCGAGAAACAATACCCAAGAAAAAAATAAAACGCACCAGGCTTTCCTACACTACGCAGACATGGAAAACAAAGTAAGGAAGAAGGCAAAAACTTTTCATATAAGTCTAGCGTCCTTTTTGTGAGGCATAGGCAAACCGTGCAGACCCAGATCAGACACAACAGAACTCAGCGTCTGATCAGGGTATCCACTATTTGCTTTCACAATGTTCTATTGAAATTTGAATAAAAATGAAAAATGCCACCCAACACCCCTTAAAACGAAAATAGACTGGTCCAATTGACTGGAGTGGGAAATTCTATCGGGCGTAAATGGGTTTAATAGTGTGATTTAAATAGAAATTTGGTATCTTGTGTTAAATTCTTGTGACATAAATCTGTTAATTGGCTATTGATTTATTGTCTCACTTAAAAATTAGACAGTTTGGTTGAAGAGCTATTTTAACGCAGTCGCGGAAATAATTACTGCTCATAGACACCCTACCAAGTTAACCAACTCCCTAGTTAATTGTTAAACAAACGCTTAGGGAATTAAATGTAAGTGTATCTATGGTTGACAAAGCATCGTTTATTATTAAAGATGTTTTCACGCTTTTAAACTCTGCAATGTGTTTAAATTCTAGGGGCAATGTTTAGGTTTCTGACATTAATTTTTCTGCCATTTTGTTATGTGAAAATACGAAAAAAAGACAATTTTGCCAGCATCTTAACTGCGTGGTTTGATTTTGTTTTTGCTAAAAAATTCGATATTCCAGTTAGGAAATATGCGTACTTTATGTATCAAGTGTCAAGTATATCCAAATTACTCACATTAATTAGCTTTAGAACCGACAATTTCGGTGGCAAAATCGGAAGTTTATCATTTTACCTCTTTTTCATAACATCTCTGCAACCTAAGTTCGCAATATAACGATATTCTACAAAGAACCAATTAAGGACAACTATATAAACGTTCAGGAAATTAAAGAATTACACTCATGGAACTCTTTACATTGTCACAATTAAAGTGACAAATGCCTCTGTAAAATTCTGATTTCCACCATTTTCAAGATGGCGGATTGTACCCTATTTACGCGTAGGCAATAATATTGGTGAAAAATGATATGTGCCCAATCCAGGTAGTATACATCCGTGACCAATTGTATAAATCTTGGAAGTTTTCCTAAAAATGCAACATGCATTTGATACAAGCAACTTTTCTTCAAAATATGTTAAGCAAATAATATGGTCTTTTTACAAGGCTTTGCATTTTCTGCAATTTGATATTTCAAATATGGAGTAAAATACTCATTAAATTAAAAAGTAGGGGGTGAAATACCCTTTGGTCCAAATCCTTATCTAGACCACTGCACTCTAGTTTAAAAAAAACTTCTGTTGGGGCTTTGAACATATTAGCTATGTGATTTATGTTATACACATGATCAAGTCAGTATACAGCTCATTACAAGTGGTCAATAACCAGGCACAACTAGATTTGATTTTATGACAAATTAATGACATTTAATGTGTTGGGCCTGATCTGGATCCAAACTGTTTGACACTCTCAGGGTGTTCCTGAAGAAATTTTTCGAAAGAGATGGTTTTGAAAAAGTCAGCAGATGACAAAATGTATGCAACAAAGTAAAACAGGTATCTCAATATATAAAAGATGTGTTTTTTTTTCTCAAAGAACTCCTTAAAACTATCTGTCTATTGTAATTTTGCATGCTTTTTTGTCGTCTCCTGATTTTTAGCTCACCTGAGCCGAAGGCTCATGGGTGAGCTAATAGTATACCAGTCACCCCGTCGTCCGTCCGTCCGTCAGTCCGTCCGTCAACATTTTCAAACATCTTCTCCTCTGAAACCACTGGGCCAATTAAGCTCAAATTTCATATGGAGACTCCTTAGGACGCAGGAACAAAAGTTTGTTCAAATGGTTCTGGTCACATGACCAAGATGGCCGCCACGCCCATATATGGTAAAAACCCTTTAAAAATCTTCTTCTCCAGAACCAGAAGGCTGATGACCTTGGGACTTGGTATGTAGCATTGGGGATGTGGGGCCTACCAAGTTTGTTCAAATGATGATCCTAGGTTGACCTTGACCTACTTAACGTCAAGGTCAGATTTGCTTCTTAATGCATTTAAATGTGATTTTTTTTGAAAAGTTGATTTTTTGAATACTGTTGAAGTCAAAGTCTTTATACTCACTTGATATGTTTAACCTAATAAGGCAATGGCTATAAATAAGTTTCAAAGGTCAAGGTTGACCTTTGATCTTTCAGCTAAGTCACTCATATTGTAGTCCCATCTATATATTAAACCATAGTTTTCTCACAAACCGTTGGCCCAATTGAACACAAATTCATGTAAAGACTCCTAATGCTAAGTTAGTCAAAATTTATACAAAATATTTTGGTCACATGACCAAGATGGCCGCCATGCCCATATATGGTAAAAATCCTTTAAAAATCTTTTTCTCCAGAACCAGAAGGCCCGTGACCTTGGGGCTTGGTATGTAGCATTGGGGATGTGGGGCCTACCAAGTTTGTTCAAATAATGAGCCTAGGTTGACCTTGACCTACTTTACGTCAAGGTCAAATTTGCTTCCTAATGCATTTAAATGGGATTTCTTTTGAAAAGTTGATTTTTTGAATACTGTTGAAGCCAAACTCATTATTCTCAGTTGATATGTTAAACCTAATGAGACAATGGCTATAAATAAGTTTCAAAGGTCAAGGTTGACCTTTTACTTTTCAGCCAAGGTCGCTCATAGTGGAGTCCCATCAACACATTAAAACATAGTTTCCTCAGAAGCTACTTGGCCAATTGAACTCAAATTTTATATGAAGACTCCTTATGATAGGTTAGCCCAAATTTATACCAATTTACACTGGTCACGTGACCAAGATGGCCACCATGCCCATATATGGTAAAACCCTTTAAATATCTTCTTATCTGGAACCAAACGGCCAATGGTCTTGGGACATGGTATTTAGCATTGCCGATGTAGGCCCTATCCAATTTGCACACATGATGAATCTAGATTGACCTTGACCTACTTTATAATAATGTCAAATTTGATTCCTAATGCATTTATATGGGAAAAATCTTGAAATGTTCATTTTTCTATAACTGTTAAGGCTGAAATCATAATACTTGCAAGAAATGTTTAACCTAATGAGACATTGGTTTTATATAAGTACCAAATGTCAAGCTGACCTGTGACCTTTTATCCAAGGCCACTCATTTGGACTGTGACATACCTATCTAAACATCTTTGCCTCAGAAATCACTGGGCTGTTTGATGGAGTATTCATTGGAATGTTTATGTCACTTGACCAAAATGGCTGCAACCAGAATATGTGGTACAACAAAATTTGTTTCATTATAAGCTGTAGTTGACCTTGACCTATTTAAAAGTTATAAAGGAGATCAGGTGAGCGCCTCAGGACCTTCAGGTCCTCTAGTTTCCAAAGTCATCTTTTGCGAAAATTTCTTTAGAGCGTCCAAGAGATTGGATCCAGATCAGACCAATTGTTTTGTCTTGTCTGATCTAATCCATCAGCAGATGACATTAGTGTAGAAGGCAAAGAGTTAACAAAATGTGAGCCTGATATCCTTTTTGTTGAGCGTAGACCAGATCAGATACCACAGAATGCGTTGTCTCCACCTTCAGTTCGCAAAAAGTTTGGATCAAGATCATAGGTCCAATCTGTTTGTTTGGTCAGGCCTGATCTGGTTCCAACTGATATATGCAAACAGTGTAGCCCCAGATCAGAAATACACAATGTGGGGTTTGATGAAGGTCTCTACCATTAGAATGTCCACTGGTTTGGATCCAGATCTGGCCCGACATTTTGCTTGGCCTGATCTTGGTTCAACCCTTTTGCAAAGATTATAAGCAGAAAACACTAGTAGACAGCCATAACCAACATAATCGGGAGCTCAGTGGTAGAGTGCTTGACTTGAGACTGAGTGGCCAAGGGTTAAGCCTCACCGGCGTCACTGCGTTGTGTCCTTGAGCAAGACACATTAATTCTTACTTAAGTACTGGTTCAACCAAGGAAGACCGGTCCCTACATAACTGAAAGATTGTTGATGGGACGTAAATAACCAAATCAAACAAACAGACAAATCAACCCAGGAAGGCCCGTCCCTTTATAACTGAAAGGTTGTTTATGGGATGTAAAGAATCAAATCAAACAAACAAAATAACCAAAGTAAGCCTAATATCCTTTTTGAGGGTTAAAGCCAAACAGTGCAGACCCAGATCAGACACCTATTGGGTAATTTGGCATGCCTTTTGGTTGTCTGCGTTTTTTTTCTTTCAAAGTCATCTTTTTCAAAAAGATCTTGAGATTATCAAACATATTGGGTCCAAATCTGGCCCAAGGCTTTGTTGGGCGTGATCTGGGTCCATCCTATTTGCAAAGGTCATCAGCTGGAATTAAGATAGTAGGAAAAGTCTTAAAGTTTACTTTTTTTGTGGGACATAGGCAAATAGTGTAGATAAGATCAGAGGACACAGAGCATGTGGTCTACACCAACAAAGTGCAACAGACTTTGGTTAATTGTAATCTGTAATCATGATTACTTGTAATTTATTAAATTTTTCAGTAATCATTAAGTAATCTGTAATTATGGATTTTTATGAATACAACTACTAATAGTAATATAATTGATTACATTGCTAAATAGCATGCAATCATGGTTACTTAGTGATTACTTTATGATTACTTTTTACAAAAAAAATAGATAAAAACTCGCTTAAAAACTGAATGTAAATTGTACAGAGTACATTGATACAATAAGTATGGAATTGTTTTCAAGGGGTTACTGGTCACAATTTTACTTAAATAATGTATTTTTGTTTTTATCTAAACAAACATTGTAGACCCTTATTAAATGCCACTTTATTTCCATGTTAATAGTTATAAATTGTGTTTGTGTACACTGTGAATTGTTTCTTTTCTGGTAGGGGTTAAAGACAGATTACAGGAGCAATTGAAAAATATATCATATATCTAAATCTGTTGCCATGATTACCGCCAAGTTTAAGCCATCCATTTATGTTTACCTAGTCTTCTTTTAAATGTTGCTTAGCAACACAAACTGAAGATATTTATCACCTGGAAAATTAGCATGTGAACAAAGGGACATGCTAGATATGTATGAGATTTCATAAGTCTAGCATGTAAATTCTCCTCACTATAGAAAGTCTCATTCTGAATTGGATGACCTCAGTTTCACACTCATTCTGCTCTTACTTCTCTGCTTATAAGTACTTTGTGGCATAATATACATGTATTGCAACAATAACCTTAATCAGACTGCTCCCTTTGAAGCAGTCTGATCTGGATTCATAGAATTGCGTCTATGATACATTGATATAAGCAGCAGATGTACTAAGCAGATGACTTTAGAATTTCTAGACCCCAAAAATGTTAGCTAGAAAATGGTGAAGAAAATCAAAATTCTTTTGTTTTTGTGTCATATTCAGCATTTCAAAACCTATGGTTCTCTAGTTGTGAATTGTTAGATGTTTTAACTCTCTGGTTAATCAATTAACCAATCATGAATGGTGAAGCCAGAAGGGCTTTAAGTTTGCAAGTGATTGGCGAGAATTTATACATCGATGATAAAGTCAATATAATATTCCTAAATAATGTTTATTATTTTATTCTTTTTCAGAAATCTTTGGTAGCTCTGAAGAAATTATTTAGACAGAAGACCTGCTCTAATTTTTGGAATAACTTTAGGAAGATATACGGTAGACTCTTAAAGACAAGGAAGATAGTGTCATACAATACAAATAGACAATATTAAAGTCAGTTATGCCTCTCCTACCATGCCTACCCCTTTGGTGAATGTTTTCCAGACATGGGGCGAATTACTTTGGAAAGTAACGCATTGAATTAGCATTACTTGCCAAAAATGTGCATTGAATTAGCATTAGCATTACTTGATTTTGAAAAAGGAATGCATTGAATTAGCATTATTTAAGAAAGTAATGCATTGAATTAAGCATTACTTTCAATTACATGAAACAGAATCCTACAATACTGTTAACTCTGAAGCCCAGGCCGCGCACATTTTTAATACACTGAACAAAATATGTGCATACCTTAAACATGTAAATTTCGCATAGAGATATTTTATATATATATATATAAATATTTCAAATGAGCCACACTGGCTACGTACACGTTTTGTAGTGATATTTCATAATCTTATCAGTAACATTTGTTGGAATTTCATAATTTTTTTTTAAAATTGGAGGGAGTATCACTGAGATGTAGCAACCATAGTGATCATATTTCATTGTATATTATTATTATACCACTGCGAAGCTTTCCAAAATAGTTTCTTATTTGGAAGTATATTTTATGGGAAGAAAATAAACAATTTGAGTATCTTGACTGGATAGTCCAATCAACAAAGTGCAGGCTGTATCTTAATCCCTAATCTCTTATTTTTTTGACCCCAATATATTTATTCCTGCCGCAAAACTGACCTAAAAGACACACTGTTAGTGTCAGTGGTCAAGTGTCAAAATGTATGAACAGAACAATCAAGTGTGATCAAAACATTTCACACTTGTTTCTTTGATATCGGATTGTAACATATTCACACCATTTAAACTCATTTAATTAGTTTTAAAATGATTTATAGATTTTAAAAACATTTGACTTTTATAAAATGGGATAAAATACCTTACATTTCAACACTTCCTAACTACATTTTCACTATTCTAGGTTCATGTGGGATTGCCAGTAACTGTAAGCTGTTTCACATTATTGATATAAAATCAAACCTTTACTTGCAAGTTTCACAGATCAGTTTGCATATTCCTTAGTCAAATAGAAGTCTTTACAAGCAAGTTGAACAAAAGGAAACTGTGATTGGAAATAACTTATGGAAACACATCCTTTTGTTGTGTATCTCATTTCTCTATTGTGCAGTCTGTATACGGCAAGGCTTATGTTAAACAGTAATTCAAAGTAATGCAAGTAATGCAGTGAATTTTGACTAAAGAAATGCATTGAATTAGCATTAAAGTAATTCAAAAACTGGTGAATTAATCATTACCTTGAATTACTGGAAAAAAGTAATGCATTAATAATGCATTAGCATTAACGATTAATTCGCCTAATGTCTGATGTTTTCAGGATTATTCCTGTATTTAGGATTTTGAGGCTGACTTTCTATTCTATGGAAAGTCAGCCTCAAAATTCTGAATTCCTAGATTATTATTGCTTTTGATTTGTTTTCAGACTAAATCTAAAGATAACTGACCTTTAAAGCTTTAATTTGTTAATACTTTGTCATAAGCATACGGCATGTTTTAAAATTTTATTATATGAATTTTGAAAATCAGGATTTTGGAAAATTTCAAATTTCACTCCTGCTATATATATATATGTATTTCATTATAACATGTCTTTGCTGTTATATTAAAAAAAATTAGAAGATCGAAATACATGTTGTTATCTGTTTTTGGAATGTTTATACTTTATCAGTCTGACAGTGATACCATCATTTTATTGCATGGTTCAATGTTGTCCCCATATCTCCATTCAAAATTTTGAGGACTTTTGTCTGTAATCCGTGCATCACTGCAATAGGTTTGTTTAAATACCTATCTAAAACCAAAGAACTGGTACAGTAGAAACTGCTCTTATTCTACCTACAAACCTGGCTCTAAGGTTATCAAGCTTTTTTCATGCTCAACTCAATTGAGCATGAAATTAATCATTCTCATAAATGTTACAAATTCATTTTATCATTTATTAGCATGATAATTACAACATCTAAGAGTTTGGAAAATACTTTATTATCAGCATTTCATTTAGCATTTGAAATTTCAATCTTAGTTGATTGAGCATGAAAAAATAACCAAAAAAGAAACAACCTCAGGCTTGGCTGTTGAGATGCTGAACAATAAAGAAGTTCATACAGGAGGCCTGGATTCTTGTATGATTATTACACAAAATTAGTCATATAAGATTTATAAGTCAACTAATACATGTGGTATTCATGTGTGGTGAATTAAGTTTTGTAAACATTTTTATGTAAGTTTCATATACTGTGCATTACACATCATTCACATGTGATTGCCTTTTAATGTAAATTTATATAAAGGCACATATATAATATTTATATAAAAGGGCAATGATATGATTTTCATATAATTTTTTTATAATTATTATGTGAAAATGATTATCAGTATCATCTGATTATCATGCGTATTTCAATTTACGTAAAATTATATCATTCTCATATAAGAATTATATAATCTGTTTTATAAGATCTACATGCGGCTGCCTTTTTTAACAAGTATTATATGAAAGTTTTTATATAAGAATCATATAATTATTATATGATTTCTACGCTTGGCGAAGTTTGTAGTATAGCATATGGCCAAAAAGTCATCAAAATTATGAATACATATTTCATTTGGGCCTGATCCGGATCAAACTGTTTCGCTTTCTGTTGGTATTACTGAATTTTTGAAAAGTAATTTTATAAAGAATCAGCAGACAACACAAATGCTAAAATTATGTTACCTCTCAACTATTTAACAAAAACTGTTAAAGTGGAATTTTTTATGTATACTTAGCTGATATTAATATTAGTTTTATTACTATGTTGAAGCAAATTCAGGAATACCACCACAATGTCAAACAGTTTGGATTCTGATCAGGTCTGAGATGTAGGGCCTGATCTGGATCTAAACTCTTTGCAAAGTGAATAAAGAGATGGCACAAGCAGGTGGTCCTAACAGGTGCAGCTTTACAGTAAATACAGTTATTAGGCAGCATAATGTAAAAATCTGAAGGGGGCGGGGGCGGTCAGGTGGTAGAGGGTGGTGATTTTTTAGTTCCAAAACAAGATGGTGGAGCACTGCCTACATGGGTTTAAATATTTGTATAACTTGATTTATTGTGGAGTACTCTAAAGTGTCCAGTTTTTCAGGTTTTAGGTGGTTGTTCTGGCACATAGAGAACTAATCCAGTCGGCCCAGTACACTGTACTATTGCCAGTAATTAAGTCATATGCATATCGCCTCTCCGACCTTTTATCCGCTAATGTTGTCTGCTGATAAACAAATATTAAGCAAACAGTTTGGACGAAGATCCGGTCTTACACATTGTTGGGCCTGATCTGGATTCAAACAGTTATTGCTTAAAGGAGGCACGGTTTGTTTGACTGTGCATGTCAAAACAAACCTACTAATTATCCCTTAAGACAAAGTCGGAATCCAACTGTTTGTCATTCTATTGATATTGACTGAATTTGTTTTGAAGAAGTTAAATCATGAAGAATCAGCAGACAACACAAATGCTAAAATCATATTACCTCTCAACTATTTAACATAAAATGTTAAAGAAGACAAATGATTTATTTTTATTAGCTGATATTAACAATAATAGTTTTATTACTATGCCCAAGCAAATTCAGAAAAAAACACCACAATATCAAACAGCTTGGATCCTGATCCTGTAATCTGTACCTGAGATGTAGGGCCTGCTCTGGATCTAAACTCTTTGCAAAGTGAATAAAGAGATGGAACAAGCAGGTGGCCCTAACAGGTGCAGCTTTACTGTGAATACAGGTATATGGGCAGCATGATGTGAAAAACTGTCTTTGGGTTTGTGATCAAGTAAATCTAAAATACAGTTTACCTGCTTGCTTCACTACAACATGCAGCAACTGAGCTGGATCCATACCATATACAATATAAATGTGAATAAATGCAGAAAAAATACTTTGCCATTGAATAAAATCCTCTAAGGATGAATACTGTGCAGAAAAAAATCCCCATGGGGAAAAATCCCTGCGGGGAAAAATTCCTGCGGGGAAATATCCCCGCGGGGATTTTTCCCCATGGGGAAAATAAAGATGTTAATATATACTTGAAACATACTCAAATGTGTCAAACAGATTGCAAGAGTGAACCTAAGCTTGATTTTAGACCCTTAAACAGATTTTTAAAAATCCCCGCGGGGATTTTTTCTCCAAAAATCCCTGCGGGGAAAAATCCCCGCGGGGAAAAATGAAAAATTGTTATTACTGGTGGACATTCATTTTTACACACCATTAACATGAGATCTTGTCATATTTGAATAAAAAGATGAGTTTTAGAATTTTCGAAAATCCCCGCGGGGAAATTTTTCGCACGGGAAAAAAATCCCCGCGGGGATGGTGAAAAATCCCCGCGGGGAAATATTTTCCCCGCGGGGATTTGCAAATCCCCGCGGGGATTTTGACCTTTGTCGTGGAATATTTTCTAGGTCATTACAGATTTTAAGCCAAAAACCTATAGAATTTCCTCAGTAGGGTCTATTCTACTGGAAATAAGTCACTTTAGCTTTCTATGTCAACTAAAAGTACTAGGTCATTTTGCCAAAAACTGGTTTGGCAAAAAAAATCCGGTGGCAGTTACTTGTAGGTAGGTAGTTAGTGAGTATGTAGGTAAGTAGGTACATAGATACCAATACATCATTTAAAATAACCATGCACATATCATGACAAGAGTACACGCGCCGCCAATGAGCACCATTTTTAGCCTACCTGAGCCGAAGGCTCATAGGTGAGCTAATAGTAAACCAGTCACTCCGGCGTCCATCTGTCATCTGTACGTCAACATTTTCAAACATTTTACTTTGAAACCACTGGGCAAATTAAACTCAAAATTCATATTGATACTCCTTAGGATGCGGGAATGAAGGTTTGCTCAAATGGTCCTGGTCACATGACCAAGATGGCCGCCACGCCAATATAGGGTAAAAACCCTTTAAAAAATCTTCTCCAGAACTAGAAGGCAGATGAATTTGGGACTTGTCATGTAGCATTTGGGATATTGGATCTACCAAATGTGTTAAAATGATGATCCTAGGTTGGCATTGACCTAGTTAACGTCAAGTTCAAATTTGCTTCAAAATCCATTTCAATGGGAAATGTTTTGAAAAGATGATTTTTAGAATAATGTTAAAGTAAGAAAGACAGCAAAGATCAGAAAACGATACAAATAAAGTACCATACCTGACCAAGGATACCACATTGGAAAATAATAAAAATGCAAAAAAAAATCACCAACAAGAGTTAAGAGGTCAGCCCTTTCCTAGCAGGTGACCACAAGGCAGCAATAAACAGACGTTAAAGCGTGAGAAACACAAGACAAGAAAAAGCCACAAATGATCCACAAAAGAAGTACCGTCTTGGAACAGTCAGTAAGCTATTTTACTGGAGGGTTTAAACAGGTTTCACGGCGCAAACCTCACCCTTATTTCAGAAGTGGATCAAGACACATAGATGTTTAGTTTGCATAAATACCCCTAGCGTATCAATGTATCGTCTCCAAAAAAACATATAAATCAAGATATAAAAAAGAGATAAAAGCAAATAAAATAACTCAACAGTACATACAACTGAATACTGGAGCAAAAGAAATCCAGCAAGTAAACCCTGGTTGGCCCGACAACAACCAAAGCATCAGGCCCATACCATCTCATCAATAGATAAATCTTTAAGTTGGAACCGTCATAGAGTCTGAAGTCCGACCAACCGTCGTACAATTTTTTTATAGTAGAAAATTGTTTTAAAAGCCAAAAACGAAAGTAATTATTCTTACTTGATATGCTAAACCTACTGAGACTAAGGCTATCAATAAGTTTCAAAGGTCAAGGGTTACCTTTGAACTTTCAGGCAAGGTCGCTCATATTGGAGTCGCATCAATATATCAAAACATACTTTTCTCACAAACCATTGGCGTAATTTAACTCAAATTTCACGTGAAGACTCCTTATGATAAGTAAGCCAAATTCTATACAAAATATTTTGGTCACATGACCAAGATGACCGCCACGCTAATCTATGTTAAAAACCATTTAAAAATCTTCTTCTCCAGAGCAAGAAGGCCAGTAACCTTGGGACTTGGTATGTAGCATTGGGGATTTAAGACCTACTAAATTTGTTCAAATTATGATCCTGGGTTAACCTTGGCCTACTTAACGTCAAGGGCAAATTCGCTTTCTAATGTATTTGAATGGGATGGTTTTGAATAATTGATTTTTTGAATACTGTTCTCACTTCATATGTTAATTCTAATTAGACAATGGTTTTAATAGGTTTCAAAGGTTGGTCTTTGACCTTTCAACCATGGTCGCTCATATTGGAGTCCAATCAATTTATCAAAACATAGTTTTCTCAAAAGCCATTAGCCTAATTGAGCTCAAACTTCATATGAAGACTTTTTTATGATAAGTTAGCCTAATTTGTACAAAATAATTTGACCACATGACCAAGATAACCGCCCCGCCCATATATGGTAAAAAACACTTCAAACTATTTTTTTTTCAAGAACCGCCACGCTTATGTATGCTAAAACCCTTTAAAAAATCTTCTTCTCCAGAGCAAGAAGGCAAATGACCTTGGGACTCTGTATGTAGGACCTACCAAATTCGTTCAAATGGTGATCCTGGGCTGACCTTAATCTACTTAAATTCAAGGTCAAATTTGCTCCCTAATGCATTTATATGGATTTTTTTGTTCAAAGAGGTTGATTTTTTGAATAGTGTTAAAGCAAGTTATTATTCTCACTTGATATGTTAAGCCTAAGGAGACAATGCCTATAAATGACTTTCAAAGGTCAAGGTCGATCTGTGAACTTTCAGCTCAGGCTGCTCATATTGGAGTCCCTTCGACATATTAAAACATATTTTTTTTCAGAAACCACTAGGTCAATTGAACTCAAATTTCATTTGAAGACTCCTTATTAAAGGTTAGCTATTTTCTTAAATAATATGGTCCCATGACCAATATCTTTAAGTATCTTCTTCTCTGGAACCAAAAGGCCAATGTCATTATAACTTGGTATGTAGCACTGGGGATGTAGGTCCTACCAGGTTAGCACAAATTATGAATCTAGGTTGGCCTTGACATACTTTATGGCAAGGTAAAATTTGATACATAATGCATTAATATAGGAAAAATCTTGAAATGTTCATTTAAATTTATTCTATAACTGTTTAAGCCAAAGTCATATTACTTGCGAGAAATGTTTGACCTAATGGGACAATGGTTTTATATAAGTACCAAATGTCAAGCTAACATGTGATCGTTTATCCAAGGTAACTCATTTGGACTGCCACATACCTATCTAAACATATTTTATCTCAGAAATCACTGGGCTGTTTGATAGAGTATTCATAAGATTGTTTTAGGTCTATTGACCAATATGGCCGCAACCCACATACATGGTAGTACAAAATATGTTTATTATAAGCAGTATTTGACCTTGACATATTTTGATGTTATTAAAGAGATCAAGTGCTTCAGGTTTCTTTACATTTTTAGTCGTTATATTTTAAATGTTGATTTTGAAATGCATTTAAGCACCCCCCCCCCCCCCGGTGACTTAGGCTGCTGTCGTTCTAAGGCGGTAATTCTGTTGTTGTTGACTTTTTGTTTATTGTTACTTCCATTGTGGGAGTCTGAAATTGTTCTTGTTTTTTGTGCGTTAATTTATGTCCATTCTAGTATTGCAATCATCTTATTGGGGAAGAGAGAGCTGCTCGCTTTGCTAAATTTGTCTTCCTGGTGGCGTGTGATGTTTGAGCGGCTCTTCCTTGCGGTGCCATGTTGTTGACTGCGGTTTGTGATTGTGGTATTTCTTGATCATATTCACTTACAATTTTTGAAAACAGAAAAAAATGTAGGTGCTTTCACGAGTATACCTGACTGTTTAGAAAACAGTTCAATGTCCTCATTATACACCAAGAATGCGCGTATCTAGCAATTCCGTCGTTGGGGTCCTGAGAACTGTTCTCTTTAGCCATTAACTAATTTCACCAAGGGCCGTGCGTGCCTTCTATGTGTTTTGGTCAAATTGCTTCTCGAGGGGGGGGCGGGGGGTCCGTACCAGTATTTCTAAGGAAACCCATAAACACTTGTGCATTTCCAGAGGGGTTATGGACCTCCTGTCCCCCTCCCACTCTGAATCCGCGAGTGTTAAGTATAGGAGATTGTGTGAAGCACATATATCATTAAGGTCATAAGGTTTCTATGTAATTATTACATTATGAAAGAATTGACTGAAGGGAATTGACATTAACATGCCTCGATAGGAAAGGCCCTGTCATAGGGGTTTCTGACCAGGTAAGGCTCAAATCAGCCTTGCTTCAGAGACTAGCTAGCATATATAAACTTTTTCCATTGAGCCAGTTTGACTTCAAATTAGCGGTTAACATGGTCAATAAGGCGTCAATCTGACAGCGCGGATGCGCAGGCAGACCTGCTTCTTTGTTATCCGCATGAAACAGAGTCACATTTTTTCACGTTAAGGTCAAGTTGTACAAGTATGATCTTGTCATGATTCGAAGTTAGCAAACGTATATCAATGCTTTAAACGACATCGATATTATAAACTGCGATGTTTTTTTCCAGATCTTTATCCAATTTGGCACTACTGACAGACGCTTGCAATAGCAAAAACTCGGGTAAACCGCTGCTGTCAGACGTCTGTCACCAGCAAAAACTCGGGAAAAGCGCTGCTGCCAGATGTCAGTCAATAACAAGAACTCGGGGAAATCGCTGGTGACAGACGTCTATCAAAAGCGAAAATTCTTTAAATGGCTCCCACCAGACGTCTTAAAGCTAAAAGCCTGTGAATTGGTCAGGAAATATTTTTATTAATTTATGCGTGGGGCCCTTATGCCCATGCATTAAGAGAAATCAGCGACATTTAGACTTTCCCCGAGATTTTAATATGTAGAACGATTATGTCTGCAAGACGCTTTCTCAATATTGTATTCCAGGTTGCGAAACGCTTGTGGGTGAAACACGTAACCATTAGACTCAAACTCCCCACAATGTTCAGAGACTTTTAGAAAACCGCTCCTTTGTCGTTAGATTGCTACAGTGACCTCGTACATCATTGGCCAGCAGAATCGGTAATCTAGAGATCTAAAAATAGATCTCTAGATTTGGGAGCGCAGTGGCTCAGTGGTAGAGTGCTTGACTCGAAACCGAAGGGCCGCGGGTTCGAGCCTCACCGGCGTCACTGCGTTGTTGTCCTTGAGCAAGACACATTTATCCTAGCTTAGTACTGGTTCAACCCAGGAAGACACGTCCCTATATAACTGAAAGATTGTTGATGGGACATAAAGAATCAGTCAAACAAACAAACAAACAAAATAGATCCAAGTTCCAAGGCGGTACTTCTTTTATGGATCTTTTATGTTTTTGTTCTGTCTTGTATTTGCTAATGTCTTTGTGCGCGTCTGTTTATATGTGCTTTGTGGTCACCTGCTGGGAAAGGGCTGACCTCTTGGCTCTCGTTTGTGGCGTCTTCTGTTAGTTTGTCACATTCCCATTGGTATGCTGGGTCAGGTGTGGTACTTGATTGTATCGATTCCTGATCTTTGCACCCTTACTTACTACAAATAGATGGCTTTTCCCTAATCGCTATAGCTTGAATTACGTATTTCAACATGGGTGGTTTTCTTAACCTTCAACTGATAGCATACGTGGTTAGAAACAATAGGTTAGAATGTAATCAAGCCAAAAGATAATAAATTATTCTAGTCTTATCTATTTCGTTCCTGTAATTTAATAGCTTAATAGCAAGCAATTTGCCTTGGCATCAGGAACAAAAATGTTTGCATCATGTTTTTTTATTTATAAAAAATCAAGCCATCCAAGCTTGTCTGCGTTCTTTCAAGAAAGTTCAGTAATTTCCTTTAACATTTCTGAATTCCAGCCGCTTTTTCTTTTTAGAAAAGTGATTAGAGGGGTGATGGGAGTTGCGAGAAAATAATACACAAAAACCAAACAAGTACTGGCTTATACAAAAGTCGGTCCCATCGTATTTCGGTCTGTCTAATGATTTATGAGAATAAAATCATTCAGATAAGGTTTTCTTGATCTTTTAAGTAGCTGTGTAGTTCACATTCTATATTTTGATAATTTCCACTCAACCCATCACTCACTGACCCCCTCCCAAAGTGTACAAAAGTCACCAAAAATGGGACACGGAATTCTGCAATTGGCACCTTATTTCCCAAACCCACACCCCATCTCCCCACTGGATCTGTTGTAATCCTGCAAAACCAAAAACCTACTATGCCAAAATGAAATTCAAATTCATTATCTTTACTATTTGCTTTCTTGTTAATGAATAGCCTAGGTAAAATGCAGTAAGCACAGGTTCAGCGTGTTGATATATCTTTGTTGTTTCTTTGTGAATGTTTTAAGACAAACAGTCAGTACTCCATAAAAATTCTTGTTACTCCTTTTTTACAAAACGGATGAGTACTGTACTATTTAGGAAATAAAGCTTATCTAAAGCTTTGCATGGCTCTAGATAAGTGCAATTGTAATTTCTTATTTCCCAATGAAAAACATTAGTTGTGGGTACTCAAAAGAACCATCTCAATGAAACAATTCTTTTGAGCACCCTAAAAATATTCACAATTTAGCGCTTAAATTTGTGTTAACCTATATATTATGTTGAGTATGGTAAATGGTATTTGTCTCAGTTTGCTGGCAGTTATGAGCTTGAAGTACCTTTAAAATTAGACAAGGTGCCACTGCAGCCAGTATAGGAAACTAGCAGTGAAGACCTTTCATGTCAATGTCATCTCAAGTTGAAAGAAAATCTAGAACTAGGCAAAAACAGGTTAGTATTATGGGCGATTCTCACTGAATATGTTGTACAACCTGTTTGAAATGGCCACTCTCAAAAAAGATCAAAACTTGGGTTTCAAGACCAATTATTGCTTAATGCAGGTCAAAAGTATTGCAGAATGGGGAGCACATTAAACTACTATTTGTCATTAAGATCTTTGTGTTTTCTATTTTAGTGGCCGTTTTACACAGGATTTACTGTAATTCATTACACATTGCAGCACATATGATATATTATCTAGGCCTCGATGTGAGAAAACCTGACATTGTTGTATGCAAACAACAAAGGTGCAGACTAGCCTGCACATCTGCACAGTCTGATCAGCACCTTTGTTAGGTTTCACGCATTGAGATGGACCGTCAATGAGATACATATGCACAGTAATGTCATTCTTTAAATATGCATGAGTAGTTATTCAATGCTGTTTAATTTCTGGTTTGGATCTTAATCATCATGAAACATCCATATTATGTCACAGTATGTGTGGACATCAGGCCCACAAGCTCATCGGCTCAGACTCGTTCGAGCATTTGATGGTCACCTTATGCAATAAATACAAAATTCTACCAAGTGGGATCGAATGATAAAATATCTGGGTGTTAAATTGGCAAACGCCTTCAAAAAGTGTAGAGTCTTCCTTTTAATTTTGTAAACATTAGAGGATTTCAGAAATATTTTATTTTCATTTTTGCTCCTACATCCTGTGAGAAGCCACAATGTATATATATTTTTTGGGGAAAAATCATTATTTTCTCTTATGTATATTGGCAAGAAGTAAAAGAAATCACTCTTGGATATATCACTTATTATAGTGCACATTATTTGTTTTTAATTTATTTTTTTTGCATGTGCCACGAATTTTTAATGGCTGTGGTATAAACTTTGGTAATGTGTTTAACAAGGCTCAGGCCTTTAGTTAAGAGTTCATACCAAAAATTATTTTCTTATTTCTGAACCAAAACATATATTGTGGGTACTCAAAGAAACCCTCTCATTGAGACTTTTTTTTGAGCTCCCAAAACATTTGTTAAAATTGATAAGTATAAAAAATATTTACAATTTTATGCTCAAAAAATTTGTCGATCTAAACCTGTGAGGCTCCCTTTACTTTCAGAAATTCAACAGGCACCAAAGTACCAGCCTTTACATTTGGTCAGACTGGATCCAGCATTTCTACTTGTCCTACATCACCATATGTTTTGGTAGATCCAATAATTAACATTGGAAACAGTAAAAAATTCTACTCATCCTACAGCATAAGGCACTCACCATGACAAGCAGACAAGTGTATTTTTCGACGGCTGCTCAGGTCATTCAGGAAGGTCAAGTTTACCAAGTGACAGTAGGATAACCCTGCGGACAGTATCTAAAAGATCAAGGTTGTTGGAAAATCTGAGAAGTTTAGCCACACCGGAGACACTACAATATTTGAATAACAGTCAGTTCAAGCCAGCAAACCCTTTAACATTTTCTATAACTAAGCCAAATTCCTCCAGATTTACTTCCAAATTCTATGACTCAAAGAAAACTAGCTCAGAGCTTAGTGCACTAAAGATTTGAGGAAACAAAAGCGATGACACCAGTCAAGTGATTTGATTAGCAATGCTTCTAAGAATAAAAGTGTTAATATTTTCTTACCCATCAGTTTAAACAGCCGTTTTTGGTGCTCAAAAGAACTGTCTCAATGAGACCAAAACATATGTTTTGGATGAGATAAAAAAAAATATTTTTACACACTCTTATCTGGAGGTCTGTTTTATGCATATATGCTATATTAACCCTTTCGTTCTGGATACGGTAAACGGGACCTTTGGCAAACAGTGAAGGCCTTAAAGAAATGCCGCATAGGGTGGTTTTCCTCAGGGTCTGCACTGTTTGTTAAGATTAGAACAATCTTCATGGGGGTGGGGGGGGGGGCTGGTGTCAAACAGAATATGAGTATCACCCTTCATTTTTGGCATATGGCATAAAGGTTTCTTTAGTAACATGCAAAGGTCCAGATTAGCGATTTATTTAACCTTAAATTTGTGATTATATTTTTAACCAAAAGTTTATTTTATATTTTTGGGTGCTCAAAAAACCGTCTCATTGAGAAGTTTTTTGAGTATGTACAGTATGAACGCAGACTAGAAGCAGTCTAATGAGGGTTTGTTATGCTTGCTTACACATATTTGGAAATCATACATTTATTCTGGAGCAGGCACAATAAGTTTTGTTAAATATTTTTACATGCATTTGATATTTTTATGTGAACATTATTTCAAACAGTATGGACCTAGGTCAGACTGCTTAGAAGCAGTCTGATCAGTGTTCATAGTGTTTTCTAACATGATATATATTTATTCTGGAGTAAATTTTAAAATTATAAAGACAGCACTTTTTGCTTAATATTTTACATTTCTCTTCTGCTTTATGCATTTTTGTGGCCTATATTGCAAACAGTATATGGATCAGATCAGACCTAAGAGCAGTCTCATCAAGGTTTATAATGTTTACTAATGTGATTGATTTATTTTGGTGTGAATCAGATGAGAGTTTGTGACCTATATTGCAAACAGTATGGACCCAGATCAGACTGTTAAGGAGCAGTCTGATCAGGGTCCATAGTGTTATCTAACATGATAAGATTTGTTTTGGGGAAAATTTAAAATATGCAGCAGATGTAATAAGCGTGTATAATCTGTATGACAACACTGATGCAATGCCAGAGTTCTCACAAGTATTTGAAATAATACACACAATTTTTATATTTCAGCTTAAGCTGTCAAGTTTTCTAGATCAAACTCCAACTTTTACGTTTTGACTCCCAATTTTTTTCAGGAATTGATACTATAACTTCTGTTTTCAAAACCATAATGAGAACTCTGACTCTGATTAGCTGCAATATAGATTACCTGTCCCTACTTAAAAGAAGGCTTTCCCATGATGTGGTTCAATTCTTAAAATAGGTCAAACATTTTCAAGTGTTAAGTCCTCACATTTTAGCTGCCCTTCACTATAGTGTAGATTTTATTTTCTTATCCTTTGGGACCATGGGTTTCATTGTGGAACTTTGAAACTATTGGAGGGTCACCGATGAAACCTAAATGACAGAAACTAGCTAGTATGGCCCAGGAAATATGCACACTCTAGTTTCAGTTCTTTGGTGAAGTGTTAGCTTCCAAAGGATACCCTTTTAAGAGCATATTTATTATTTTCTATTTGCAGATTTAGTTTCTTACCCCTTGTTTATGCCTGCTGCACCCCAATTGTGGGATAAATGCAATACACTGTGAATCTGCATTGATTTAGCCTTATGATATGCTTGAAGAAACGTTAATTCAGCATTTATTTGGCACCTTTTTTTAAGGTTCAATTAGTGTTGTATTTGATTTAAAGGTGAGGTTGAATCAAAGTTGATTCAGTTTTAATTCAACAGTGTGTCAGTGTTGAAATATCAATGTTGATTCAATGCTTGAATATCAACGTTAAATCAACGTTTGTATGTCAACGTTGAATCAACGTTTGTATTTTAGCGTTTATTCAAGTTTCAAATTCAGATATATTTTCAACATAATTTCAACATATATAGTCAACGTTGAATCAACATTGAATCAACAAACTTGTGCCCGCTGGGTTAACAGTCATAGAATATTCAAGCAACTAGCAAAGGCTCTGATCAGATTGTGCGTGTACGCAGGCTGATCTGAGGCTTTGCTGGTCGCACATACCACATTGTTGCGGCTCAAATCATATTTACGTGAAAAAATTAAGTTTAATTTCTCGGTCTATATTTTACTTATTTCCGTAATTTCTTTTTCAATTAAATTCATCATTAAAGAATGATCGGCGAAAAACGGGAGTGACGCTAAAATCGACAAGTACAGTGATATCTGTCATGATATTATGTACAGTATTTTAACCACCCTAACAAATTTAAGCATGAAGTAACTCGTGATGTGCAAGGTCTACACTGATATAGGTGGTATAAATAGTTACACCATGTTTGGCTAAAGCTCGTGGATTATCTCCACGTACAGGCGGAAAACCAATGGTATACTTATTACGTGTAGATTGTAAGAGTGCGCCTTCTCTGCTTGCTGATGCAATGCGCACAAAAACATCATGCGCCGACATTGTGTTTTTCAGCAATAATTCCGGATCCTTGAGATAATTTGTTAGAAGCAGTCGTCTGTCCGCAGTCAATTGCCAACGTGGACTTTCTTGGACAATGGCAATCGATGCTGTACACACGGTTTTGAGACCCAAACAAAGCTTACTAACCATTATACTCTCTATATAATTATATTTGGGTAAAGGAGACTTACACAAATAATTTCTCTTAAACTTGCTCAGACTGTCAGTGTAACTGATCTTGGGAAAAGGTCCTTGGCTAAACGCTTAATACATCCACATACATAACATGTAACACTGAAAACCAACAATTGTCTATTGGGACACCGACGTCATAGTTTGGACATCATATTGGTCCGAGCTTTAAATTTCAACCAATTTTATCAAAACACAGACAAGCTATCCAGGTAAAGGGTACTGATACAGCTTATTTATTTGATATGGCGACCCAATAATGATGGCCTTACCACCTTTTAGTTTTACACACAAAGTGGAATACTCTTTGCATGCTGGTAATTTCGCAGTACGGAAAAAATGAGGGGTAATGAGGTAACCCTAGTCAACAGTTTTTTTCAGTTATGTTGGGATTGGTTGAACCAGCACTAAGTAAAAAGTGGCTGTATCTACTAGTGTCGTCTGCTGATAAACTTTGCAAACAGTTTAGATCCAGATCAGACCCTAACAAAGCGTCGGCCCTGATCTTGATGCAAACTGTTTTCCACTCTGATGCTCGTTTGGTGCTTCTCCAATAACGCTTTTTGTTTACTTACGTTTATTTGACGTCATGACGTTGAGCGCGGAAATTTCGAGTTTTGCCTGTTCCAAAAACTCTGTTATGTCTGAAATAATTCAAAATATCTAGAAAACCAGCCATGTTCGGTGAAAATTGAAAGTGGACACTTGACTGATAAATAAAAAATATGAATACAGTCGAATCTCGTAAATTCGAAGTCCAAGGGACTGGATATTTGATATCAAATTATCAAAAATTCGAATTATAGGAAGCTTGTGACAACAGGGATGCAATAATTACAAATGGTATTAGCTTTTACGTCATTTCAGTCTTCACCAATCTAGGCATTCCCTTACACTTTTATAAAAACTAGTTTGAGCATTTGTTGGTGTAGTCAAATTAATTTCAATGTCCATCACTTCAATGAGGTCGAGTCTTTGATATGGCAGTTCACTGTCATATCTTTTCTTTTTTTCCAATTTTCTTTTTAAACTGTGCTTTAAATAAGTTTGTAAGTATAACTTTAAACTTTTTTAATCCGAAAAAATTCTATACTGATCAACTGGACGAATCCATTTCAATATTGTGATATTTTATTCTAATTGTATCAAAACATTTGGTTAAGCTGACACCGCAAACCCTGATCAGACGTCGCTATTATGGCTGGGGTGCACTGTTTGCATATGTCCAAAAGAAAGGATGCTAGGCTAGCATGGGTCAAACATGCCTGACTGAATGTGCAGACATGCAAACGCTCTGTTGTTCTGGTATACATATACCTCACTGTAAAGGTGTACTATTAAATTGATAAGGATATTAACCTAACAAAAACAAATTTTCTTTGTTAAGACTAGTTACAATGTAGGGTGATGCCTATTTTGAAATGCTCTCGTAGAACTATACATGTTCTAGACAATCATTTGTTTCATTAATTCTCTATGTACGGTTTACTCGATATAGGTTTGGTGGGAAAATGTTGCGGATGGCATATCAAATACCCCTGTTACATATACTGCTCAACAAAAGTTTAGCATGGATAAATAAAAATGAATTTTTATTTGAGCAAATGGTTTAAAGTTATAAAATATCTGCTGAAATGGTGGTTTGGTATGTGATAAAGTTGAGGAAGCAATTGGTGTACTTTAATTGGATTTCTAATGCGTAGTTCATTGCTTTAAACAAAAGAGGGGTCAAAACGTGTTTCAACTCCATAAATGGCAATATAAAATTGATGCAGCATCGGTTTATAAAGCCTCTTGTTTTACAGCTTGATCGAATTGGTCATTCTGAAAAAAAGACAAAAGTCGTTTCCATTGAGCATAAGAAGCAAAAGTTGAGTCTTGAAAACAACTAACGTCGTTGTTATAATGACGTTTACAAGTAAAAAACAATACTATTTTCGCTGTGTAGGCATGCTTAATTGAAGGGGTTTTCGTGTTCAAGAGGATGCCAAAAGAGAGTCAGTTTAAGGAAAGGTAAGTTTATAAAATTTTGTCTCCTGGTATTTAATTTATAAAAAGTGACGTTTATCTGGAGTGGAGGCTAAATTAAGGCGATAACGCTATCTAAAGAAGACATTTTCAAAGGACAAACTACAGACATGTTTCGGGTGCTTGTGCCAATCTAACATGAAACAGATTACTCGATCTCTTGATTCAGTTTGCTGAAAAGTCAAAAATGTAAAAATGCCATTTTAACGTCATAATGGAACGGTAAAAAGTGATATGAACGGGTATCAAACTTTGACGTTTTTAACGTTTTTCATCATTAAGAATCCGTGGCTTTACTCTAGAATCAAATCTTTTTAATTTCAGATGTAGACGTGCATCCTTTGCATGCCCATGACATCATATTTAACGTCGATCCACTGACGCCTAACCAGATAACTTTTTGTCATGCGAACACGAAAAAATGTAAAGTTCAAGATCATCATACATGTTGATTACATTAAATAAAAGTGTTCATGTTCATTCAAAGTTGGACATCGTATTTAAATCCGTGCTAAACTTTTGTTGAGCAGTATATGTATTGTACACTGTGTTGTTTTATTTTCATTTGGGAATATTGGGCTCTGACAGAATGCAGAATATCGCTTATGCCAGTGTTTGGAGGCGTGCGATCTGCAGCACTTCCATTAATTCTCATGAACCGAGTATGAAGTTTTCGAATTGTGCAGGCTCTCTCTTTTTCTGAAGGATTCTGTTTTTCCTGATTATTTAAGAAATGAATGCATTTTTTTAATGTTCGGGCTTCACATACTTTGCTCGAGACACGAAGTATTCATGATTCCATGAACATTCCAAAAAATTGAATTTATTACTTATATTCAAATTTTATATTATCAGTCAAGTATCAATTTTCAATTTTCGTCTAACTTGGCTGGTTTTCCAGAAATTTTTAACTAAAGCAGACATATAGTAGGGTTTGGAATAGCCAAAACGCCAAAATTCCGCACTTAACGTCATGTCGATACGTGTTCAACGTCACGCAAACGTCAGTAAACAAGCATCGTTATGGATGAACGTGACGTTAGCCCGCTCAAATGGCGCGTATTTGGGTGTGGCTTAAATCGATTTGTTCATGAAGGTATGAACCACATCTCAAATGTAAAGGTTCAATTAAAGGCTCGCAGTGGAAATTTAAATATTGAGTCATGAATAGAGGGGCTTACCATTATCTCGTATCGCTTGAAGTAAACAGGCAAGTATCCCCTTAACTTATGTTCTTCAATAACCCTGAAAGTAACCAAAATATTGAATACAGCAGCCTATATTCCTGTAGGTAAAATGGATAGGATCCCATATATCTGGAAGTAAAATGGCAAATATTCTGCATCCCTAAAAACCCTATACAAGCCTCATTATTTTTATTTTTCAATTGCATTTTGACGTGCATGTAATCGATAGCATAGTTCGTTGTTATTGTTTAATGCTATAATCTCGCCAGACATAAGGGAAATGAAGAGTTTAGATATGTTACTATCCTTTTGAGAGTCAGTATTATAAGAATCTATCAAGAGCGTGAGGGTAGGATAGATAAGTCTGTCCCGAGGATCAGCGTTTTGCATCGCGAGGTTTGTCGAGTAATGACAAAGGGTGATCCGAGGGACGGATTCTCTATCCTTCTCTCACACGAATAATTGATTATTTTATCTTGCTCACCACTGTCTATATTTTATTTATTTATTTATTATTTTAAAATAAGCTTCCAGAAGTCCCAAAGTTATCCAGTCTCCTCAGCTTCAGAGACTAGCTAGAAAATTGAGAATTCCCTGTAGCAAGTTTAGATATAATACTTCCCAATTAAATAAACAATAAAGGCGCTGATGACTGCGCGGGTGTTATTCGCAAACACCAAAGACAGGTTTTCTCGCGTCGAGGCCCCAATGTGAAGGACCTCCAGAATTTTCTATCCAACTTAACAGGGGTTAAGAATGCATCTGATTATATTCGATAAACGCTATAGATTCAATTACATTTAAGTCATTTCTGTCAGCTAGCAGATTAGCTGCTGTGGCAAATCACCGAAGTTAATTTCAGTTTTTGAGCTGTTGTATTATACTATGGATGGAAATGATTTACGAAAATCAGGCTGTCGATATTTAAATTGCAACTCATTTTCCAGATATGCCACGTTATAATGAATTTGGTAAAATTAAATGAGCCAGTGCATGAGATTTCCAACAGTGTGGTATATGCGACCAGTCTGATCAGAGCCTTTGCCAGTCGCTTGAGATTTCTATGATTGTTAAGCTACTAACTGAACACCATTTGGAGTTTCTAAGCTTAACAGGGGCTGCAGAGGCTCGTCCGAGTCTACACATATCAAAATGCAACAGTGTTTGAAATCTCATGAACTGGCTCCTTGTGAATCGGTGCGACAAAAACTGCATTTAGGGACTGCGATCTGGTAACATTCAAACCAGTCTAGCTGAAATATAGAAAGTTTGCTTGTTTTGTTTTAAGTTCAGCCACTACCCTTTCCAGTAACAAATAATATGAAAATATCATGAGTGTGATTTTAAGTGGGGTAGAAAAATTCACTTCAAGGAGGATCACCGTTTGGCATCCCAAGCCTTACCGAGTGATAACAAGCGGGATCAGGTAATCACAAGGGGTGGGTTTATCTATTCCATCCTCACAAGTATGGATATTTTCTTGCTCACCATTAGATATTAAATATTTGAGCCATGACATGTGATTTCGAACAATGTGACAATTTGACAACTGAGACTCAGACGAGCCTGTGCAGTCTCCTTTTAAGCTTAGAAACCTCAAATGAGGTTTGGACAGTAGTTTAACAGTCATAGAATATTTAAGGGACCAGCAAAGGCTCTGATCAGACTGCGCGTATGCGCAGGCTGGTCTGAGCCTTTGCTGGTCGCACATACCAAACTGTTGGAAATATCATGCCACGGCTCATTTTATCTTTAAAATAAATTTTCCTTTTTAAAGGAGGGCTTGACTAGTCTAAAAACAGCATGTGCACCTTGTATGTTGGGAACACCTCCAAATTTGGTTATTTTTACACTGCACTAAAACCATATCATAGACTAATATCAACAATAGTTAATGAGTTCGTCGGTAAGATTCTCTTCTGGCAAACGAAAAACACAAACAGTTATCTAAAGCGGCACTTAGCGCCATACACTGAAAGACTTTAAAATCGCAAAAAAAAATGAAATTAATAAAATTTAATTATCTTTTATGTATCATTTTTTTTAAGTTTTGCAACAATGAACATCAACATGTCAGCAAAAATGTTTTTAATTTCATGCCAAAAGGATAAATAATGTTAGGACAACATTTTTATCGATTAGCAATACCCTTAGATTCTAAATTTGCAATTTGAATTTTTTCTAGAAATCAGACGTGATTTAAAGTAATTGTATTAAAATATTTTTTTATTAAAAATCTGGATACACATTACCCTCGAAGCCCAATTATTTATCTGGAATTGCCCATAGCCAGCCAAAACTCATATTGTTGAAGCAAATATCGTTGATACACTCGACGTAAGTTGCCGTCTTAACGTCGGGTCGTCATTTTTTGTTAACCAGACCTGCGTCGATATTCAACTGTCCCTGATAACGATCTCTTAATAGCTAGGCGGCTAAGAGCCAAGATTGTGCTATTCAGGATACAAGCATGAAACTTTCCACACTTGTTAAGGTTGGTGAGCTGATGATTTTTAGATATAGAACCACTTCGACATATTTTCTCTGCGCATGCGCAAGGCAAAATTCACTTCCGCTATAGATAATTTGGTCATTATTAACTACACAGACCAGTTTTGCACTTAAAATGGTAAAAAATCGACCCACTATATCTCTAGATGTCTTAAAAGGAATAAACAAATATATTTTAAAACACTTACCATGATTACGCATGCGCAAACTAAGTAATACTTTCGGCTATCTCGTTCAATGATGTCAAAAAGGTAGAAGCCATTGAATAAATGGAATACTTATATCTTTTGACTGTGAAATTAATGTGTTTCTGCACAATCATTTATTCAATAATTTTTGCTACGCATGCATTCACGCTAGTGAACCACTGTACAAGAACAGTGCAGTAATCGAGGGTCGAATGCAGTCGATGAGGGCATACACTATACTATATTTGTTTACTGTGATCTATTCTATGAGCTAGCTCTTTACAGCTCTTAATGTTGACGTTGATGTTTTCATTTGCAATTATCAATTAGTTAGTGTAGTCCATTCTGGCTCAATTGGAGCCTTCAAGTTCTAAAAGTAGCTAGGTACCAGCCCATTTCTGGATAGCCAATTCGATTTTTATGAATTGTGCTATGAGTGCGCTATTTAAGTCATAAGCTATGATTAAATTGCATCACATAATGAATAATACAAGTACAAATAAGTTAATGAATGTCAAGTTTTACATAATTCTGTTTATTTTTCTGTGAAGTTGCAAACCATTTTGTAGCTTACGCAAAATTTGAGTAGTAAAGGGCATTTTACCAGTAGTCGAGGGTCTAAATATAATCAATTGGTATGCAAATTATGACCCGGTCACTGGGCCAGAACAGCCGAAATGAAGAACTATGCGTACAATATGAAAAGCTTGTTGAATAACCTTCAAAATGATCTGCCCTCAGATTTCGAACTTTTACATATTAGAATACTAATAGTTTGCATTTTATCTAAACTAACTAAAGTAAGCATATATTCAAGAACATAGACAAAATGCCTTCCATCCTTTTTTCCCAGGAAAATGTAACCTTTTTGACATAACTCAGGTGCTGTATCGATTAACGTTTAACTCACATAAATCTGTAAGTGGCAATAATAAGCACAGCATATTTTCAGAATTAATATATTGAAAAAAATATTACCTTTTTAACAGCCAGGTACAACCCACGATGGCCATGCTATTAGAGTACAGTGGTTCTCTAGCGCGCAGCATTTGACATGAATGAATTACATGTATCTTGTGATGCTAGGGACACACATGGTTTACCCATCATGTTGTTGAATGACTACATACTGTAATATAACTTCGACTGTAACTAATGTTATGGCGTTTGCTGAAGAGTGTTTGGATGTCTTTTGGATCTATGCCCATGCACTGGTCTGCGTTTATTTTTGGTTATAAGACACAAGGGCCAAGATGACAAGATTACATCACGTTGATACTACATACAAACGTATACATTTTCAAAGTGACATTTAACCAACAGAGGTGGCAATATATGCGATAATATGTATGTATGTTGATTTGACAGAGCCTTCTCAATGGATTTTCAGTCCCTAACATTACCTATTTAAAAAAAACAATCATCAATTTACAGAACTTTAGTGTTTAAAGATGCAACCTCAGGCACAAAGGGTCGTACACTTTAGAGCTGCATTGTCTATTTATGCAACCTTGAAAACAGCCATATCTTACAAGGTCAAGAGAAGAGGCTTGTGGTATGTCAGTCCACAGTGGACTGTACATTCCAGTGTCTAGTTACATCCATCAAAGTTTGCTGGACTTGGTAATCATTTCCCCTGTTCTAGCGCTGACCCACACACATGAGCCTTGAAATGCTGCCTTTAAAATGTGCTGGTACAAAGCCACCTTTGTAAGGGCTGTCTTTATATCAAACACACCTTTTTGGTAAACCAATGTTTTCTATCTGTCTATATTCGTGTAGGTGCTTGCTTGTTCTACCACACAGTATTATGAAGAAATGTTCAATGGTGCAAATGTAAGCTGTAGGTGGCTTTTCAGGGAGAGAGTTCATTTTTAAAAAATGCTCAGTTACAGCAGCTGGAAAGAGAGAGTATGTTTTATCGCACCCTGTGAGTGAATGTAAAAAAGCAATACAATTTTATTTCATCCCACAGATTTTGCACCACAGGTATGACTAGAACTTTTAGGGGGTGTTAAAAAAGTTTGTTACGCTCTCCATTATAGAATTTCAAATCATTTAAAAAAGAAACGATGCAAAAAAATGTATTTCCAATGAGCCTATTATTCTTTGTGATACTCTGTAGCGCTTGGCATTGTGTCTGGCATCGAATGTCTTTACACAATTATGTTACTTTGAGTACTGCCTCTAAATCGTTAAAGAATAATCTTAAATTTTCCATAAATCGTGACATTTTTACCTGGCATGGTTCTTTACAGCCTTGCGGCTTAGTCATTATATTTAAAACTTGTATTAGATGAATAACAACTTAATCTAGGGTTTATTGACTAATTCAAAAATATTCTCATCAATTTTGCCATTACATGACAATTGTTCTTTGCCATACACCCCCATTTTGCTCCTGGAGCCCAAAAACTTCAGAGGGGTAGTTTATTTTAAAGATCATTAATTCCCTGACAAAATGATGATTTATCATCCCATTGATTACTTCTTATAAAGTGTGTCTTCTTTAAAGAATTCCAGTGACATCATAACTTAATTTATAGGAACACAATTTTATTGCGGAACGAACTTTCTTAACACTAGTATCAACAGGGCAACTGCTTATTTTCTGTAAGGCCTTTAAGCTGCTTCCGTAGTACAAGCAAACATTCTTGTATCTGTCTCCTCATGCAAACAAGGCGCAAGTGAGGACATGATGCAAGCTAGGCACATTAAGACCGAGCTTCTCTCCTGTAAAGTGCAGGGTTCTCTCTAGAGTATTGTCACACTCTCATCCTCCATCTGTAGTAACTGTTTCGTAGTTGGCATATCTTATGTCTAAGAAACACAAAAGTTGGAAATATAATGAATAGTTAACTGTCATCTACTCACAAGAAATCTTGCCAGTTTTTCGGTATGGCATTGATGGGCCAACCCACTGGTGGATGTCGTTCTCTCGTTTTTTCCCTGTTGATGCTTTAAAACTGTCCGTCTTACATGTATCGCACACTAACTGCACAGAAAGTGTATATTACATATCAGGCATTTCCCATACGCACATAAAATAGACTGCACTAGACTAACAAATGTTTGCTATGGTTCATTTATGGGAAGTGGAAACATACTAGTACATTTAAGACAGTTCAATGATAGTATGGAGACAGTCCATCGACAGACAATAATATGAGGTCTGTCTATGGCAAAATATTTCTGTCTGTCTGCCTGTTTGTCTCTCTGTCTGTGAGTATGTCTGTCTGTCTATCACAAAGGTATATTGCCCTTGGCCAGTGATCTATATAAGATACGTCACAGCCTTGGTTTAAAACATAACTTGTTCAGACGGACGTCCCCAAGTCAAAACAATCCAAATTGGTCAACACAAAGAAATATGTAGTGGTGACTTTGGACCATCCTGGTAACTCAGGTGTGAGCGTGCCTGTCCAGTGTTCCAAGGGCTCTGAGCTCGAGCGAAAAAATCTGATTGCATGTCTGTTTGTCTGCTAAAAGCTTACTATCCTCTCTGCTTAAAACTTGACTTGTGAGTCTAATAACAATTTTATATATGCTTAGCGTAGACGGAGCTCTTTATGTGAAAGCTTATACTTGTAATTAAATGGGGCTTTGTTTTTTCTTCTAAACAACATCCAGTTAAAAAAAACAACTGCATATGCGCATCTAAACAGGTCTTTGGGTCCCTATATATTGAAGACATGCTTCTGTCCTTTGATAGGGGCATCAGGTTTTGGCAGTTTACAATAAAAGTGAAACAGAATACCATTTTTGTACAATATTCGAATTTTATGTGCATGCGCAGCAATTAAAGAATAAAGAGGACTAAACTACAAACAATTAACATCAGTTATGTCATATTTTATAATTCTACAGCCAAAATGACCCCTTCTTTACAGTCAAACTGTATGAAAGATCTGTGATAACAGCCTAAAATCAGAAAATGCTTTGCGCGTGCGCAGCAGACATTTCCCAACGTGGTTCTATATCCTATTCTTCTTAGTCAGTCATGGTCTACAACTGTGCCAAATTTCATGCTTGTATCCGGAATAGCACAATCAGGCCAAAATTTGGCTCTTAGCCGCCTAGCTATAAGCGTTTTATAGTTAATAGCCTTTCCAAAAGGCCTAAAACTTTTCAAATAGTCATTTCATTTTTTCCATATAAATATATTCCTACTTTGTTGCTAGTCTATAGACTGGTGCTAAGTTCTGATAATCACACAACTCCACTGAAGACAATTACATTTATAGACCAGCCATGAAGATAGCCATTTAGAAAGGAAAAAAATATTATTACAATATTTTACGTGTATTAATGACCACTTTTATTATCAGACTGGTAGCTATTATATATAGTTGACTGATGGCAATTATAATGGCCCACTTCAAATCGAACTTTAGTTCCTACTATAGTAACTAAAGTTCGATTCTAACATCGATAGTCGCTACGATAGTGACGTCACGAACCTACTATAGATCAATGGTGGGTCAGAGCACCGTTACACTAGTATGTAGCTTGTCTGGTTCCCTCCTCTAGACCTATCTAGCAAGATGGGTTCAAGATCTATCAATAGCGTCAAAAAGTTTTTATTTTACAAAATAAATCCTTGATGTGTTTTATTTGCGGTCCCTCTTATTCGTAATTGTTAATTAGAGTAGGCTGTGCAGTTTATGCACAATTTTGTTTCTATGATGAAGAATTGAGGGAGGCATACAGGGCTATTCACTTTGTTTACATGACAACTAATTAAAAGGTTGCAACTGTAGCGTTTCGGGTGTAAACGTGCACACACATCTATTACGTTAGAACTTTAGTAGCAACTTTACTTCGATTCGAAGTAGGCCAATATCAATCCAATTGCGCCAGATCGTTCATGTTCGGACAATTGTGACATGATTAATAAAGTTATAAAAATAAAGCTGCATTATTTTAAATATGTTTATGTACAAGCTACATGTCAAAGAGACCTAGAAGTGATTGCGACATGCCATGATCCCAAAATTTATCCTCACACCAAATTTGGGATTCCTACCTCAAACTATATACAGAATTGCTTTGGGCTCGACCTTGCTAGAACTAAAACCAGAGGTCAAGGTCACAGTGACCTGGAACCAGTAAGTGACTCGCCAGGGCCAAAGATGTATCTACATACCAAATATGGAACTGCTACCATAAATAATATATGCGATCTGCTGTGGGTGCATTTTTTCAAGACCTGACTCATGAGATCAAGGTCACAGTGGCTGAAAACAGTGAGTGACATTCTATGACCCCAACATATACCCACAAATTGAATTTGGGGGTTAATATGTCATATAATATGAGACATGCTCTTAACACTATGTTTTGCTTTCTGTCGGTGAGTTTTCTTGTCGGTGAATTGTTTTTGCGTACACACGACCGTTATGCTAACAGTATGTTATATAAATAGGACAGCCAGGTAGAGGGTATCACTATTCCGAGACAAATTCTTGCAAGCAAAAAAGGCTCCCAGAAGTTCCCGAATACGCCGATAAGCGACATTACATGTAGAAATGTACATATTGATATTGCTTTAACATAACAATGACGTCACTTGACGACCATGTACGTGAGTTAAAATACAACTAAAACAGTCCACAAGTGACAGCCTGTGTAAGATGACACCAGTAAGATAAAGATTTCTGAATCATAGATATTTTTATCTGATATGCAAGAACAAGGGTGGTGGCTAGACTGCACGGTCAGCACATTTGTTGTTCATGTGCAGCTGCATGCGCGGATCCTTAAGGTTTTGTCTGAGGGGATCCAACTACATGTATGACAAAGTCTTTTTATGATCATGATGGATAGAAAGGATCCAATGCCACTATGAGCCCACTATGAGCGGGCTATTATCGGCCCGCCTGCGAAACGCCAATTTGATAATGGCCCAATATTGAATGCTGGCTTTGAAGTCCGCTCTTAGGCGGTGGCTCTTTTGTTGTTGAATGTTTGTTTATTGTTACTCCCATTGTGGGAGTCTGTAATTGTTCTATGTTTTGTTGAACGTTACTTTATGTCCATTCTAGTATTGCAATCATCTTGATTGGGAAGAGAGAGCTGGTTGCTTTGCTTAATTTGTCTTCCTGGTGTCTCGTGATGGTTGAGCGGCTCTTCCTCGCGGAGACACGGGGTTGTCTGCGGTTTGTGATCGTGGTATTTCCTGATCATACTCACTTACAATTTTTGTGATTTTTCAGGGGATCCAGACCAGTATTGATACATGTAAGAAACCTTTATTTTTGTTATTTTTCTGTCTACCCTCTGGTTCCGCGTACGAGCAGAATGCTCAGGTTTTCTCGTCACACGGCTTATTTAAGCAAACTAAAAGTGTGAACTTAATAGCTGTACATCCTAACAGTCTGATAGGGTTTGCCAGTTCCTATTACTACCCTAGGTTTTCCCTAATTGTATCACATCTAAGGTGCTTTATGGAACTATGGTTCGGGGGATGATGCTTCTTAGGTAATTGATGTTTCCCCTATAGTGACTGCGTCCATCCTGCGTTACAAGTGCTGAAATATAAAAATGAATCAATTGGGTCACAATTCAATGAAGTGTCCAATGAATTTGAATTAACAAGGGACGACTTCGACCTATATTTCAAGAAGCATCAAGAAACATCCAATTGCATCTCATCAATTTTTACTGCTGGTCTAATTTGTTTAGCTCCTGATCTGGTGTTTTCTTGATTCGCAATTATTCAGCAGACGAATTCCAGATAGTCTGGCACTTGAACGTTCTTCAGAGAAAAGACGTCATCTGTATGATTATCTGTATGTGAAAATTAATTGTAGCTTTACTTTGCCTGAATGCTATAGTCATTAATCGGACATTGCCTCACATTGTTTTAGACACATTATACCGCGAATATAGTCAGGAAATGCGCAATCACAGACCAAAGACCAAGCTATAACACACGCACACACACACTAAGCACTGCAACTAACTCTTTATTTCCTATCCTTGGCAGCACGCCCAAACTAATGTGTGTTGCTGACTCCTTAAAATGAGTGGTACACCATCGCACGTCGAGACACCTTTTACTTAAATTGCTGGAAATTAACTATACCACTTTCCACTTTATCTCCTCTGTGGCTGCATTCAAATCCAATGAGTTTATGACCCGCGACATGAGATTTCCAACAATCTGGTATGTGCAACCAGCAAAGCCGAAAATCAGCCTGTGCATACACACAGTCTGATCAAAGCATTTGCTAGTCGCTTGATTATTATGAGTGTCAAATTTCTAACTGAACACCGTCTAAAGTTTCTAAAGACAAAAGACGGCTCCACAGCCTCGTCTGAGCCAACACTTGTCAAAATTCCACATTGTTGAAAATCACATGTCAAACTAAACATACAAATGCTAATTGAAATGGAAATTTCCTGATGGATTTTCCCATACAGTCTGATACAATAAGGACGGATTGTAAGGGGTCAAATGTTGTATTTTAAGATCAACAAATTAATGTATTTCTGTCCCCCAAGTTGCTTTTACCTTAGATAACAGAACAGCCGTCATCTGTTGTATTTTATCTATGTCTGTACTGTTTACTATATTATCCGTTCACATGTCTATTATATGAAAGCGGATTTTATAAGTATTAAATGTACTTAGGCAAGACCACACACACACACACACACACACACACACACACACACACACACACACACATAAAAGGCGTGTTAATTAACATTCATTTTAGTGTTAACTTATACTTTCTTTCCTAAGCACGTTTTTGCCATCATTTCTCCAGTTACGCTGCTACCACCATAGGTAAGTGAGTATGAACTTGATATACCACAGTCACACGCTGCAGACCAATACACGGCAAAGTCAGGAAGGGACACAGAACACTTACAGTCACAAGACACCAGGAGGACAATTAAAATAAAGCAACAAGCTCTCTCTTTCCCATGAAGATGATTACAATATCCAAAGTTGTAAATGTAAAAAAACAAAACAAGAATCAAACACAGAGTCCCGCAAACAACCACAATAAACACTGAATCAACAACAACAACAACAGAACAACCGCCTTAGAATGGACAGCAGCTTAAGTCACTGTAGGACATTCATGTTGTCGTTGTCAGATAATAATCAAACTGATATTATTGAAGCTTTTCACTCCATCTCCAGATATACAGATGACTAAATAAATATTGATAACCCTTATTTTGAATGAGTGGTAAGTCAGATATATCCCACCGAACTTTAGTTAAATGAAACAAATTCTTCTGAAATAGAAGTAAGAAAGAAGGCAAATATCAGGAAACGATACAATCAAGCACCACACCTGACCCAAGATACCACAAAGGCAAGTAAACATCACCAACATGAGCCAAGAGGTCAGCCCTTTCCCAGCAGTTGACAAGAAGGCGACAATGAACAGACGCAAAAGCATGAGAAACACAAGACACAAAAAAAAACATAAATGATCCACAAAAGGGAAGTATCACATTGGAACGGTAAGTAAAACTATTTTACTGGAGGGCTCTCCTTCCGTTTTTGGCCTGGGACTTCTTTGTGGATCAGTAATGTTATTTCTATCTTGTTTTTGCTATGCTTTCGTGTGCGTCTGTTTATTGATGACTTGTGGTCACCTGCTGGGAAAGGGCTTACCTCTTCGCTCTCGTTTGTGATGTCTATTGTGAAGTTGTCACTTTCCCATTGGTATCCTGGGTCAGGTGTGGTGCTTGATTGTATCGATTCCTGATCTTTGTCCGCTTTCTTACCTTGTCCATGACGAATGGCATAGTTTCATTTCAGATTTAGGATAAATGGTATTGTTTTAATTTGAAATAGTAAATTTCTCATTTCTTGATGGAGATGTTCCTCGCTCCCCTTACTAAGGTATATATATATATATATATATATATATATTGCAACATATTCTTTATGCTAAAATGTGTTCAAATGTTGATGTGGTACTTGATTGAATCGATTCCTGATCTTTGCACCTTTACTTACTTCAACAACAGAAACCTATTTTTGACTGCTAAGTTATTAAAACAAGGTCATAGACATTATAAAATTCGGAAAGCATTTCTAAATTCGACCACATACACTCAGAGTTAATGCAAAATACAATATTGGTTTAAAAACTCTTTTGCAACATAGCATATCAGAACCTATATTTTATGGTGATTTAGTTTATAAATTCAAAATAATTGTTGGAAACCTAATTTTAGAGAACAATTCGAAAAGAGTATCAAACGTTATAAAAAAAATGGATATAACTTGGGCATCATGCGACAGTCTGCATGCCAGGTTGTAAACCCAATCATGGTTTACAGCTATGATTTCCTCTTTAATTGCACACCCGTGAGTCAGGCCTCAGACTCAATAACAGCTCTGACGTTAAACTTAAATCGGTGGGTTGGTGCCTGATGCTTGGTCGTAGCTAGGCCAGCCATAGCTCAATTTGAGTTTTTCTTTAGCTCTTACTATCTGTGAGTCATTAGCGGTTTTCTCTGTTTCATCATAGTGCGTTAAATTGATTATAATATTTCTCTATGATTATAAATTGCAATATTTAGGAATTCTCTATGCGAGCTCAACATTTTTGCGCTTCAACAACAACAGAATCTAGGGCAAAGATTCGGTACCAGTAAAATGCATTTAAGCCCCCAGTGGCTTTGGCTGCTGTCCGTTCTAATGCGGTGGTTCTGTTGTTGTTGGTTCGTTGTTGATTGTTACTCCAATTGTAGGATTCTGTAATTGTTCTTTGTTGATTGTTAGTCCAATTGTGGGATTATGTAATTGTTCTATGTTTTGATGTGCGTTACTTTGTGTCTATCCTTGTTTTGCAATCATCTTGATTGGGAAAACAGAGCTGGTAGCTTTGTTTTGTTTGTCTTCCTGGGTGTCTCGTGATTGTTGTGGTGCTCTTCCTTGAGATGCCACAGGTATGTCTGCAGTTTGTGATTGTGTTTTTCCTGAATATACTCACTTATTATTTTAAAAGCATTTTACTGGTACTAAATCTTCGTCCTACATTCTGCTATTGTTAATACACAAAAAAACGTGATTCGCTCGCATGGAGGCTTACTATTGCAATGTATCATCATAGGGAAACAATCTAGTCAAATTAACACACTATGGTGAAGCAAAGATAAGGACTTACGACTCACAGAATAGTCATAGCTTAAGAATTCCTAATGTTGAGCCATGGTATGTCCAACCAAATACAAGCATCAAGCACCAGTCAACCGATCAAAGCTTTAAACCAAACCTGCGTTCACGAAGCTTATTGTTGGGACAAATCACCACATTGTGGTGCATGCGAGACTTTTTTTTAATAGATATATTGCAAACATCGTGGCTTTTATTGCCTTTTCTGCTCATGCTACTTTTCTGGACATTCTTGGAATTAGCAGAATACCCCATGGCCAGTCCATGTGGCCTTTTTGGCAACATTATTTAGTGTTATGACTGTTAAAGGGTATGTACATTACCATGTGAGAACATAAAAAAGTAAACATAGGCACGTTTCCAGCAACAGAGGAAAATCCAATTTTATTGGATGTTAATTTTTGATGGAAAGGGTTGTTACATTTAACGTGGTACTGTATCGTAACCAAAGAGCCCATTAATTTAATTTTTCACTTTGTTTCAATGTTATGTTGATAGTTATATCAGATACAAAATTAATTCTGTCGAAAATATTTTCTCGAATGTAATAAAATCTAAAGATTTTTTTAATATCCGTAATTGTTTTATCTGAGTAAATAATACATAAGTATGATAAAAACTTTTTGCTCACTGTAAAAGCAATAACTTTAATATTCATACCTGGGCTTGGTTCAGCTATTTCATCTGCTAAAGAAGGGAAATCAGGTTCTATTTATAATATGGTGAAGAGTTTAAAATTAGTTGTTTGGTCGCGCAAATGTACGTGCATTTCATGAAAATGCTAACCGCATACACACTGAACTCACATTTGTTAACCCTTAAAGCGCATATCACAAAACTTGTATGTTTTTGTCGACTGGTGAAATGCTTGAAGCCTCTAAGACAAACAGTGTGGACCCAGATCCGACTGGTTCTGCAGGAGCAGTCTGATCTGTGTCTACACTGTTTGCCTCTATGCTTATGTAAAATAGAAATTTTCGGATGCATTTATTTTGCTGGCGTTTTAAGGGTTACTAATATGTTTTGCGTCTTTACTGAGGTATTGGCACAAGATAATACTGATCAGTACAGTTACTTTTGAATAAAACACGCCCCATGTTTAGTTTTTACATATGTCTTAGGTAGACCAGTCCTAATCACGCATTCATGAGGTACCGCAATTACAGGTAACTAAAAGTTCCATAATACTAACATGTCCTTTGTATACTCGTAGTGGGACTGATAACTCTCCCATATGCAAAGAAAACACAGAAAATCAATCCACTATTATTATGATTCTGAAGAATGTTTGGGAGTGTACACGTCCTGAATATCCTGCCATCTGTTGCCTAATGTATTGAATGACCGCACTTTATATTATGTAATGAATTCAATATCTGCTTTTGAATCTATATATATGTAGGTGTGCCCAACAATTAAGTCCTTATTCGCAAGAAATACGACATCTGTTCGCTACATTGTGCAGTCCTTACAGAAACGTACAATGCAAAGTTGGATATTCTCATAAAAAAACATCAGTGATACATGGGCATCACAAGAAATTTATTATGTTAATACTAGTCATTTTCTGCAGTGATTACAATCAAACAAACTTTTTTTGTCAAATATTTGTATTTTTTTTTTTTATAAAAGCCTGCAGCCCCCCTCCCCCATCCCCCGCTTGAAAATGTAGAGAGAAAAAACAAATACATGTATTTAAAATCCCTGCGGGATTAACCTTTTTTCACTATAATGGCATACCATTTTCTAGGCGTAAAGGTATATGTTTTACTCATTTGTGTCTGTATTTATATATTAAAAGGTTTTGAGTCTTTCACAACACTAGAAAGATAATGTGATTTCGCCAAATACTGGTGTGGCAAATATCAAACTGGTTGCTGTTAAAATTGTCACAAAAAATGTATCTGTAAGCTCGCTAATGTAAAGAGACGCTTCAAATAAGCGAATTAATAAATGTTAGATGACTTCTATAATACAGCATCTTTAGATTGGCGTAGTTATTGCACAAATGCAACTATACTTAACTACTAAAGAAACCTGACACATACTGTATGTTGATTTTTTGGTAGTAAATGAAGACGATACACACTTGTCTTTCCATTGCGTAAAGTTAAACAATGGTCGACTAGGATGCACTAAGATTATTTGAAAAGCTGAAATAATTTCAGACGTCAGCTATCAAAACGTCACGTAAGCCCTAAAAACAATTTTCGCAAGAACAAAGAAATCACGCAAAATTCACCACAACGCCGCTTTAGTGTGACTCTTCATTATTTCGTTGACATCTTCTGGGCATTCAAATAAAGCATGCATCCATTGTTCAACACAGAAGCATATTTTCATTTTCTTAACGTCAATTTTACCTTAGCATCGTTTTATGAGCTTTTAAGAAGGACTGCCACTTTATCAACTTCTTTTTCTTTGTAAGATATTTGGAATGCATTTTGACAATGTTTCAGTCCTTTTAAACTCTGTAGCTGCCGCCTACGTACCTTTAGCGACGTCAAGCGTTACAATTACATGCATACTGCAAAGCTTGAAATTCAGACGCGACTAAAGTAATGTTGCACTATAACAATGCAGACAGCACACAACTAATCGCGACATACGTTGACAAAGAAAAAAACGGTTATAAGCCATAGTTTACTTTGTTTCTTAATTGACGTTAAATTTGGTTTATTCCGCTTTCACCCTTTAACGTGACGCGAAACATAAGTTCTGATTCTTGAAAATGCATTCTCTTACAATGATTGTTTGATTGCAAGTCATTTCAGTTCCTAGAAATTGCTTAAACAAAGGAAAAAACACACTACCGTTATTACAACGTCGTAAGCACAACTTAAAACCCCCATATCATACGTCACAGCTAGAAATTTCAAATTTTTAAAATGCACTTTTGTCTGTACTGGTATAGGCCTTGCATACACAAAAAAGTTTTCAAAAAATATCTAGGCATAGGGCCTACACTCACGAGGCAAAAGTGATAAAACGGTATTTTTGACATCGTGACGTCATGTTCTATGTTTGAGTAATATATTTTTCTAAGAATACTTTCTATGGTCTTGTTATTAAAATAAGCATATCGGCTTAGCTCTATAATTTGTTATTTACTAGTTTGGAGCAACTGAAAAGTGTCAGGTTTCTTTAGTAGTTCAGTATATATAAGCACATACATACCTCGCGCAGTCATAATGAAGGATTGCACACACCAATTGCCAGGGCAAAAATCGCGAAAATGATATTTGTTTCTGTGAAAATGATACATGGTTCAGCCCTGGAACTATCTGCAAAAAGGATTCTCACATTGGATAAGTACCGATCAAAATATGGGCTGAAAATACTGTTTCTGATATTTACATTCAACTTTTAAGGACATATGCTACTAAATACTTTATTGAAATATGTTCAATACTTTGCATACAGTTTGTTTTATGAATTGGCTATCCATTTATGAAATAAAAAGGATATGTCACCGTGCTTATTTTTTCAGAATCTCATATGGAAGTTTTCAGCATTTGACCAGTTCTAAAAATGTAAAATAATAACACTAGTCCTAAATATCGAGCTAAAACGGTTGTTATCTTCAGCCAGCTCCTTTCTGTTAACTTAAATTATTGCCCATGACCTCAAACCTTTTAGAAAATTGGCAAGTTTATTTGTTATCCAAGCTGTGATGGGCTACTGAATGATATATTTTGGCAACTCGTCGAAGATTGGAATTTGTTTTTAGAATAAAACATTTATTAAAAAATCTGATGTTGAAAATCTTAAAAATAAATTTAATTTATGGACAATTATAATACCTTTCAGAAAAAAATAAAAAATCTGGGCTCACCGAACAAATTCTCTTTCAAGAGGGCCAAATCCAAATTTAACCCCACACCCATAGGTTTCATGCGTAATTCAATATAAAAAGTTCAGGAATGACCATTTCGGTCGTTTTTATGATGCCATTTTACTAGTATATGAAGCAATTTAGCATTAAAGTGTTAAAAAAGAAAGAAAAAAAAACACACTGAAAATACGTGCGCACCCGGGAATCGATCTTAGTCCTCTGGCTTCGTAGTCAGACACGCTAACCACTAGGCCACGAGGTCAGGTCGTGCGCCGCTCTAAATAACCGTACAAATAGTAGAAACTCGGCCACTAACGTATTCGAAGCCAAGGTAATTGTGTACGTCGTTTGATTTCGACTGAGCTACATTTATCTGTCTTTAGTGCTGAGACGATCAGTTCTGATAAGATGTCAATAGATATTTCAGACACATATTAATTACTTTATTTAAGAAAAATGTAGGAACACCGATATTACATAAGAATATCGGAAAACTGTGTTGCTCCGAATCCTTTAATGGTCGAAAGACAGGATCCAGACAACTTAGTACCCGTTTCCAGACGCGGGAAAGGTGCGCATTGGAAATAGCCGCATATGTCTTTAAGAAAAAGATAAAAATTGTTAAGATTGTATCCTACCCCACCCCCTTAATCAAGCAGATAAATTCTGCATACAATTGTCGATGTCATATACAAATGACGGGGAAGGCTGTCATAATGATCAAAAATAGACTATGATAAAAAAGTAAGTGAGTATGACCAGGAAAAAACTCAAAAACGCAATGTAGACCAACACGAGTCACTGTGAGGAAGACATATATAACATTGACGGCAACATGACATCAATTATCCAATGGGCCTCGACGCAACAAAACCTGTATTCAGGATTTCCCACAAAGCGAGCTTCAAGCCAGTTTCAAACCAGTCTCCTCAGCTACAGAGACTAGCTAAAAGATTGAAACGTCACCTTTAAGAGTATAATCAAATTAAACGAAAATTAATTTCTACGAACTCGAAACATTTAAACGACGAATTTGTTGCAGGAATAGCGAAATCTAATAAAAAAACTATTTTGAAATCCTTATATCATCAGGAACATCAGCCTTTGGAAAATTTCCAAAACAATTGATAAATGTAGGAAAGCAAGTATAAGCTTTATTAAAAAAGCTTGCCATCTTTCAGGATTTAACTAAATGTGTGATCTATCAAATGACACACCCACCTCATCTCCATCACCGCGAGTTGAGATGGTGATGAGCTGGGAGGGTCATTTTAGTTTTGTGACACCATAAGACAATACATGTCAGGTATTTTATACAGATAGTGCAATCTCATGCGGCACCACTAAGCCGGTGCTACCATACAGGCTGCAAACTTAGTCAATTATAGTTGCCAATTCTCAAGAGGATGGCAATAAAATCATGGCAACCCTGTGTTATTTTTGCACACATTGTGTGACATTTACTGAGCAACTACATGTATGCGGTATAAATATACTTGCCTCTCAAGTAACACTGTAAGAATAAGTATAACTACATATACATATATACACACACTTTGGTGGCAGTTGATCTTCCAGTGATCTTGGTGTAAACCACTATAACTGCCTTAACAACTATTTACTGTTTGATTGTTTGCATAGGAGAATATAGCTGCAACAATAACATGTAAATAAATATAGCAAATGTTAAATATTTGTCATGCTCGGATCCAGAAGGTTTTGTCGGAGAGGGTCCAACTCTGACATTTCTTTTGAGAGAAGAGAGGATCCAAATACCACTCGAAGGGAACCATTATCGGCCCGCCAGCGAAACACCATTTAAAAGGTGTTTCGTTAGCGGGAGGTTGATGGTCCAACATTGAATTATAAGCGGATCTGGACCAGTATTGTTACATATGAAAGAAATCCTATATTTTTGTGATATTTCAGTGGGACGGTCCGGACCCCTGTCCCCTCTAGACCCACGCATGTTTTTACTGAAGACATGCTGGCCTCGTTCTGTTTTAATAGGAAAGTAAGCGTAAAGTTGCACTTACTTTTTACAGTGTACAATCGGCCAATATCACCTTTTCCATTTGTTCAACACAGTATTTTATTCTATCAGTATGGCTCTACCTCGCGATGTCGAGGGTGATTGTGGTGATTGTGGTATTTCCTGGTCATACTCACTTACTGTATTTTACAAGTCAAGATGTAAAGAATGTGCTCCACAATCTCATCTTAATGTGAATAAAGTGTATGTCCCTAGCCTAATCAGCCTCCATTAACTCGAGGAATGATCCGCCTCATGTCGTCGTAGAATTGTATAGCCCCAAAACAAAGCTAAAATATTGGTAACATCATTAAGAAAAAAAATAATATCACTCATGCTATCTCATATTATATTATGTCACCCATTGTGCCCAGCTGAAATTTCGCGTGTTTAATCAAACGAAAGGCAGCCAGTCTGGAAGATAAAATTAGCCATAGCGTGACAGCATATCTGGTACAGCCAACTGCAAAAAAGATCTTGTCGAGAGAGAAAAATTCGAACAACAATGACGTATAAAACTGTGTTCACTATCAAACAGAACGCCAGTACTGGTGAATTTGAATTCCTCAACAAGTGAAATAGGTGATCCATAAAAGTGTAATACATGCTATGTGGTATAATTAGAATTGCCTCAATGATGTGATTCTAATGAAAACACACAGCATGCCTTATTAAGGTGACGAAAGGCACATTTGCCTAAATCATCCTTAGTATATGAATATGTATATAATAGTTCTAGAAATAGTTTTCTAGAGATTCAATAGAGTTTGAATAATTCATTGTGAACAAAGCCATACATTTTTATTCGAGCCATTGCAATTTTACTCTTCTGTGAAATTCAATGTTGTATTTGCAGCTACATTTCGATACGCGTCAGTGCTCGTGATTTTCGAAGAAACTAGGAAAGGACCCACTTAAGCGCGGGTAAAGTTTGTTTTAATTTTAGCAAATAATGACAAAAAGTTCTTAACCCGACTGATCCTGGCATATGTCATCATAAATATTATAAAACGGGAACAATTGTTGGCATTTTAATATCTAAGAGAATAATAAATATAAACGTAATTCTGACATGCCATTTTAAGATGGTGATGTTCCTCGTTCTACATCCTACGGAGTCTATATCTCTCAACTCATTCGTTTTGCTAGAGCTTCTAGCTATGTCGCTGACTTCAACACTCGCAATAAATTGTTAACTCAGAAACTTCTTAAATCTCCTTGTTATATCCTGATTTATATGTTTTAGGAGATAATGCATTGATAAGTTAGGGCTCTTTCATGCAAACAAAATATCTATGCGTCTTGATCCACATCTGAATTAAGGGTGAGGTTGGCGCCGTTAAACCGGTTTAAGCCCTCCAGTAAAATATTTTACTGACCGTTCCAAGGCGGTACTTCTTTTGTGGATCTTTTATGCTTTTGTTCTGTCTTGTGTTTGCTATGTCTTTGTGCGCGTCTGTTTTTATGTGCTTTGTGGTCACCTGCTGGGAAAGGGCTGACCTCTTGGCTCTCGTTTGTGGTGTCTGCTGTGAGTTTGTCACTTTCCCATTGGTATCCTTGGTCAGGTGTGGTACTTGATTGTATCGATTCCTGATCTTTGCACCCTTACTTACTATGAGTCTATGGCCATAACTCTGTTATAAATTATGGGGTGGCGGTACTGATTTATTTCCCATAGACCTCAATACAAATACTGGGCCGAAAAATCACTTTTAAGCGCATTCCGGCCACTTCATCAGTAGCGCATGCATTCACATGGGCTCAATATAAATAATTTTAAAAATAGAATAAAACAATACCTCGTGTGGCATGTTGGAAACTCACCGTATCACAAAAAAACACATCCGTCTTCAGGGTAGCTATTTCCTATGGAAATCTGCATGTGCATAAAAAAACTAATTAATTTTTTTTTCACTACAGAAAAAAAATTGATAAGTAATTGAATGATCAAACCTTATTATCTCAGAAAAAAATAATAAAAGCATGCACAACAATCATATTCATCCAACGCCAGAGGCTGGTTTATAACTCTATTCAAAACCTTTGAATACTCTGGAAATGTTGACGTATTTAGTACCGCCAACCCTATATACTGGAACCAACTTCCCTCAATTATAAAAATTCAACCTTAAGCTTAAAATTTAGGACCTTCCTATATTAGTTTATAAGTTTCACAAACACTCATGGATTCGGCTTCCTTTAAAAGTTCAATGAAAAAAATGTGTCCATGCTCGGCCACAACATGCGAAAGCTTGCATTTTATAGAAACTCACTCGGAAAAAATGCCCTGTTGTTGACAAGTGTATTTTGATAGCATGCCTGTCACAAATGACTCTAATTCTCAACCAATATAGATACAAAAATAGTAAGTGAGTATGATCAGGAAATACCACAATCACAAACCGCAGACAACCCCATGGCACCGCGAGGAAGAGCCGCTCAACCATCACGAGACACCAGGAAGACAAATTAAGTAAAGCAACCAGCTCTCTCTTCCCCATCAAGATGATTGCAATACTAGAATGGACATAAAGTAACATACAACAAAACATTGAACAATTACAGACTCCCACAATGGGAGTAACAATAAACAAAAAAAACAACAACAACAGAACCACAGAAGCAGCCTAAGCCAACAAAAATGCATCAAATGATGTATTACTGCACAATTTGTGGGGCAGTGGGTCATCCTTTAATGACTACCCCATTACAGTAGCAAAACAATAGGATATTTTTGTCTATTATGGGAGTCAGGTTCAGTCAAGTGTGGGCAAAATTTCAGCTTTTGGCTTCAGAAATACAAACAATTCTTACATATGGCAAGACTGTATATAGAAAGTGACTTTGAAGGAAAATTGACAGTTCACAGGTGTCAAATTAGTGGATGGCATTGGTTAGGCCGACAATTTTTAGATTTTCAGTAAACGGAATGGTCACCATTTCCTTAAACTGATGCCCAATGTTGTCATAAAAGCCTCTACTTTGATAAATGAACTTTAGTTTGTGTTTAATATATTTGCTTTTGGCAGATAAAACCACTGAACATGCTCCGGCATGATTTTTATACCCCTCCCACCTCCCAAATATGCAAAGAATCCAAAAGCTTACATTTTGACCATCCAGCACCAACCTGGAGCCAGAAATATTTTATTTCAAGATTTGACTTGCGACATACTAACACAATTCATTTGATTCATGTAATGTGTCTCTTAGCAGAGAAATTGAACAAATTCAGACTAAACTTGCCCTACAAATGAAAACAATCAACTTTAGGTATAGGGATGATAGTACAAATTAATTTCCGTCACCCCTGTACCATAACCAAATTCCTTCTGTCCTATAGATTATACCCTTTAGTGCCTTTCTACAATATCTTTCAAGTTTCACATACACTCATTGATCCGGCTTCTAAAACATTTGTGTCCAGGCTCAGCGGCCATATCCGTAAGCCTGCATTTTGAGATAATCATGCTGTTGACAAGTGTGTTCTGGAAGTATGACTTTTTACACAATATATTGTAGCCCTGAACCAAGACAGGTACTAAAATGCATCATAAGATGTAATATTGCGCACTTTGGTGGACAGTGAGTCAGATTTTGAATGTCTACCCCCATTAATGTTAGTAGAAAAATAAACAGGATTTGTTTTCAAAGATTTGTTTATTTTGGAAGTCGGGTTCAGTCAAATGTGGGAAATGTAAGTTATATGCCTCAGAAGTAAAGATTTCTCTTTAGTTTGACAAAATATTGCATGAAAAGTGACTTTGTAGGATAATTGACATCCCACACATGTCGAAATGGTGGATGGCATTGTTTCGGCCAACATTTTTCACATTTTCAGTGAATCCGATTGCCACTATTTCTTTAAAATGAGGTCCAATTTTGGCATAAAAGCCTCCATTATGATAAGATGAACCTCTGCTTGGCTAAATTCTATTTGCTTTTGGCAGATAAAACCACTGCAAATGCTCCAGCATGATTTTTGTACCCCTCCCCTTTCAAAACACACAAATAATCTAAAAGCTGACATGTTTGACCATCGGGCACCAACCTGGGGCCAGAATTAATTAATTTCAGGGTTTAATTTGTATAATACTCACTGAAACAGTTCAGTTGATTCTTTTGATGTGTCAGTTAGTAAATAATTTGAGCAATCTCAAACAAGTGACACAAAATGGCCTTGCAAATATAAACAATCTATTTTTGGCTTAGGGGTGTAGGTACTAATTCATTTCCCATAGACCTCAATTCAAACATTTCAGCCAAAAATCGACCTTATAAGCGCATTCCGGTCACTTTAATCAGTAGATCATACATGCACATGGACTCATTATTTAAATAAAAAACAAATAAAAACAATACCTCCTGTGGCATTTTGGAAACTCGCCGTACCACAAACAAACCAACCGTCTGGGGGGTAACTATTTCTTTTAAAAAATCTGCAAAGTATGCATGTGAATAAAACCTAATTTAAAAATATTTTATCAGTACAGAAAAAATGATAGAAGTAAAAAAAATGATCAAACCCTATTATCTAAGAAAAAATAGTTAAATCGTGCACATCAATCTCATTCATCCAATGGCAGTAGCTGATTCTTTTAAACTCTTTTCAAATTGCCAAAACTTTTGTGTACACAGGAAATGATGACGTATTTAGTTCCATCACGCCTTATATGCCTTACTATATCTATCACCCTACCTCAAACGTTAGGCCGAAACGAATCAGGGCGAATTCGGTCTTGGGCCGAAAAAAAAATACATTTACCGTAACGCACTTCTATAATTCTAATCGAAATAACTATACAGTGTGACAACTAATCTACCGTAATGCACTACTATAGTTCTAATCGAAGATTATTTCATAGCAGAATAGAAAACACATTTTATCTGGACTTAAGCATTACAAGCTCATCGTTACAACAATACATAATAATACAAACATATATCCTACGCATGTATTCAGTGTTATGACATGTGTAGATCGAGGGTGAAACTATATACTACTTAGGTATTTTCACCCATATTTTTGTCGTAAACCCATGCCATTACATCCTAGGGGGAGACCTTTGTTCTGTATGCCACGTAAGAGCATACTGCAATCAGGGCAAACCAGGTCAGACGCCTGAAAGCAACATTGAACCAGGGTCCGCTCTCTTTGCATCTCACCAAAAATTATATCTTACTGAACGCACATTTTGTGAAAAAGTGAGATCCCGATCCGACGCCAACCGCCAGGCTCTCACTGTATGATTATCATATGCATCCGTGAACATTATATTCTTTGACTTTTCGCTTTCTGTAAAGGCGGCGCCTCAGGAATGCGTAATTAGTACTGGTCAACCTTATACATAGGTAAAGTTGAAAATGAGGCGTGGTTTTATTAAAAAGTAACTGTATCATCTTGCGCCATTACCTCAGTCATTATTTAGTCCTTTAAACGCCTGCAAAATAACTGCATCTGAAGATGTCTATTTAGCATAGGCTTAGAGGCAAACATTGTGGACCCAGATCAGACTGCTCCTACAGGAGCAGTCTGATCTGGGTCCACACCGTTTATCTTTAAAGCTTCAAATAGTTTAGTGGACGACAAAAATATACAGTTTGTTATTATGCGCTTTAAGGGTAAATAAATGGGAGTTCAGTGTGTATACGGTTAGGATTTTCATGAAATGCACGCACGTTTGCGCGGCTCAAAAAGCTTCACCAAATCATAAGTAGAACCTGATTTCCCTTCTTTAGCAGATGAAATAGCCGAACCACGCCTAGGTATGAATATTAAAGTTGCCGCCTTTACAGTAAGCGAAAAGTATATTAATACTGTAAGATCGGCAATTTTCGCGAGGGTTTATTTTCGCGAAACATGCGAAGTTTCGTGAAATAAAATCCTCACGAATTGGATAAATCATTTTGTCGTTTACTTACATAGGTAATTCATGCCCTTGTCGCGAATTACAACGCGAAAATGTGTTTTTAACGCTATTCGCGAAAATAAAACTCTGGCGAAAATATCCGAATTAACAGTAGACTCCGACCAAATGCCTTACGACGCAACACCTGGTCCGGGTCCACGCAGATCACCAGACAAACTTCAAACCTCGTGAAGGACAGGGACAGGACGTCCAAGTTGTAGGTGATGTCAAACGATTAGGATCCTGATCAGCCCTATGTGTCTCGTGTGTGACCTGGGTCCAAACTGTTTGCGTTTGCAAGTCCTTATACATGTAAAACTATAGTAGGATGAACAAGCCTATAACAAATGAGCCAGTGCATGTGATTTCCAACAATGTGGTATGTGTGACCAGCAAAACCTCAGATCAGCCTGCGCATACCCGCAGTCTGATCAGAGCCTTTGCTTGTCCCTTGAATATTCTATGACTGTTAAGCTACTGACTGAACACCAGTTGGAGTTTCTTAACTTAAATGGAGGCTGCACAGGCTCATCTGAGTCTACACTTGTTAAAATGTCAGGTTGTTGGAAATCACATGTCACGGCTCAAATATAATATATTTAATGACAAATATGCAATTATGACAATTATGGTAAGTGCTATCTACATTGTGCAAAACAATGAAAATAAAAGTGTGAGTTGCAATGGTTATAGGTATAATGCATTGCTTGTAAACAAGTGCATATAGGTAAAATCTACTATCCTGTTAGCCAAGAGTGACAGTGACGTCATGTTTTGTTTACAAAGTTATAAGGGACTTATAATCGATAGATCACTTGTGTATTAATCCTATCCACAGGATAGGATTAATACACAAGTGATCTATCGATTCGTATTAGCTCAAGTAGAGTGTACGAGCTAATGTTTTACTTAACAGTTGTAAACAAAGTATTACGTCACTGTCACTTTTGATTGGCACGACAATACTTATGTGCCATTACACACATAGCACACAACAAAACACGAAATTTTCAAAATAAAATAATTTCTAATATAACAATGATTGATGGAATCATTACAAAATGATGACAAAACATTACACTCACTTTATAGACCTGTAACAAATCTATTTTCAAATATCCACTTATGTCTGTTGAACAGTTCTTGTACAAAAGTGCATACTAGCTACAGCTACCTGCCTAATTCGGGCAACTCACTACTTCATATAAATATAATGGTCAATATTACATGCAGATATATACAAAAACCAAGTTCTAATCGGTCACCTTACATTTTTACGCTAGGTCAGAAAGTATAAAATTCATTTTTTTTTTTTAAATGAAGCAATACTTTGCAGAGACTCTGCAAGTTATTTCATTTTAAAATGAAATGTACTTCTTGCACTGGCGAGGTTAGAGAAAAGGTACCCTCATTTCAAAAAGTCACACTTTTTCTACGATAAAAACCATAACACAAAGCCCTTATCAATTAATGTTTTTGTTTGTTTGAAGATGTTACTGGCTACCGTGATATAAGAAGAATAAACCTCAAAAGTTTTGTTTCTATGAGACTCGTCGTTTTTGCTACTCAGCAACATAAGACACACACTTTTAGCAGGTTAATCAGTGAAATTCAGCTTTAAGCTGCAATTTACATAGAGAATTTGGTTTACTCTGTACGCAACATTTTTTGAAATGCGCAAAAAATCTACCATAAGCAAAAGTTAAATTGTTTTCTGTTATTCAAGTCGGACAGACCAGTTTGAAACCACCTAAACGTCAATTTTCTAAAAACTACTTTCAAACCATTTCTACTTAGAAAAAATCGATTTTTGCAATTTTAGCCCAAAACAAATTGAAGTAAAAGAAATCTGTTCAAAAACACCGCTAAACCTACGCCCATTAAAATGCACATTTATAGGCAGAACTTCATTTCAATTTTATTAGCGTTTGGTCATGAATAATAAGTTTGAAAAGTGACCGATTAAAATCTGGATTTTAGTATAGGTGTGGACTTTTATATGGGATATATAGGCATGTACAAAGTAGCCTGTGACACTTATTACTTTAACCCTTACTTATTTCATATTCACCGCGTTGAATGAGAGAGAGAGAGAGAGAGAGAGAGAGAGAGAGAGAGAATTAGTTAAGGTACATGTATATCTTACTACTGCCGTGCAAACCAAGAGTGACAGTGACGTAAAATTTTGTTCACAATTGTTAAGCTAAACATTAACTTGTACACTCCAATTGAGCCAATGCAAATCGATAGATCACTTGACCATATCCTGCGGATAGGATTAATACACACACACGTAATCTATCGATTATAAGTCCCTGATAAATCCATAAACAAAACATGAGGTCACTGTTACTCTTGGCTGACAGGACAGTAGTCTATTGTTGTTTTGAATCTAAGGATGGTCTTTGACCTTGAAAGTCTTGGTTTTACTCACTATTTTATAACATCAATGTGATAATTGAAATCGGAACTTGTCTTAATCTGAAGCGCTTGTAGCTATTATGTTTCCATCAAAATGGAAATTAGCTTGGTTGATGTTATTTTAGCAAAGTCATTGGAAAAATGTGTGCCAGTTTTATTATAAGATATAAGATCTTGGCACTCATCGAATGTGCTTTAAGTCACCATTTAACCTTGTTTGCCCTACAGTAAAACCTGTCTACAACGGCCACTCTCAAATAGACCAATTTTGCATTAAGATATTTTTTGTCTATTTTTGAGTGACCGCTTAAGACAGGTTTTACTGTGATTGATTCTTTCTTTTGTTTAATGCAATACACTTGGGATGGCCCATTTTATAAACTGAGGGGCCTCATGTTTCGCTGAAGATTGTTTTGTCAAATCAAACAGTATAGACCTGGTGAAATGTCGCATTATACGGTATTTCATCTGGGTCTTCAATGCTTGCCAAAGAACGCGTTTAGGAGTCGCTAGTATACAAAGAGTCTTATGCATGTACAGCTATCTAATTGGGATATATACCTATATGTTGGCCTGAGCCTCCATACTCTTTCTTGTGTGAGATGCGAAGGTTCTGACGAGACTGTACATATGCGGATACGCTTGATCGTTAGAGTCGTTGATGCTCGCATATGTTTTAAATACAGCGATCTCATAAACAGATATTTTAGTTCATTTACACCAACTAGCAGATCTCTATGTGCATTTCCGTAGCCTGATTAATGTCTGGTAAATGTACTGCAGCTTCCATTATTTAATTTATTTGTTCCTTTTCTGCAACCGCTTTTTCTGTCGCCTGCGAAGCATTGTCGACACATAGGGGTCATGACTACGTCGGCGTCGTCGTCTATGGCGTCACACATTTGTTTTCTGGTCAGTTACTGTTGACGGGATGCATCAATTTAATTCAAAGTTTGATCATCATAAAATTTAGGTGGAGTTTGAACTTGTAGATCATTAACAAAAATTGTGACTGAGTTATGGCCCCCTTTTGACTTAGGTTTTGGCTAAATTTTGGTTTCCGTTCAATATTGTTTGAAGGGAGACATTAATTTAATTAAAAGTTTACAGAATGATAACGCTTCATTTGATTCAAGTCAAGTTCTATTTTGGAGATTATCGGGAAAAAAATTGACTGAGTTTTGGCCCTTTTTACTTAGGTTTTGGGTAATGCCAAATCGATATTGTTTTTTTTAACTTCATATTTCTCCAACGCTATTATATCCTACAACTTCTCACTTTAGGCCATTGCTTGTAGATAAGCATGACAGTAATACAAAATTTACCCCGAGGTGAGGTCAAAGATCAAATACTTAAATTTTGCAAACAAAACTACGTCAGATGTCAATATTTTACCGAAATTTGACAGCAAAGCACAACAATATTGATAAAAAAAATGAGAAATTTGGAAAATACAATTCTGTGCTAAAATCTATGCACATAGCTTATCTAGCGAAAACAGTATTGCGTTAAAAACTAACAAAGCGACTCTAAAATAGGGCAAACTTTCGTCAATAACATAATTTCCCCCCTTTAGTTATAGACGATTTGTAATATACCAAGCGCAAGTTTTCCTCTTGTTTCTTGTTCTAAAACAAAGCGTACATACCGTTTTTCGAAATATTATGTCTATCACACGTTCCGTATATCAGAAACATGGATTTTAAAGGGACAAATAATATACCAGCAGCATGTGCGAACCCCTCCGCACTCTGAAAACCATTTGTCATGCTTTGTAATGGCACAGTAACAGTATGAATATACCTTAGTTTGTAAAAATGCTGCTACAGACATGATACTATGCAGACCTTTAGTCATATAAGCAATTTTTCAAAATAAAGAAAATATCTTATCATTCATTACATATCTGAATTCAAAGAATTGAAACATCTTCTTTAATACAGTTTCTGTTATTAACTTTTTAAATTACCTTACTAACTTACGAGTATGTTCAATAGATAGTATTTTGATAGAACAGGTCAAAATATGGATATAATTTTGCTGAATTATGAATATAGATTTAGAAAGCCTCCTACTATTGGGATTTACCGAACAAACTTAGCATTTTAATGTTTTTTAATACAAGTCCGGTTGCATGCATTACCTGATCTACTTATATTCAAATATTATAGTTAACGTACAATATTTAGATAGATTGTGTAAAATAATAAATATCAATTGATCCATTTTGACAAGTCTTAAGTAATTGGAATGCATATCACACATTGATAATGTATTATGTTACATTTTAGCATGTGTATGTGTTATGTGTATGTAGCTCATTAATTCAAAGCAATCGATGCTCCTGAGCAAACTGACAATCATTGGAAATTTTAGATAATTGAATTTTGGAGACTTTTTATGTCAGCTGTTATTCTGTAACACAACCGTACACGCATCTCAGCTAACCAGGCATACTAGAAAAGGTAAAAGGATAGCGATGGCCAGGAGCTGGTGCAATCAGAACAAACTTTCTGCCCTCAAAAATAAAACGGGTTAAGACTATGATATACATACTAAACATTACACAATAAGAACATAATGTTAACAAATTAAGTCAGCACCTCTCTCAAAAGGTGGCCAATTGGCTACTTTTACCTTACTTTTTTCTTTATTTTATCATCTTGATACATAGGTGATAACAGCACAGAAACTGCCACCAAAACGACCAACATAGAAAATCACAACAGACATACCACATTAGGATGATCATATATTTTAAAGTACAAGGTGATTAAATAGAGGATCTTACATGAGTGCTCATGTTTTATTGAATTTATTAAACGAGTCGGGGAAAAGAGATAAAATGCGAGGCTTGCCGAGCATTTTATCTCTTTTTCGCAACGAGTTTAATAAATTCAATAATACAAGAGCACAAATGTTAGATTCTATTTATCATATGACATTAAGATATCTTTGAAGTTTCATTGCTGACGGTAAAACGTTATAATATTTTCATTATGTACGCAACGTTGTTATGGACGTCATAACGTTTCCCGTAAATCGATAAACCACTAGTGGTTTACAGATTTTATTGCATGGCGTTATTTCACTCCCAGACGCGACGTCATATGATAAACCAATTTAAAGTGTACACAATCTTGTCTAAAGGAAAGTCGATAACACCAGAATGCAGAAATCACCTTGAGGCGTACAGCATAGATAACCAGGTGTCGCTTACTGTTTGCTGTTATCATTTGCCTGTTTAAATACGGGCTATATAGACAATTTTGGTCATGTTACTGATTTTACAAGTATTGTTTTCGTATCCATATCATATCCATTACTGGTCAAGCAAACACCTATGGATGTACATGTATGAGAACAACAGCTTTCATTTAGTGTTGACCTTATAAAATGTTATCAATACTTTGTTAATCGGTATAGTACGAAAGAGACCGTATCGTCATACATCGTGGTATCCCCCACATTAGCCATAGCCATTGGGACTGGTGTCTTCGTTTGAAGCTAAAATATTAATTGGGCCTCGCCGCGAGAAAACCTGTCTTCTGGGTATACCACAAAGCGAGTTTCAAACCAGTCTCCTCAGCTACAGAGACTAGCTAAAAATTGAAATTTCAACTGAAGCAAGTTTTCATATAATAGTTACTTTCCAAAAAGCGAATAACAAAGGCGCTGATCAGTCTGCGCGGATGCGCAGACTGGTCTGTGCCTGTGTTTTTCGCAAACCCCCGAAGACAGGTTTTCTCGCGTCAAGGCCCAATTAATACCTTTGGGTTGGCCTTGTTAGAGTACGCACTTATTTTCTGTGTTCTTTTATAATGTATCACTTACAAAAGTCCTAAAATGTCATCGTTTGCAAGTAATTAAACTTACTCTATAATGTTACATATATCACATTTACATATAATGAAATGATTTAAATCTTGATCTCCAAGCAATTTATCGGATGTTCCAAAATATTTGTACACGATCTAATGGTATTTGTCTAATTAACGTTGTAATTCTTATTCTTGTGTATGTAATAATATGGATAGCCTATAATTTGTTGTATACGTTATCGCAATAGAGATGTTGTTATGACATTGAAGTAGTAATGTTTTTGACAGAAATGTGGTTTATAGTACTGCCGAAATATTTATTGTGTCTCCACGCATACATAGATTATTTTAAAATGAAAGAAAAATACAATCGTGAACAATACTGCGTCTTTAAAGTGTTTTGCTGTGTGTTCCCATGCATGTAGCTCTTAAGCCAGTTAAGAGCAATATATACATGATTTGGAATAGGACAAATCTGTCGGCATTCCATTGACTCTTGTACTATTTAGAACCTCTATGCTAGCCAATGAAGATTATATTTTATCATAATTGCTATCTCCCTTTTAAAATATGCCATTTTACTTGCTGGTACGTAAATAGGCCATCTGTTGAATTCCAAGAATATGTTCTTGCAGTGTTTGTTCTGGCCATAAATATTTTGGGAGCTTTGTCATCACCAAATGAACTGTGCTTTAAACTAGTACCAATCTTCGAGTGGAGTGCCCTATATCACATTCCTTCCATATTTTTCTATTGACATCTTAGTCAACCATTTGTTTGTGATGATAACTATATGATTTGTACATTCTATCTGTAACAGCTATAAGTAAATATGCAATAAGACATGCCATACATTACAAAGCACTGATCTGCTAAACCTGTAAAATGAAATATTTAGATGTGCTGATATCACATATTTATCCGAAACCACACTAAATTGATATAGCATTTGGACTGCCTTATGATATAGTTTATGTTTTTACAATGCAATCTACATGTGAGATGACAGTGACGTCATGTTTTGTTCACAAAGTTATCAGCGACTTAGAATCGATAGATCACTTGTGTATTAATCCTATCCGCAGGTGTTCTATCGATTCGCGTTAGCTCTAGTGGAGTGTATAAGTTAATGTTTTACTTAACAATTGCAAACAAAATATTAGGTCACTGTCACACTTGGTTGGCACGACAGTATATCATATCGATACATTTACAAAGAAGAGAGAATATACATGTATGCATTTGCTTCAGTAGGAAATGTTATATAAATGGTAAGTCTTTTGATATCGTAATAATATGAAATAACTGCAAACACTATTTCTTTGTTTGTCTGTATGCTTAAAGTCCCAGCCAACAAACTTTCAATCATGTCGGGACAAGTGTCTGTCTTCTTAGGTTGAACCAGTGCTTAGCAGCAGATAAAATGACTTGTTCAACGATGGAACACAGTGACTCCACAAGTGTGCGTCTTGAACTAGCAACCCTTCGTTATCCAGCCTAATACTCTACCAACCAACTGAGCCACTGTGCTCCACAGAAAATCATATCAAAAGACAGATGGAATCTAAGGCTTGATGGTCATTGAGCAACTAATGTTAGCGAAAAAACGATGTGAGCATGATTAAATATACGCTGTTATGTATGCTAGAATCATGACATTATACTTTACAAATGTAATAATGTTTAAAATTGAAATTGTAAATGCAAAAATAGTAAGTGAGTATGATCAGAAAATACCCTAATCACAAACTGCAGACAACCCCGTGGCACCGCGAGGAAGAGCCGCTCAACCATCACGAGACACCAGGAAGACAAATTAAGCAAAGCAATCAGCTCTCTCTTCCCGAAAAGATGATTGCAATACTAGAATGGACATAAAGCAACGTACAACAATACACAGAACTATTACAGACTCCCACAATGGGAGTAACAATAAACAAAAAGTCAACAACAGCAGAACCACCGCCTTAGAACATACAGCAGCCTAAGCCACTGGGGGGCTTAAATGCATTTTACTTGTACCAAATCTTTGCCCTAGATTCTGTTGTTGTTGAAGTACAAGAAATATTCAGCTCGCATGGAGGCCATCTAACTAATGCAATGTATCATCATGGAAAACACTCTAATCAAATTACACTCCATGATGAAACAAAGAAAAGGGCTCATGACTCACAGATAGTCAGAGCTAAAGAAAACCTCAAGTTGAGCCACGAATGGATCCAGCTACAGATAAGCATCAGACACCAACCCACCGATTAAAGCTTTACGTCAGAGTCGTCATAGAGTCTGAGGCCTGACCCACCGTCGTGCAATTAAAGAGGAAACCATAGCTATAAACCGTGATTGGGTTTAAAACTAGGCATGCAGACTGTCGCATGCTATCCAAATTATATCCAATCCTTATATAACGTTTTACTATCTTTTTGAATTGATCACTAAAATTAGGTTTTCCAACAATTCGTTTGAATTTATAGACTAAATAACCATAAAATATAAGTTCTGATATGCCTTGTTGCAGAAGAGTTTTTAACCCAATGTTGTATTTAACAAGTTGTTTTGGCAAACGTATAAGCTGATATAAGTCGTAGAAATTGGTATGTCTACTGTGAGTTTGTCACTTTCCCATTGGTATCCTGGGTCAGGTGTGGTACTTGATTGTATCGATTCCTGATCTTTGCACCGTTACTTACTTTGCTCCTATGAATCCATACCAACCGTTATCATTCCACATTTTATCTAATGCTAACATTCCAGACCAGAATTTTAATTTATGTAAGCTCAAACATCATCTGATGAGATAGCACAAGAAAAATAAGGTATTTTAGAGGAATGATAAGTTTAGCTCAAAGACATCAATCTGAATTTAACATATATTTGAATAAAATAAAAATCATACTTGATCAGACTTTATAAGTCTAACATAAACAGTGCTCAACTCCATTTTATATTTCAGCAAGGCTTTATGAGTCTGCATACATATTTTGGTAATACGTTAAGCCACACATCATGTAAATACTGAAGTGTTGTGAAGGCGTTGCTCAAATAAAGATCTGTTTTGATTTGGGATTGATTGTAGCGTAGTATAAAAGTAAAATAGGTTAAACATTGCACTTATTTGTACATTAAGATTACTTAATGTAAAACCTGTGGCCAAAAAAATGTTTTACTGCACACTTGATATTGTAACGTATGTAACATTATGAAATTGATTTCCTCACTTAGCTATAACAACAAAGGAATAAGTATTGGTTTGTATAGTTACAGTTAGATTATAAGACTAAAATGATATACGTTAACAATTCTTAAGTTGAGAATATTTTTTGCATTAACCAATAAAGTAACATAGATAACAAGCTGTCACATATGAAGGCAATGCCTTTTGCCCAGAAAATATAAGGATAAGAAGTGTATGCATTCTTGCAAAATTTCAATTCTGCTATTTTGAATTTTGGTGAAGAGAATACTTTCTTCCTTAGGCAGAACGTTTTTGAAAATATCATTCCATTGAAAATGAGCATAAATGCGTTGTCAGTTTATATACAAAAAAAACGGTTTTTGATGGCATTTGTTTCCTATTCTCAGTTATATTCAACATTTACACTTCTGAATGATCAGGAATATATTTAAGAAGAACTTAATGAACTTTTTAAATAGTATACACATATACAATTTATGTATGGTTGTCCTATTGTGTAAATAGTTTTACTCTACCCCTGCCCTACAAATCCGTGTTTACACAATTCCTACACAGGTTGCCAGGTTGACAACATTACGTATTGATTTCAACATACATTTCCTACAAAATGGTATAAGCAATCTTGGTACCTGAAAGTGCCACGAAACTTTTTAGAGTCTCACCTTACGGAAAATAGGGGGCGAGGCGGAAGTATAATTAATTTTTCAGAATTTGGTCATACTACATATCAAATGAAGAGGTGAGGTGACGCATGCAGCAACATGGTAGCAAATAGTTTGCCCGTAGTCATACCCTAGGACCCGGGGTGGGATCAGAAGGTCATTTTTTTTCTGAAAGTAGTCATGTTGCATATTAAATTAAAGGGATTGGAGCAAAGAGCACCTTGCAAAAACATATTATGTCCTTACACACATCCTCAGACCCTGGGGTGTGGTCAAAATGTCATGAAATTTAGTTTCTGAAAGTAGTCATTCTGTATATCAAATTAAAGGGAGTGGAGCATCACGCAAGCACACATTAAGTCCTTACACAAACCCTTGGCCCTCGGGGTTGGGGAAATAGGTCAACACATTTTGTTCCTGAAAGTAGTCATGTTGCATATCACGTGACTAATGGCGGACTGTGAGGATCAGGCTTTTTTTCTCGAGCATAAAATATTGATAAAACTGGTGTTCTAAGTACATTTGAACATTATGGCGGCTAGAGGACCTAGTAGACGTGGTAGGGTTCGTGTTAGGGGCGGCAGGAAAGTTATAAATTCAGTAAGAGGTAGAGGAGCTGATAAATTTAAAGACAATAACAAGTTCTTAATTCTCGAATCGGACGATGATGGCGACATGGGCGCGTTTGAACAATCGGATATGGATACGGATACTGGATTTAAAACAGTGCGCCGAAACAAAAAGCGTCAACGCATCAGTACAGGTACGTCAACAGATGATTTGATTGATGAATTTGAGAATAGTGACAATGACAATAGTTTTATGGATCTATCAATTGATCAGAAACTGTCTGCAATGTTTACAAAAATATCTGCCACAGAGGTCAAGGTCATCAGTATATATAAAGAGAAACTTAGTCAACGCATGAACAGAGTTGAAAACATGATCACTACTCAAGACGCCCGCATTAAGCTGCTAGAATACCGTTCTATTGATAATGAGGCTCGTAATAGGAGGCGTAACCTAATTTTCAAAGGCATTGGTGAATATGGTATGATAGAAAACTGCTTTGAGCTCATCCAGGACTTTATTACTGATAAATTGAAAATCCCAGCCGCAATGTATATAGAACGTGCCCACAGGCTTGGGCGACCTAGGCCAAACCAAACCAAGCCCCGCCCAATAATTGTTGCTTTTCGGGATTTTGGTGATACAGAGTTGGTGTTGGAAAGGGCTCCTAATTTGAGAGGCACGCAATATTCTTTAACCCGTGATTATCCTAAAGAAATATCGGACGCTCGTAACGCACTTTGGCCACAGTACAGGAAAGCTCGTGAAAATCCTTCATCTAAGGTGTCTATCAGCTTCCCCGCAAGACTGGTGGTTGATGGGGTAACAATTCAAGATATGTTTCCGGACTGGTATAAAGTTATGAATGGGTCACGTGTACATAACAGTGAAACTAATTGCCCCCAAGTACATACAAGCGACCAGCCTAACGGTTTTTCTAATGGCAATGGTACTCAACAGTCGACAGATGACCAAGCGACACGTTCACTTTCGGTTCATAAAACCAATACTGTAAATTCAATCGTTTCAAGTGACACTGCTGGTTCTATTACAGACCAATTACGACAGTCAACGTCTTCTGAGCAACGTCAGTATGCCGGCAACGTCAACAAAGTGAGCTGCAGTGCAAGCACTAGTCGAGGATCAAGCGACACTGTCGTAAATCAGCGTCAACGTGAGGTTACATCCGATAGAACTGACAATTCGAAGCGCGTGGAGTCTACCGGATGCTGAAACCAAGATGCGAATCACAGCAACGTATCTGCTAACTCTAGGGACTTGCCCCCACAGGGTAATGGCTAGGGACTCTCGGGGAGGGTACCTTTACGCTTTGCATTCTTGAATGTTGAAGGCTTAGTGACAAAAAAGGTGAACAAACTGAAATCCCCTGAAATCATAGAACTTTTTTCCAGCCATGATATTATAATGTTTAATGAAACATGGACTTCTGAATCGTCAATTTTGGATGTTGAAAATTTCGAATTCTTTGCACTCCATAGACAAAGAAAATTGACTGCAAAACGTGATTCTGGTGGTTTAATTATTTATGTAAGAACAGAGCTATACGACCGCAAAATGCTAGTAAAAACGGACGGTGATGATATTATATGGCTAAAGTTTGAGCCCAATATTATATCTGATAAATTAACATATTTATGCTTATGCTATGTCCTGCCATCCGGTACCAGTAGAGAGCCATTTGTTGAAACTTCTGTTTTTGATCGATGAGCAGACGATATGGCTTATTTTCAATCTCTTCATAACTCTGGTTGCTCATTCGTCGTGTGTGGCGATATGAACGCACGGTCGAAGGAGCTATCGGATATGATCATAGATGACAGTTCTGTGCATCTACCGTTACCGGAGGAGTACATTGTAGATGATTATATCCCCCGAACATCGCAGGATAAAGGTTCTAATGCAAATGGAACTTTGTTATTGGACTTTTGCAAACGGACTGGTTTACGTATTCTTAACGGTAGAATTGGGTCAGACAAAGGTGTAGGTAAATTTACCTGTCACACACACCGTGGTCAAAGCGTGGTTGATTATGTATTGGCAAGCACGGACATTTTGCAGTTGTTTTGTTATTTTGATATTGGTGACCCAAATATTTTATCAGATCACAGTATTGTACAGTTTGCATTATTGTCAACAAACTTTTCAGAATCTAACAGTGCAGACGATGAGGACACCGAGTCTATCTATTATAGGTATGTGTGGGATTCAAATCTTCGTGAGGAGTATTAAAGGCTGATCGAGGCGTCGGATACGGTAAATATATTTGATCGCGCATGCGCTCTAATTAATTCTGAGAACGTTAAGTCGCTGACATTAATGCAGGCCTCGGTTTAATGGTAAATGGTATCGAAAACTGCACATTGCCCTTATTTTCGAAGCCATGCGGCCCTGCAAAGGAGATTGCTGCTGGTTTTACTGAAAATAATTTACCGTGGTTTGATGAGAATTGTCGTATCAAACGAAGTGAATTTTACCGTTTTTTAAACATTTTTCGCGATGATCGACACGAAATAAACCTGATTAACATGGTATCGGCCCGCTCCGCCTTTAAGAAATCGTTACGTCAAGCCAGGTACCGTTACGAATGTTTACAGACGCAAAAACTATGTGATCTTCGCTCTAAAAACGCCAAAGCATATTGGAAATTATCAAAAGGCGCTGCAAATATTTCACAATCTAAGCTGTCTTTAGATAATTTTGCATGCTATTTTAAAGCGGTTAATAATCCGGAAAGTGTATTTTATACTCCTGACGAGGATGTCCTATACTTCAACGAAAGATATGCCAAAGGTGAAATCCAGGTAATGTTTTCTGAGCTAGATGAACCGATATCGCTGTCTGAAATATCAATAGCTATCAATCAGCTATCAAATGGGAAGTCTGCAGGGCCCGATAGGCTTATAAATGATTTTTTTATCCATGGAAAGCATGTTTTATTACCATACTTACATACGTTATTTAATAGAATTTTCACTCTCGGTTACTTTCCAGATGCCTGGTCTATGGGAGAAGTAATTCCTTTGCACAAAAAGGGGGATAGATCTAATGTTGATAATTATCGAGGCATAACGCTGTTAAGCGCTTTTGGGAAGTTATTTTCCCGATTATTAAACAATCGCCTGACGGGTTGGGCCGAGAACTATGCTGTTTTAATTGAAGCACAGGCTGGTTTTCGTGAAAACATGTGCACAGCTGATAATAATTATGTATTGCATGGCCTCACGACTCATCTTTTAAACAATAACAAACAATTATACTGTTCTTTTATCGACTTTTCAAAAGCTTTTGATTATGTTGTAAGGGATATTTTATGGTTCAAGCTAATAAAATATGGCGTTAGAGGTAAAATGTTGGATATTATTATGTCAATGTATAAGAATATTAAGTCTAGAGTTAAGTTAGACAATAAGTTGAGCCAAGAGTTTTCATGTATGACAGGTGTCCGTCAAGGCGAATGTCTATCTCCAATCCTTTTTGCTTTATATCGTAATGATTTGGAGCAAGAACTAATTACTAGGGGCGCAGATGGCGTTGATACTGGTCTACTTTAACTATTCCTACTCCTATATGCGGATGACATCATAATATTTTCTGAAAGTGCTAGTGGTTTACAGAATGGTTTGAACATACTTCATGATTATTGTCAAAAATGGAAGCTTACTGTTAATGTCGATAAATCTAAAGTCATGGTATTTCGAAAGGGTGGTAGACTGGCTCAAAACTTGGTATTCATGTATGGAGACATAAACTTAGAAATTGTCAAGAAATTTAATTATTTAGGAATTGTTTTAAACCCCAGGCGGTTCATTTTCTGAAGCACAGGCTACCCTCTCAGGTCAAGCTTTGAAAGCAATATTTGCTATGAATAGGTATTTAAATAATTTTGTTCATTTAAAACCTAGTCATATCTTGGATCTTTTTGATAAACTTATCTCACCAATTTTGAACTACAGGTCTGAAGTATGGGGTTTTGCTAAAGCAGATAACATTGAGCGTGTTCATTTACAGTTTTGCAAAAAACTCTTGTCTGTCAAACAGTGCACCCAGAATGACTTTGTATATGGAGAACTTGGTAGGTGCAGTCTTCAACTTACTCGTTATCGTAACATTATAAAATACTGGCTAAAAATTTTGCATTGTTCAGAAATTAAATATGTTAGGATAATTTACAACATGTTGTATAATGATTGCATAAACTTCCCCAATAAGGTAACTTGGGTAACGCTACTTCGCGATTTACTTGGTAATCTTGGTTTCATGGATGTTTGGCTGCAACAAAGCGTTGGCGATAGAGTTTTATTTCTTAACTTGGTTAAACAACGATTAACAGATCAGTTTATTGAAAATTGGAATTCAAGGCTTAACGATTCAACCCGTGCTCTATTTTACAGGAACTTTTCATTTGGGTACAAAACTTATTTGGACTTTGTTTCTGTTGGTTTACACCGTTTTGCACTCTCCAGGCTCAGATTATCTTCTCATCGTCTCGAAGTTGAAACTGGGAGATGGGCTAGACCAAATGCAACTGCTTTTGAAGAGAGACGCTGTACTTCATGTCATTCATTGGAAGATGAGTTTCATTTTGTTTTAGAATGTTCTAGATATAACGATTTAAGGACCATATATATACCTAATTATTACAGAAAAAGGCCAAACATGTTTAAGCTGGTTGAGCTATTTAAATCCGAAAGCAAGAAAAATCAGATAAACTTATCATTGTACGTATTCAAGGCTTTTAAAGTAAGGGAGCAATTTGTCTTTGGGTAAAATATCTTGGTATTGATCTATTTATAATCACTATCCACATTAATAATAATGATAACAATGATAAAAATAATAATAACAATTTGTTATTATTGTTTTTAGTATTGTTATTATTCTGTTGTTGTGGTACCTTCTCCACTGTCTATTTACATTTAAACTTGTATGCATCTTTCATGTATTTAAAAGCCAGTGACAATAATTATACTGGCTTTATATTAAAAGTGGCTTTATCGCTTCTATGTAAGCCTGAACATATAGATTAAATACCAAGGACCAAGATCAGTCTACACTTATATAGACTGTTTTTGGTCCTTGCTATTCGTGAGATAAGCTATTGAATATAATTGAATATAGTTGTGACATCAGTCCGCTGTCACTTTATTTGTTATATGTCTTATATGTTTTGTAACAGATGGGCCGATTGGCCTAGTGTTTAATAATAAACTTCCAAACTTCCAAACTTCCATATCAAATTGAAAGGAATGGAGCGTAGAGCACCATGCTGTCCCTGGGGTGGGGTCAAAAGGTCAAAACATTGTTGTTCTGAAAGTGATCATGTTGCAAATCAAATTAAATTGAATCGAGTATAGAGCATCATGCCATGCAAGCACATATTCTATCCTTACACAAGATGGATAGACCATCACAGAAGCCAAATATTTGACCTTACACGCACCCTGGCCTCTGCGTTGGGGTGAAAGGTCAGATATTTAAATTGTACAGGTAAGTATTTTTTTAATTGAACTGAGCACTAAAAAGTTGCCAGGCTTTTAATTAGGATCTGTATGATACATGTACATAAGGTTACCTTTGGTGTTGGCGAAATGGGATTGTGTTTTGTTATTCACACGTTTCTCTATAATAACTCTTCATTGGGGGGGGGGGGGGGATAAATGAGTTGATTTGCCGTCACGGTGTTTGACTTCGGTGTTGCCATGTGATACATCCGATTCTCGGAATTCTAGTTTAGTACTTTAGCTGGTCTTCTAACTATTGCACCAATCGTTTAAATTGTTATTACTTGACTTTTCGCTTACTGTAAAGGCGGCAACTTTAATATTCATATCTTGGTGTAGTTCGGTTATTTCATCTGCTAAGGAAGGGAAATCAGGTTTTATTTATAATTTGGTAAAGAGTTAATAAGCTTTTTGAGCCGCGCAAACGTGCGTGCATTTCGTGAAAATCCTAACCGTATACACACTTAACTCACATTTCTTAACCCTTAAAGCGCATAATCAAAAAATGTATGTTTTTGTCGTCCACTAAACTATTTGAAGCCTCATAGATAAACAGTGTGGATCTAGGCCCACTATGTTTGCCTCTCTGCTTATGTTAAATAGACATTTTCAGATGTAATTATTTTGCTGGTGTTTTAAGGACTAAATAATGACTGAGGTGGTGGCACAAGATGATACAGTTACTTTTGAATAAAACCACGCCTTTTTTCAGATTTACCTATGCCTAAGATTGACTGGTCCTAATTACGCATTCATGAGGCGCCGCATTCACAGTAAGCGAAAAGTCAAGTAATATCTGGTTGTTGAAATAGTCTACCAGAAAAGCAAGACATAACCGCCATCTAACAGTTTGATACTGGGGAAAATGAGTATTAATCGGTTATTGTATTCTTGATATTCTATCAAAATTTACCATGTTTACTCACGGATAAAATGTATTTGAACCGACATATTTAGTGGCGCAAGAGGCCTAATATTGGTCAAATTGTTCAATCTATAATGTACATCCCTACTTTGCGTAAAGTAACAGCGAAGGCTCTTAGCACAGACTCGCCTTCGTCTGCGTTGCTCGACAATGCGATGAATGCATGCACCTCGATCTCATATGCTGGCCCATTCGGGTATCAAAACAGCGAACACTTGATTGCAAATAATGTAAATAACCATGCTTTGAGTCAAACATATTTAAGGACAACTCCTTTTTTTCGCAGTATCAGTCAGGAACATAACCACCAAATGTTAAAGCAAAATATATCACCTGAAGCATTTCTTGCACCAATACAAATGTAGCAAGTTAGTGAAAGCGTCTTTTTCATCTTTATATTCTGGAGTTACCGTACTTTTCATGTGCATATGTGTAATTTCAGCTGAAAATATATTGAATCACTTAACTATTTGCCCCCTGTGAAAATGTCCATGCTTTTTTGTCGTCTGCTGAGTTTTTTTTCTAAATCAACTTTTTCGAAACATATTTCACGAAAACCATCTGAATGTCACACAGATTCGACCCAGATCAGGCCCGACATTTCGCCGGGCCTGGTCTGGGTCCAATCCGTTTGCAAAATTTATGTGCAGACGACACTAGTAGGCAATGAGTTAACGATATTGCAATGCAATTCAGTATGCGTATAAAATTTCGTACGCAGGGTCGTTAAAGATCAGGAAATAAGCTATTTTTTCTAAGTCAATCAGTTTTATTTTTGACCTTGGTCTGAATAATTTCAGACATAACCTAAATTAGCTACTTTCTGTAGCCTTCTTTTCAAATAATTTCTAAAAACACAATGTGATATTTATGCTAACGTAAAGAGGCTATGTCCCTGGTCGATTAACTTCTAATTACTCGAAGTGAAAATCCTGGTTCGCGAACTTCGAGTAGACACGAGTGGACAGCATATTGATAATTAACCGCCACAAATTGACTCCCACTAACGAAACTGCCGTCTATCGTAAATCACTTCAGCGATTATTCACTTAATTACTAGCTTTTAAACTGAAACGTGCGTCATTCTGTTCCTAGATTATGGAGAAAATCAACTTCATTGTAACAAAATAATATATTTGCCACGTTTGATTATTTGAGAGATTGCACTGCATACATGAAATAAACTATGCACAATAAGTATAGCAATTTCTTATGTTTCGCATCTTTTTTTTGTGCGCGTCTTTGAGTAGTGCCGATCAATTTCAATTGCATTGGCGTGAACAGGATCTTAGGCAAATGAAACCACAAAATTTCAGACACCATCTTTTAAATAGGCATTTGGGGAAAGCAAGAATTGCAGGAGGGGTCATTAAGCAAAAATCACATCCGTTGTAGGTAATGCTTGAATGATACATGTAGGCATGTGATTTTTCGTTTGGTGGTCTTTCATTTTCCTGATGCATCATACGCCTATAAAACAGATTGGTTATGTGACAGATGTGATAGAGATTTCATGCTGAAAATGACGTCAAAACGTAGTCATTTTTTTTATTAAACTTATAATATTAATAAGCGTTTCAATTCAACAGAGTATCGGTTTACAACGAATTCATAGGCTTACAATGTGACTCATCTTATGGTTGATTAAACCCTTAAGTTACTGAAAAAATGGTGCGGAACATTTGCGAGATAACGGTGACGTTAGATTTTATCTCTCGGCTCGTGCGCTGTAGTAGTGGAGAAGTTTAATTCAACAGTATTTGTCTGAATGTGTTGGAAGGCATCGAGCAGTTTCACTTGTAAATGTCGTACAAGAAAACCCGACTAGAAACGCCTTTTAAATGCGATAACGTCAGATGATCGGCGCTTGTATCTGAAACTCGAGATCTGATGTGGACGGGCTCACCCATACAAAACAATTGCTTAATTTATTGTGCATATTATATTATTCATATTGCAATTAAATCCAGGCCTTTAATTAAGAGTTCGTAACAGAAAAATGACTTTTTTTTCTCAACCCAAAAAATGTTGTGTGTACGCAAAAGAACAATCTCAATGAGACGGCTCATTTGAGTACCCAAAACATATGATAAAAATTATGGATAAGAAAATATTTACAATTGTACGCTGGAAAATTTGTTTATCTAAACCTAGAAATGTGTTCACTTTTGAAGTTCTTATTTCCATGCTTTACACTTTGAGACATATGACGAGCCTTTCATTATTTGAATTTCCCTGCATTTTTTGTCCCCGTCTGTTGCAGTATGTTATGGATTTGTTTAAATTTAGTCTTTTCTAGTGAAACTGCACTTTATATAATATAAGAGTGCAAATAGGGATAGACAAATCCGTACGAAAGATCACCGTTTGATATCATCAGGTTTGTCGAGTCATGAAAACGGAGAGTTCGAGGGACGCATTTTCCTATCCGCCCCTCACACAAATGATGGATTAATTTTCATGCTCACCATTCATACTTTGAGATGCAATAATACATGATGACGCATATTTGACATACCATGGCGTGTCTTGATGAACATGAAAATGACTACTAATACAACAATTCCACAGTCCACATGTGACCCCCGACGTAAGATTTAAAGAAACCATCATGTCTGTCAGTGTGAGATTACAAGAGTCCATCCCTAGGATCACCGTTTGGCATCAGTTATGCCAAACCGTATTCCCGATGGACGGATTTTTTATCTCATCGTGAAGCAAATGATGAATTTGTTTATTTGCTCACAATTTAGTACCACATTTTTAATTTTAATAAAATGCTCCCACCATTCACCGGATACGCTGATATGCACACATTACACGCGTGATTACGTCACTTTAATATACATTTAGGGGATAACTGTATTCAACAAAATTCTTCTGGATATACGGTCTGACATTCATTTTACTGGACTAGGGATTTTATATCGAATTATCAGAGGTCGTATTATAGGAAAGAAGACACAACGCATTATAACCCCCAAAATGGTATCATCATCATCGTGTTCCTAATAAACGTATGTTTTGGGTGCGTAAAAAGGCCTCAAGGAAACGTTTCGTTTACAACTCTTAAACGTATGCTATTATACTAGACAGTCATGAATGGGTACTATTGTAGGGATCCAATATTTCCCAAATTTATTTCGAATTAGCTAGTATTTCGAACGATCAGAGCTCGAATTGTTCGAGGTACATGCACTAAGCGTACATTTTCAAATTACATATATTTTATTATATTTAACTGCGTAACGTTTACGTCACAGACGTAACGTTAATTACGGCAACGTTGTAACTATGCAACGACCATCATTTTGAATAGTTCCTGATCATCTGAAAACAGTGAAACCGGTAGAGCAGAAGAAAATAAAGTTATAGTATTGTGAAATAGGACTTTTATATATATATATATATATATATATATATATATATATATATATATATATATATATATATCCAACGTCAAGTATTTCCCATAGTGATAACGTCGTGTACATTGAAAAGCCACACAGGCGAAAGTACTATGTTTATTTTAGAAAACAAACAATTAAAAGGCATGTAAGTCAGCTCGTTTTATTATTTATATATACATATCTATCGGCTCGGTTGATTCATTATGTCCCTCTGTATTTATCTACTGTATGAATCTGCATTAGGTTCTGATCCTGTGTAGCTCGAAAGCAATGATGTTTGTGAAATAATATTTCCGCACTTCTGATATTTATCTAATTTCACTTGTATCCTTGTATCAATCAGGCTTTCATTTGCGAACTAAATAGATGCCATCCATTGAAAAGGAACCAATATACGACGTGTACTGCATCAGTCGTCTTCAATATCAGCGCTTCTTGAACATACTTTTTTGGATGTCTCAGTGGCGCAGTTTGTAGCGTCGACGTCAGGTGTAGTGCTAGGCGGAGTTGTCATGGTCGTGGGTTCGAATCTCGCCAGAGGCAAAATATTGACAGCATATATCGGCTCAGTTGATTCATTTATTGAAGCACTCCAAACCACACATTCCATCTAATAGTTGCAACATCCCAGAACAATCTGGGCGGACTTGAAATTAGCTAATTTTCTTTACTCCTTTTACTCAGGATAGGCAGAACAAAAAATCAAGGACACATAAAGATCTGTGCTGGAGTACTCCATCTTCCGAGATGGTGTAGACGGAACAGTCACGTGACCTGTTCCAAAACACGATGGCGGAGCACTGCCTTCATTGTAGTGAGATAATTTTCTGTCTTTCCCGATAGGTTCTGATAATTATTCATATTGAAAAATATGATCATTAGTAAAAGTGATTGAAAGCACGTGTATTTTTTCATTCTTTTTTCTCCTTCTTGCCAATCGGATTGAATTATGTATTCACAGTTCAAACAGCAATCTCTTGATTTACCCCGGAGTACTCCAAAGTGCCCAGTTTTGCTTGTTTAAGATGGTTATTCCAGTGTTCTTCACGTACTCTAAACTTGCTAAATCAAGTCCACCCCAGTTCATTGAAACACCCGACAGCACAGTGTACACTGAAATACAAGATCATTTAGTCTTTTCAAACTCGCCAAACTCGCCAAATCATGAAGTCGATTGAAATACCCCAGGCGTAATAAGTCAACTGAAATACCCAGACTCATTCAATCCATGCAAACTTCATAATCCCCTAGTCCACTGAAACACCCAAACCATCACGTTCATTTAAACACCCAACTGAAACACACAAACCCCAATATACTGAGCACTAAAATACTCCTAATTACCCATCGAAACACCCAAAACCGCACAATGCATTGAAACACCACAAAATAAGGAAGACGGCAAACATCAGAAATCGATACAATCAAATACAACACCTGACCCAGGACACCATAAGGGAAAGTGACAAAAACACACAAAAACATCCATCATACGCAAGAGAGCCACGAGGTAAGCCCTTTCCCAGCAGGTGACCACAAGGCTGCAAAGAACAGACAAGCCAGTATGACAGGACATCACGAACCACCCAGTCCACTGAAACACCACCAAGACCTCGAATCCACTAAAACTGTTCACTGAAACATTCCGAACCAACCATTCCATTGTGACGTCTCAAACCACACAGTCTGGAGAAAAATCCCACACCACCCACTCCTTTGTAGCACTCCAAACTACAGAGTCCATAGCCAAAGACAAAACCACTCAGTGTTATAAATAGAAAATCTTACATGAATGCTAAGACTCATGTTTTATTTAATTCATTAAACGAGTTGGGGAAAAGTGATAAAATGAGAGGCTTGCTGAGCAGTTTATCACGTTTCCGCAAATAGTTTATTAAGGTGACTACTGACACCGATAACCATAACCCTTGCATGACTAAACACATTTCGCCTTATAACTTCAATTGTTATGGTATTTACCTAAATTTACTGACATAAATGGTCTTGATAACCAGGCGCAAATAAAGTGCATTAAACTATATGAACATTTCAGCAAGAGTTACTGCCCCTGTTTATTATTTTACCAATGTTTTGTATCGGAAAACTGCAAAAGTGCAAAAAGTGAATAAAAGCTAAATAACTTTAAAACGTTTTTTATAAATTGGCTAAAAGCTGTTCTGAACCATAACTGTGTCAAACCGTAGATTCAAATTTGCTTTTGTCATGTTTTTAATTTTTCGAACATGAGTTACTGCCATTTAATATTGATATCTACATAGAAAATAGTTCTAAAATCCAATTTTCTCCAATCACTTGCTCACTTAGGATCAGATTGCAGTAAAATCATATACAAGATACTTGGGTCGATACATCTTAAACTGATCTAAAACTTTGTCATTAAACATGATTTACAGCCTTTGATTTTTTAATTTTAGGTGAATAAGTCAATACAATATGCCTTTTAGATGCACCAATAACCCCAAAATATTAAACGGATATTAGATTGCCCTATAATTTTGATATTGTTCAATGACTTCTTCAATTGTCTTTATATATCAGCAACAAACTTGTGTTTGTAACTGTTTTAATACATTTTAACTCTTTCATTGCGCCAGAGTTGATAATAATTGAAAACAGTGGGTGGGGTAACAGAATATATTTATAACATAAAACTTTCTTTTGCAAGTTGAACATATCATAAACAATTTCTACACATTACGGATAGCATCTTATTATTATTGCAAACACATTTGTTATGTTGAAAATATTTTTCCTTGTTATGCGGTTAAAAAGTTAAAAAAAATGAAATTGTTCATTACAGGGGGTAGGGGTAGTAATCAAACAATATCTCTCTTTTGAAATGGTGAAAATTGCTCAGTTTTCACACAGTTTTAGCTTATGATCTAATGTTTAAGATAATAGTCACAAGTTTCACAAAAATCTATTTTTTTTCCTTAAATGTTTGAATATGTAGTGATCAAACGTAAAAAATTGCAATAATTTTGACTAAATGTGTAATGGCTAGATTCACATCAATTAACCATGCCTGTGTTTCAAGTAAATTTAGTTTGTTCTGATTCAATAATTCACAATATTCCATGATCATCAGCTACAATATCATAGACATGTATATATCTTACTTCAACTTTGAACATTTTTGGAGAAAAGGGGCATATTATGCACGTCTAAATTAAACGATGAATTCTTTTTCAATTGTTTTACATTATTACTCATAAAATGAAACAGCAAATAACAGAAAATGAAGAAAATCTATTTTTTAAAAAAAATAATTGCCCGGGTGTCAGTAGTGACCTAGGGGCAGGAATGTAGATTCTATTCATCATATGACTTTTTGTTATCTCGTTTTTGGTGTGAAAACGTCTAAAGGTGTACTTTCATCTGTGCCCACGCATGAATTTTTTTCGAACTTTGCATATTAATTACTCATTATATACGAACTATAAAATGTATTTATCGAATTAGATAATTAAGAATAAGGCTTAGGAAGCGACCCTGACGTACTCCACCTTTGAGGTGGTACCTGTCTCTAAATTTCCATGTCCTAAATCTATAGTTTTGTTTATTTCTATGATTTGTCATCTAGATTGAATCCAAAATACCATAGACATTATTTTAATACCACGAAACCATTTGGATGAATTATGGTTTTCGTTTTCAGAAGAAGTGATTGTAAAATTTCAACATTTTTTTTTCAAAAATTTACAAAACATTCAACATTCAACTCAAAAGATGGATATGTTCTAGTCTTTGTCAAGATATCATTTTATCTAAAAAACATGTCATATATATATACTGCTGATCTGAGCCAAATATCATGAAAATCCAAAACCGGTAACTTTGTCATTTCCTACCTCTTATGGGTATAGATCAGTTTTAGCAAAATAAGTTATTTAGTTCAAATGAATCAATAACTCGACATAAGGAGGTTGTTTTTAAATCTACTTCCATATGTTACCACTCCTTGAATTTCATAAAATTTGGTCTACATATTCTTAACATATATGGATAGTTTAAATGCTGAAATGGTATCTTGACAAAGACCGCAACCTGTAAAAATTTTAATTCCAAATTTGACTGAATACAAAGTATACAGTCGACAATTGGGGTACCGTGCTATGAATGCCCACCCAATATCCTAATACATACAAAGCCATTTCAAGTAACAACGAACTTATCAATGATATAGCTATTTAATAAAACATTTCTCCGCCCATTACATGATATGTCAATTACTTTAGAAATGATTATAACTGGGTACCCTAAGGTATTAAAGTGATATCATTCATGACGTCATAGATTAGCAATGGAATTGCATAACAACTCAAACGCACCATAAATATTAAAGTTATACCCCAGCCAATTAGATAACATAATATTATCAGAATCCAAGCGTGGGCAGACTCCCATGTTAATTTCCCATACCATGCAAGAGCCCCTTTGCTATAATACGCGACGTTATTATGGGCATCATTAATACATAACGTTACATGTTCCTGAGAATATGTAAACCACTAGTGGTTTATCGATTTTAATGCATGGCGTTATTTCACTCACAGAGGCGACGTCATGTGATAAAACACCGTCAACCACTAGACCCGCTGAAATATTCCAAACAGCCAAATCCATTGAAACACACCAAACCACCTAGTGACATAAAACATCTCAAACCGAAAAGTCCATTGAACCAACACAAACCCTCTCGAAACCACACAGTCCATTTAAACACGCCAAATTATCCAGTCCACTGAAACACCCTTAACCACACATTGCATTGAAGGACTCCTAACAACTATTTCTTTTAACAAGAGAACCCCAGACCCTGGTGTCGCTCACCTGAGAATGACTGTGTATAAGATCATGGGAAAGCATAGCTCCTCCGGAAATCAAGCTATGAATTTTGATGGATCATCAGTTTTGATAAGACTGTACATGGATAAGTTTCCATTATGTTGACGAAAGAAATAGAATGTAGAACCTCAATGAAAATTATCATTTTAATCAATAATGACTCCAATAGCTATAAATGGATACAGTTACAAACGCACAGACAGACTGATTAACAGACAAACAAATGGGCCTAGTAACCATTTAGAATGTCTGTATAACTTGAACAATCTTGGTAGAGTTGCATCAGTGCTCTGAATTTTTTTTCAAATCAGCTCAGCAATTGTTGACAAGATTGTCTGCAAATCGTAACTACCTCAGCCAACTCCGTGGAATCAGACCTAGGATGTACATCAAGGGTCTACTTTGATAACGTGATTCTGACGTCACAGAAACCATGCCAACACACTAACAAGTGTGATTGCAGCAAAACAAGCGGCTACAATATTCCACAATGAGCATTGCTATAAATGAAACTTAGTTGCTTTCAATGTAAAAAACACAAACTTCATTTATTTGTTTTGGGTAATCATAATAATGGATTAAATAGGACTGAACCCACATGCTACTTACCCCGGTTCCAGCTAAATGCAATGCAGCTTTTTCTTACATAGTACTGCGCCTTAAATACATCAGAGGCTTGATTCTCAAATTGAGCCAAAATTTTCCGATAGGATTGCCTGCTAGTGTCTTCTCTGCTGATAACATTTGCAAACGGTTTGGACCAGATTAGGTCCAACAAAATATGAGACTACATCTGTATGTGTGGTACTTGATTGTATCGATTCCTGATTTTTGCCATTCTTCTTACTCATCAGTGATCCTCTAATGGTTCCAAAGTTCCACAATGGATTCCAATAACTCCGAAGGACAAGAAATACAATTTACAGACTTTCTACCACCGCCACACAGTCACTTTGACCAGCTGTGGTGAAGTTCTTAATAATACCGCTCAAATTGTACGAGAAGCTACATGACTAGATCCAGAAAATTTCGTCGGGGAGGGGGTCGGGGCTGACAACGTTTTTTAGTCATCAAAGTATTTCACAAAGGGCCGTACGAAATACCCACGAGAAGCAATTCAGTGGACCCATGGGGTCCAATTGCTTCTCTAGTGGGGTGACCATACCAGTATTACTAAGGAAGCCTATAGCCACTTGCAATTTTCCAGGGATAGGGTCCGGCCCCCATGTCGCCCCCCCCCCCTCTGGATCCGCCTTTGAGCTTGTACCTGTGGCTGAATATTTCACTTGGTCGCAGATCCCTTGCCATACGTAAACAGTACACTGACGCTCGCGTTTTTGTACTGCGAATTCGCGTTTCGTGCGCGTTGTCAATGCGTTGTACGCACGTATGATTTAAAGTGCGTTGAAAGCGCGAATCTACTCGTATCAACGCAAGGCATCATTCATGAATATTCTTATGAGATGAGAAAAGTTCGTGCGTTAACCAATCCAACCAAATTGCCTTTTTACAAGAATCTATATCGACATGCGTTGACTCTGTTAAAGGTAAATCTAGTGTAAAGTTTGAAAGCTGCTATATCATCGTTCGTTAAACTACTATGACCCAAAATGAAAACTTTACATAGTATTGCAAAGTATTATGTTTTGATGATTAATTAGTTTTCGGTGTTAATTGTTTCGGTCATCGAATCTTCAATGTCTTATTGATGTCGTTGAAAAAATATTGGATGAAAATCAGAAATTGCATAATTTAATAAATAATCAGTTGAGAGGGGTCAAAATGAAAATTTCTAAAAGCAATTAGACCAGTCACACAGCTTTTTGAAACATGAAATTACTTACTGTGTGCTTTAAGTGACGTTAAAAAGATCACCAGTAACCAGTGTGACCTCCATTTTGCGAATGCTAAAGCAGAATACGTGGCCTCATTGAATTTACGTAACGTTGAATGAGCACGTTAGGAATACATATGTAATGCTAACAGAGGTGCATATTGGAGTCATTTATTACAGTCACTTGATGATTGGACCTGACCCTCCGACCCATTTCATCCTATACGTGATCTATGGGGATCATGACTGGAGATGAAGCATGCCAAGGCAAGGCGTTGACGTTAGTTTGTGCTTGGGATTAAGTGGTGATTTATGCGTTGTGTGAGGCCTTGCATTGTCATCCTGAAAAATGCCAGGTCCGTTATTTTCCATGAAATGATTAATTATCTTTTGTGCATTAACCCCGTAAAGGGTGAGTAATAATAGCTGCTGGTTAAAACGATTACGTGGGTGAATTAACGTGTTAACGCGGTGAGGACGTAACGTTGCCACACGTGCACGATCAGGTCTTGCACGAACTCTGACAGACGCAGTTCTGTTGTACCGGTTCATAAGATTATGAATAGTCTGTCTAGAGCAGCCAAAATGATGTGCGATATCATTTACCGTAGACCCCCCCATGAGCACGCCAATAACGAGGTTTCTTTTATCTTTTGATAGATGTACCGTCACTATATGCAAGCGTTTTGTAACAATAAATCACTTTTTTATGATCAGTACTCAGCTGCAAATGTTTTCTTGACGGTTTTAAAGCTGTTAGGGAACCACCTGTTCCTGAGCACGTGCAGCGTAAGGAACACGTTTTATGCGTTGACGCTTGAATAGACCTGGGAGTTGAATAAAGAAAATGCACAATCATTATCCACGACAAACTCTCGATAAGCATGGGTATATCTTACAACGATATGCATACAAAAAAAAGCTATTCAAAGAAATAAAGTGTAACGTTTTCATTTTGTGCCAGTGTATATATTTCCTCAATGTTTTAAAAAAGTATTTTATCCTTCCTATAATGAATCCCTACGCAGAAATGCATTGCAATGCGGAACTGCGTTGCTACGCAGTGATAAACGTTGATTCGCGTTGATTAATGAGCTAAATCGATTGGACGACAGGTAAATGCGTTTCACTACAATTCTATGCATTATCGGTGGCGAGCGGGGATTGGCTTTTTTTAATTCGCGTTGAAAATACAGTGTGTATTACCTGCGTTATCAATGCGTTTTTAAATGTGGGCGGTAGTGTCACTGTTGTAGGAGCGGGACCACGTGATCCATTAATTGTACAATGGGTCTACTGTCGACATTAAATTTGAGGTAAAACGACATTAATAAGTACGAACATGTTAGGAAGAACATATCTAATATATTTTGTCTTTGTTAATGTGTCTGCTTCACACTCGTTTTGCAATAAAAATGGCATAATAACAACAATTTATGGAAAATCCCATCCTTGTGATTTCCATAAATACTGTACGATTTTAACAGAGTCTAATTTTGGCAGGTTATCTGTTATAAAACCTTCCCACATTTATAGTAAGAAAGTTTTGGAAACTGTGGCTGAACATCCTTTTGGGCATTAACGCAGTCGTGTTAGATTCATTTAAAATTAATCTATAAGCTTCTTGTATGTCAGATGCAATTCTCCACTTGTATAAAGGTATATTAAATGAACGCTACTCAATACAATTCAATTCACTATTGGGAGAATTCCATTTCCTTGACTGTAATAGGAAACGTGTATTTGTACATGTATGTGTTTGTTATATATATCTTAACACGTACGATCACGAGTTTAGTTTAAGATATTTTGATCATATCAAAACAAATAGGAAGCTCTTAACCGTCAATGAACGTGGCTACTGTCTGGTCTAGGATGGTTATTCTGTGTTTGTTATTTCTCTGTTCTATGGTATGTGAGGACTTCGAATACAGTTCCGATCATGCGCGGATCCAGAGGGGGGACAGGGGTCTGGACCCCCCCTAGAATCACAAAACTATAGTGTGTCTAAGCAATAATGGTACGGATCCCCTGAAAAAAATCACAAAGCTACCAAGCCAGCATCCAATGTTAGGCCATCATCGGTCCGCCAGCGCAATGTCGTTTAAATGACGTTTCGCTGTAGGGCCGATGATGGTCCACTTTAGTGGTATTTGGTTCCTCTCACCCCATCATGAAGTAAAGAACAAAGAACCAAGAAAAACAACAACAACAACAAAAACACGTCAAAGTTGGTAAAAAGTTGGACCCCCTCTGACAAAACATTCTGGGTGTTGTCAATCGCCTACATTCGTGTACCATAGATGCGCGCTGAGTGTGTGTTTCTTAGGATTTGCAGACGTGTTGAATTTAAAATGCTTATAGAAGACGATTATAAGTTCAAAATGTCTCCGATTGGATTTCGAACGCGATCATCTTCTCCTCTTCAACCAAGCAAATGGTTTTGTCAAGACTCAATGTAACGGGTAGATGCTTGAAGTTATTCTCCGACAACTGGTTGATCATCAGTCACTCAGCCAGAAGTGGTCAATCGATGGAAGACATCGCAAATATTCGCACTTACATTATATACCGCATAGTATGGCATTTTATGACTTTGTCTGTCGTTTCAAAAGTCATAGCAGCAATCCAAAACGTGTTGTGTCATCTACAAGTATCCCAAATATGAACCACTTACAGCCTCCAAGCCATATAACCAGATTTTAAGACTTAGTATGTTTACCTTGACCTTTTGTTCAGTGACCATGCCTGGAATGCAAACTCTTTCTTGTCATCTAAACACCTCACGAAAACATTGTGTCAAATATGAATATCCTCCATAAAAATGTAAGAATAGTTGGCCCCAAGGTCAAATTGTCAACGCTAACAAACCATAGGTAATCACTGTGCAAAATATGAAACACTCGATCAAAAACTGAGATAAAAAGTTAATGCATTTATGCATAAAAATAAAATAACAAGCAACTTCAGAGAAAGTATGCCCTCCGACGCTTCATGTTTGTCTTTGATTTATGAACTTTGAGGCGGTACTTCTTTTGTGGACCCTTTATGTTTTTTTTCTGTCTTGTGTTTGCTATGCCTTTTATGAGCGTCTGTTTATATGTGTCTTGTGGTCACCTGCTGGGAAAGGGCTGACCTCTTGGCTCTCGTTTGTGGTGTCCAACTGTAAGTTTGTTACTTTCCCATTGGTATTCTGGGTCAGATGTGGTACTTGATTGTATCGATTCCTAATCTTTGCTCCCTAACTTACTTTCATGGAACAACTCAAGTTCGCAGAACAAAAAACAGAAACAAAACTTAAAAATTTTATCCAGCGCATATCCATATCTTCAGACCATGACATAAGCACATACAGATGTTTCATAAAGAATTGTATAAAACTGTAGTAAAATTTGCACTCAAAGGTACTACACATATATATATATATATATATATATATATATATATATATATATATATATATATATAGACATTGATAAGATATTAATAGCACTGAAGGCGGATAATGCGGGTAAGTGATGAACGTTAAGCTGCAATTTTATATTAACAAAATAATCTGAGGATTATATCCAAACCACATGCATACCTTCAGACTATGACCAAAACATAAGTGAAGTTTCGAAATACTGGGTATAAATGTGTAAGGGGAGTTACGCCCATAAGGTATCCCCTGTCTATTCACTTTGTTGCAGAAAATGCCGGAAAAAGGACTAAGATCAACTTGTGAAAAAGTACAAAATATACCAAACCAAAAAGTTAAGGAAATTTCAGAAAACCATGCAACATAAGAACACCAATGCAAACACGTATTCATTTTTTATTTATTTGTTTAGATACATATCAACGGTTGAAAAACATGTTTACTTTAAGTTGCTAGCACCAATACTTTGTTGTGGCACAGTGTCAAGTAACCCAGAGGTCAGTCATTTTTTCGCAAACATGTATAGCAGAGTATATAACTCAGAGTGTTCCCTCACATGAATAACGTGCATGAATAACGTCATATACATTACTGGTCAAGCAAACACCTATGGATGTACATTTATGAGAACAACAGCTTTCATTTAGTGTTGACCTTATAAAATGTTATCAATACTTTGTTAATTGGTATAGTACGGAAGAGACCGTATCGTCATACATCGTGATATCCCCCACATTAGCCATAGCCATTGGGACTGGTGTCTTCGTATGAAGCTAAAAGAATAATTGGGCCTCGCCGCGAGAAAACATGTCTTCGGGGTATACCACAAAGCGAGTTTCAAACCAGTCTCCTCAGCTACAGAGACTAGCTAAAAATTGAAATTTCACCTGTAGCAAGTTTCCATATAATAGTTACTTTCCAAAAAGCGAATAACATAGGCGCTGATCAGTCTGGCGGATGCGCAGGCTGGTCTGCGCCTGTGTTGTTCGCAAACCCCGAAGACAGGTTTTCTCGCGTCGAGGCCCAATTAATACCTTTGGGTTGGCCTTGTAAGAGTATGCATTTATTTTCTGTGTTCTTTTATAATGTATCACTTACAAAAGTCCTAAAATGTCATCGTTTGCAAGTAATTAAACTAACTCTATAATGTTACATATATCACATTTATATATAATGAAATGATTTAAATCTTGATTTCCAAGCAATTTATCAGATGTATCAAAATATTTGTACACGATCTAATGGCATTTGTCTTAATTAACGTTGTAATCCTTATTCTTGTGTATGTACTAATTTGGATAGCCTATAATTTGTTGTATACGTTATCGCAATAGAGATGTTGTTATGACATTGAAGTAGTAATGTATGTGACAGAAATGTGGTTTATAGTACTGCCGAAATATTTATTTTGTCTCCTCGCATACATAGATTATTTTAAAATGAATGGAAATAACTAGCGTGAAAAATACTGCATCTTAAAGTGTTTTGCTGTGTGTTCCCATACAAGTAGCTCTTAAGCCAGTTAAGAGTAATATATACATGATTTGGAATAGGATAAATCTGTTGGCATTCCATTGACTCTTGTACTACTTAGAACAACTATGCTAGTCAATGAAAATTATATTATATCATAATCGTTATCTCCCTTTTGGAAAATATGCCATTTTACTTGCTGGTACGTAAATAGGCCACCTGTTGAATTCCAAGAATATGTTCTTGCAGTGTTTGTTCTGGCAATCAATATTTTGGGAGCCTTTTCATCACCAAATGAACTGTGCTTTAAGCTAGTACCAATCTTCGAGTGGAGTGCCCTATATCACATTCCTTCCATATTTTGCTATTGACATCTTAGTCAAACATTCGTTTGTGATGATAACTAGTATATGATTTGTACATTCTATCTGCAACAGCTATAAGTAAATATGCAATATAACATGTCATACATTACAAAGAATTGATCTGATAAACCTGTAAATGAAATATTTAGAAGTGCTGATACCACATATTTATCCAAAACCACACTAAATTGATAGCATTTGGTTGAAAGGTCAGACATTTAAATTGTACAGGTACACTGTAAAAATATTTTTTATTGAACTGAGCACTAAAAAGTTGCAAGGCTTTTAATTATGATCTGTATGATACATAAGGGTACCATTGGTGTCGGAAAAATGGGCTTATGTTTTGTTATTCACACGTTTCTCTAAAATAACCCTTCGTTGGGGGGAGATAAATTCGTTGATGATTCGCCGTCACGGTGTTTGACTTTGGTTTTGCTATGCGACACAGCCGATTCTTGGAATTCTAGTTTAGTATTACCTGACTTTTCACTTACTGTAAAGGCGGCACCTCATGAATGCGAAATTAGGACTAGTCGACCTTAGGCATAGGTAAAAGCTGAAAAGGAGGCGTGGTTACTGTTTTATCTTGTGCCACTACCTTAGTCATTATTTAGTCCTTAAAGCGCCAGCAAAATAATTGCATCTGAAAATGTCTATTTAACAAAAGCAGGGAGGCAAACATTGTGGACCCAGATCAGACTGCTCCTACAGCCTATCAGGCTTCAAATATTTTAGTGGACGACAAAAAACAAACATTTTGTGAGTATGCGCTTTAAGGTTTAATAAATGTGTGCTCAGTGTGTATACGGTTAGGATTTTCATGAAATGCACGCACGTTTGCGCGGCCAAAAAAGCTTATTAACTCTTTACCAAATCATAAATAAAACCAGATTTCCCTTCCTTAGCAGATGAAATAGCCGAACTACACACAGATATGAATATTAAAGTTGTCGCCTTTACAGTAAGCGAAAAGTCAAGTAATACTTTAGCTGGTCTTCTAACTATTGCACCAATCGTTTAAATTGTTATCTGGTTGTTGAAATAGTTTACCAGAAAAGCACGACAAAACCACCATCTGACCTTTTGATACTGGGGAAAAAGAGTATTAATCGGTTATTTTATTCCTGATTTGGGGTACTCACTGAGAAAATGTATTTTCAAGAACCTACATATTTGGTGGCGCAAAAAGCCTAATATTGGTCGAATTGTTCAATCTATAATGTACATTCGTACTTTGTGTAAAGTAACAGCGAACGCTCTGGCGTGCCTGCACCTTGGCACAGACTCGCCTTGGTCTGCGCTGCTTGACAATGCGACGAATACCTGGATCTCGTATGCTGGCCCATTTGGGTATCAAAAAAGCAAACACTTGATTGCAAATAATGTAAATACATTGTAACCATGCTTTGGGTCAAACATATTTAAGGACAACTTTTTTTCGCAGTATCAGTCAGTAACATAGCCACCAAATGTTAAAACAAAATTCATCACCTGAAGCATTTCTTGCACCAATTGCAAGTAAGTGAAAACGTCTTTTTCATCTTTATATTCTGGAGTTACCGTACTTTTCATGTGCATATGTGTAATTTTAACTGAAAATATATTGAATCACTTCACTCTTTGCTCCCTGTGAAAACGTCTATGCTTTTTTGTCGTCTGCTGAGTTTTTTTTTTCAAAATCAACTTTTTCGAGACATATTTCACGAATACCATCTGAATGTCAAACAGATTGGACCCAGATCAGGCCCGACGTTTCGTCGGGCCTAGTCTGGGTCCAATCCGTTTGCAAAATTTATGTGCAGACGGCACTAGTAGGCAATGAGTTAACGATATTGCAATGCAATTCAGTATGCGTATAAAATTTCGTACGCAGGGTCATTAAAGATCAAGAAAAAAAGCTATTTTTTCTAAGTCAATCAGTTTTATTTTTGACCTTGGTCTGAATAATTTCAGACATAACCTAAATAAGCTACATGTACTTTCTGTAGCCTTCCTATCAAATAATTTCTAAAAACACAATGTGATATTTAAGCTAACGTATAGAGGCTATGTCCCTGGTCGATTAATTTCTAATTACTCGAAGTGAAAATCCTGGTACGCGAACTTCGAGTAAACACAAGTGGACAGTATGTTGATAGTTAACCGCAACAAATTGACTCCCACTAACGAAACTGCCGTCTATCGTAAATCACTTCACCGATTATTCACTTAATTACTAGCTTTTAAACTGAAACGTGCGTCATTCTGTCCCTAGATTATGGAGAAAATCAACTTCTTTGTAACAAAATAATATATTTGCCACGATTGATTATTTGAGAGATTGCACTGCATAATATACTATGCTCAATAAGTATAGCATTTTCTTATGTTTCGCAACTTTTATACGCGCGTCTTTGAGCAGTGCCGATCAATTTCAATTGCAATGGCGAGAACAGGATCTTAGGCAAATGAAACCACACAATTTCAGACACCATCTTTTACATGTTTTAAATAGGCATTTGGGGAGAGCAAGAATTGCAGGAGGGTCAGTAAGCAAAAATCACATCCGTTGTAAGTAATGCTTAAATGATAGGCATGTAATTGTTCGTTAGGTGGTCTTTCATCTTCCTGATGCATCATGCACCTATAAAAACGATTGGTTATGTGACAGATGTGATAGAGATTTCATGCTGAAAAAGGTGGCTGCCATTAATGACGTCAAAACGTAGTCATTTTTTGATTAAACTTCTAATATTAATAAGCGTTTCAATTCAACAGAGTATCAGTTTACAACGAATTCATTGGCTTACAATGTGACTCATTTTATGGTTGATTAAACCCTTAAGTTACTGAAAAAATGGTGCGGCGCATTTGCGAGATAACGGTGACGTTAGATTTTATCTTTCGGCTCGTGCACTGTAGTAGTGGAGAAGTTTCATTCAACATTATTTGTCTGAATGTGTTGGAAGGCATCGAGCAGTTTCACTCGTAAATGTGGTACAAGAAAACCCGACTAAAAACGCCTTTTAAATGCGATGACGTAAGAGCATTAGTAAAAACATCAAATTGTGAAAACTTGGTCTTTTACTTCTCTGAGAAAATTCAGAAAATTGCAGCATTTGCTATGCTTTTTTGGTTTTCAGTGAACAAACAATCTTTTGAAAATGGTTTCGGCTTCCCCTTACGATCAGAAATATCCACTTTACCCTCTAATCTTAAAATTAAACGTCACTTTATCACGGCCGCTGATCATGGTAATTCTGTTTTTAAATGGAAAATCCTGTCAGATGATCGGCGCTTGTATCTGAAACTCGAGATCTGATGTGGACGGGCTTACCCATACAAAACAATTGCTAAATTTATTGTGCATAGTATATTATTCATATTGCAATTAAATTCAGACCTTTAGTTAAGAGTTAGAAACAGAAAAAATGTTGTGCGTACTCAAAAGAACAGTCTCATTTGAGAAGTACTACCCAAAACGTATGCTAAAATTATTGATAAGAAAATATTTACAATTGTACGCTGGGAAATTTGTTTATCTAAACCTAGAAATGTGTTCACTTTTGAAGTGCTTATTGCCATGCTTTGCACTTTGAGTCATATGACAAGCCTTTCATTATTTGAATTTCCCTGCATTTTTTGTCACCGTCTGTTGCAGTATGTTATGGATTTGTTTAAATTTAGTCTTTTCTTCTAGTAAAACTGCACATTATATAATATAAAAGGGCAAATAGGGATAGACAAATCCGTGCGAAAGATCATCGTTTGATATCATCAGGTTTGTCGAGTCATGAAAACGGAGAGTTCGAGGGACGCATTTTCCTATCCGCCCCTCACACAAATGATGGATTAATTTTCATGCTCACCATTCATACTTTGAGATGCAATAATACATGATGACGCATATTTGACAAACAATAGCGTCACTCGATGAACATGAAAGTGACTACTAATACAACAATTCCACAGTCCACATTTGAACCCCCCCCCCCCCCCTACGTAAGATTCTAAGAGTCTATCATGATTGTCAGTGTGAGATTACAAGAGTCCATCCCTTGGATCACCGTTTGGCATCAGTTATGCCAAACCGTATTCCCAATGGACGGATTTTCTATCCCATCGTGAAGCAAATGATGGATTTGTTTATTTGCTCACAATTTAGTACCACATTTTTAATTTTAATAAAAGGCTCCCACCATTCACCGGATACGCTGACATGCACACGTTACACGTGTGATTACGTCACTTTAATATACATTTAGGGGATAACTGTATTCAACAAAATTCTTCTGGATATACGGTCTGACATTCTTTTACTGGACTAGGGATTTTATATCGAATTATCAGAGGTCGTATTATAGGAAATAAGACACAAAGCATTATAACCCCCAAAATGGTATCATCATCATCATGTCCCTAATAAACGTATGTTTTGGTGCGTAAAATAGGCCCCAAGGAAACGTTTCGTTTACAACTCTTAAACATATGTCACAGTTATTATACTAGACAGTCATTAATGGGTACTATTGTAGGGATCCAGTATTTCCCTAGTTAGCTAGTATTTCGAATAATCAGAGCTCGAATTGTTCGAGCTACTAAGCGTACATTTTCAAATTACATGTATTTTATTATATTTAACTGCGTAACGTTTGAGTCACAGACGTAACGATAACAACGGCAACGTTGTAACTATGCAACGACTATCATTTTGAATAGTCACTGATGATCTGTAGACAGTGAAACCGGTAGAACAGGAGAAAATAAAGTTATATTATTGTGAAATCCGACTTTATATATATATTTATATATGTCCAACGTCAAGTATTTGCCATAGTGATAACGTCATTTACATTGAAAAGCCACACAGGCGAAATCACTTTGTTTATATTAGAAAACAAACAATTAAAAGGCATGTAAGTCAGCTCGTTTTATTATTTGAGCCAGTGCATGAGATTTCCAACAATTTGGTATGTGCGACCAGCAAAGCCTCAGACCAGCCTGCGCATACGCGCAGCCTGATCAGAGCCTTTGCTTGTCGCTTGAGTATTCTATGATTGTTAAGCTACTGACCGAGCGTCATTTGGAGTTTCTAAGCTTAAAAGGAGGCTGCAGAGGCCCGTCCGAGTCTACACTTGTCAAAATGTCAAATTGTTGGAAATCTCGTGCACTGGCTCATTTATATATACATAAGTATCGGCTCAGTTGATTCATTATATCCCTCTGTATTTATCTACTGTATGAATCTGCATCAGGTTTTGATCCTGTGTAGCTCAAAAGCAATGATGTTTGTGAAATAATATTTTCGCACTTCTGATATTTATCTAATTTCACTCGTATCCTTGGATCCATCAGGCTTTCATTTGCGAGCTAAATAGATGCCATCCATTGAAAAGGAACCAATTTACGACGTGTACTGCATCAGTCGTCTTCAATATCAGCGCTTCTTGAATATCCTCTTTTGGATGTCTCAGTGGCGCAGTCGGTAGCGTCGACGTCTGGTGTAGTGCTAGGCGGAGTTGTCATGGTCGTGGGTTCGAATCTCGTCAGAGGCAAAATATTTACAGCATCTACATGTATCGGCTCAGTTGATTCATTTATTGAAGCACTCCAAACCACACATTCCATCTAATAGTTGAAACATCCCAAAACAACCTGGGCGGACTTGAAATTAGCTAATTTTCTTTACTCTTTTTACTCAGGATAGGCAGAACACAAATCAAGGACACACGAACATGTGTCCTGGAGTACTCCATCTTCTGAGGTGGTGTAGACAGAACAGTGACGTGACCTGTTCCTAAACACAATGGCAGAGCACTGCCTTCACTGTAGTGAGATAAATATCTGTCTTTCCCGATAGGTTCTGATAATTATTCATATTGAAAAATATGATCATTAGTAAAAGTGATTGAAAGCACGTGTTTTTTTTCATTCTTTTTTCTCCTTCTTGCCAATCCGATTGTGTTATGTATTCACAGTTCAAACAGCAATCTCTTGATTTACCCCGGAGTACTCCAAAGTGCCCAGTTTTGCTTGTTTAAGATGGTTATTCCGGTATTCTTCACATACTCTACAATTGCAAAATCAAGTCCGCCCCAGTTCATTGAAACACCCGACAGCACAATGTACATTGAAATACAAGATCATTTAGTCTTTTTAAACTCCCCAAATCATGAAGTCGATTGAAATATTCCGGGCGTAATAAGTCAACTGAATTACCCGGACTCATTCAATCAATGTAAACTTCATAATCCCCTAGTCCACTGAAACACCCAAACCATCACGTTCATTTCAACACCCAACTGAAACACACAAATCCCAATATACTGAGCACTTACCCTGTCCATCGAAACACCCAAAACCGCACAATGCATTGAAACACCATAAAATAAGGAAGACGGCAAACATCAGAAATCGATACAAGCAAATACCACACCTGACCCAGGATACCATAAGGGAAAGTGACAAAAACACACAAAAAACATCCATCACACGCAAGAGAGCCACGAAGTAAGCCCTTTCCCAGCAGGTGACCACAAAGCTGCAAAGAACAGACAAGCCAGTATGACAGGACATCACAAACCACCCAGTCCACTGAAACACCACCAAGATCTCGTATCCATTCAAACTGTTCACTGAAACATTCCTAACCAACCATTTCATTGCGACGTCTCAAACCACACAGTCTGGAGAAAAAACCCACACCACCCACACCAGTAACACTCTAAACTAAAGAGTCCATTGTCACAGACAAAACCACTCAGTGTTATCAATAGAAAATCTTACATGAATGCTAAGACTCAAGTTTTATTTAATTTATTAAACGAGTTGGAGAAAAGTGATAAAATGAGAGGCTTGCTGAGCAGTTTATCACGTTTCCGCAAATAGTTTATTGAGGTCACTACTGACACCGATAACCATAACCCTTGCATGACTAAACAAATTTCGCCTTATAACTTCAATTGTAATGGTATTTACCTAAATTTACTGACATAAATGGTATTGATAACCAGGCGCAAATAAAGTGCATTAAACTATATTAACATTTCAGCAAGAGTTACTGCCCCTATTTATTATTTTACCAATGTTTTGTATGGGAAAGCTGCAAAAGTGCAAAAAGTGAATAAAAGCTTATTAACTTTAAAACGTTTTTTTTTATAAATTGGATAAAAGCTGTTCTGAACCATAACTGTGTCAAACTGTAGATTAAAATTTGCTTTTGTCATGTTTTTAATTTTTCGAACATGAGTTACTGCCATTTAATATTGATATCTACATAGAAAATGGTTCTAAAATCCAATGTTCTCCAATCACTTGCTCACTTAGGATCAGATTGCAGTAAAATCATATACAAGATACTGGGTTCGATACATCTTTACATTGGTTTACTTAAAGGCCCTGCCACACTACGACGTTTTAGCCAGCGTATGTCGACGTATGAAATATATTTCTAGTATGCCGGCATACGCTGAAAATCTAATTAAAATCAGAGGAAGCCTCTTTCTGAGCTTATGTAAAGCGTATGCGAAACGAACATAGAACGTATGTCTAACTTATGAGTATCTTATTTATAACGTATTCCCGACGTAACATAACTTATTCTTGTATCAGCTTATAAAAGCGTATGCCCAGCATAGCACTAGCGTTCTTGACTTATGAGAAACTTATGCACAACGAACGTCTAACGTATGCTGATTTGTACACATAACGTACGTTAACGTATGCATAACTTACATATAGCGTACCTCTTACTTATGTCAAACTTATAAAAAATACACATTTTTGGGACCACTTTGTCATATGACAACGTATACCAACGCACTGTAGCGTGTTCGGAACGTATTGAAAACGTATCTCTATCTTATTCAGCGTACAATAACGTACTTTGTGAATTTTCATACGTTGGTGCTAACGTACCTTTAAGGATTAACGTATGCATAACTTACCCGTTGCGTACATCTAACTTATGCCTAACGTATAAGCCATACGCTGAAGATGTTTTATGCAAGTACAAAATTTTGGGACCTATTTGCCGTATGACAACGTATACCAACGTACAGTAGCGTGCTTGTAACGTGTTTAAAACTTACCTCTACCGTATTCAGCGTACACCAACGTACTTGCTTAATATATCATACGTCCATATACGTTGGTGCTAACGCAACTGAACGTATGCAAAACTTATCTGCTGCGTACATCTAGCGTATGCCTAACGTATAGAAGCAGTACGTTCGCATGCGCTGTAATTTTTTATGGTTGCACAAAATGTTTGACTTCTTGGTCGTATGCCTAGCGTATACCAACGTACTATAGCGTATTCGTAACGTGTTTAAAACTTATTTCTAACGTACTCAGCGTATACCAACGTACTTGCTGATTTTTTCATACGTCGGCATACGTTGGCGCTATAAGTCGTAGTGTGACTGGGCCTTAGGCCCTGTCACACTATAACGTTTTAAAGCCCTGTCACACTATAACGTTTTGCCAACGTATGCCGACGTATGAAATATATATCTAGTATGCTGGCATACGCTGAAGTATAATTAAAAATCAGCTGAAGCCGAACTTATGCAAAGTGTAAGCGAAACGAACACAGAACGTGTGTCTAACTTATGAGTAACTTATTTATAACGTATTCCTGACGTAACATAACTTATACTTGTTTTAGCATATAAAAGCGTATGTCCAGCGTATCACTATTTTCATGACTTATGAGAAACTTATGCACAACGAATCTCTAACGTATGCTGAATTGTACATATAACGCACGTTAACGTATGCATAACTTACATGTAGCGTACATCTAACTTATGTCAAACGTTTACAACAGTACAAGATTTTGGGACCACTTTGTCATATGACAACGTATACTAACGTACTGTTGCGTGTTTGTAACGCATTGAAAGCGTATCTCTAACTTATTCAGCGTACACCAACGTACTTGATGAATTTTCATACGTCCGCATACGTTGATGCTAACGTACCTTAACGTATGCATAACTTACCCGTTGCGTATATATAACTTATGCATAACGTATAAGCAACACGTCGGCATACGCTGAAGATTTTTATGCATGTACAAAATTTTTGGATCTATTCGTCGTATGACAACGTATACCAACGTGTAGTAGCGTGTTCGTAACGTGTTTAAAACTTATCTCTAACGTATTCAGCGTACACTAACGTACTTGCTTAAGTTCTAATACGTCCGCATACGTTGGTGGTAAAGTGCCTTAACGTATGCATAAATTACCTGCTGCTTACATCTAGCGTATGCCTAACGCATAGAAACAGTACGTTCGCATACGCTGTAATTTTTTTGGATACACAAAATGCTGGACCTCTTGGCCGTATGTCAACGTATACCACCGTACTATAGCGTATTCGTAATGTGTTTAAAACTTATTTCTAACGTACACAGCGTATACCAACGTACTTGCTGATTTTTTCATACGTCGGCATACGTTGGTGCTATACGCCGTAGTGTGACAGGGCCTTAAACTGATCTAAAACTTTGTCATTAAACATGAGTTACAGCCTTTGATTTTTAATTTTAGGCGAATAAATCAATACAATATGCCTTATAAATGCACCAATAACCCCAAAATATTAAACGAATATTAGATTACCCTATAATTTTGAAATTTTTCGATGACATCTTCAATTGTCTTTATATATCAACAACAAACTTGTGTGTTTGTAACTGTTTGAGTAATTTTTAACTCTTTCATTGCGCCGGAGTTGATAATAATTGAAAACAGTGGGTGGGGTAACAGAATATATTTACAACAGAAAACTTTCGTTTGCAAGTTGAACTTATCAGAAATAATTTCTACACATACGGATAGCATCTAATTATTATTGCAAACACATTTGGTATCATGTTGAAATTATTTTTTCCTTGTTATGTGGGTAAAAAGTTTAAAAATAAAATTGTTCATTACAGTGTGTAGGGGTAGTAATCAAACAATATCTCTCTTTTGAAACGGTGAAAATTGCTCAGCTTTCACACAGTTTTAGCTTATGATCTAATTTTTAAGATAATAGTCACAAGTTTCACAAAAATCTGTTTTTTTTTATTTCCTTAAATATTTGAATATGTAGAGATCAAACGTAAAATTTGCAATAACTATTCTTTTTAATGTAAACGTTGGTCAATAAATGTGTAATGGCTAGATTCACATCAATTAACCATGCCTGTATTTCAAGTAAATTTAATTTGTTCTGATTCAATAATTCACAATATCCCATTATCATCAGCTACAACATCATAGACATGTATATATCTGACTTTTAACTTTGAACATTTTTGGAGAAAAGGAGCATATTATGCATGTCTAAATTAAACGATGAATTAATTTTCAATTGTTTTACATTATTACACATAAAAAACAGCAAAAAATAATAGAAAATGAAGAAAATCTTTTTTTTTTTTGAAAAATAATTGCCCAGGTGTCAGTAGTGACCTAGGGGCACGAATGTAGATTCTATTCATCATGTGACTTTAAAATATTTTATTATCTCGTTTTTGGTGTGAAAACGTCTAAAGGGGTACTTTCATCTGTGCCCACGCATGGATTTTCTTCAAACTTTGCATATTAGTTACTCATTATATACGAACTAAAAATGTATTTATCGGATTTGATAGTTAAGAATAAGGCTTAGGAAGCAACCCTGACGTACTCCACTTTTGAGGTGGTACCTGTCTCTAAATGTCCATGTCCTAAATCTATAGTTTTGTTTATTTCTATGATTTGTCATCTAGATTGAATTCAAAATACCATAGACATTATTTTAATACCACAAACTTTAAACATTTGGATGAATTATGGTTTACGTTTTCAGAAGAAGTGATTGTAAAATTTCAATATGTTTTTTCAAAAAATTACAAAACATTCAACATTCAATTCAAAAGATGGATATGTTCTAGTCTTTGTCAAGATATCATATTATCTAAAAATTATGCCATATGTATATACTGCTGATCTGAGCCAAATATCATGAAAATCCAAAACCGGTAATTTTTCATTTCCTACCTCTTATGGGTATAGGTCAGTTTTAGCAAAATAAATTATTTAGTTCAAATGAATCAATAACTCGACATAAGGAGGTTGTTTTTAAATCTACTTCCACTTTTCTTAAAGAAAGACATGTTCAGAAAATTTTAATTGATTCAATGGTCAGAAATGCCAAAGGTCATGGCCCTGTGTCATAGCACTATGGGGCCAAGACAATGTGTATCACTTCCTCAAGTCCTGCATGATGTTGTTTAAAAAACATAATATCCTAACAATAAACATGTGAAAACAAGAAGACTAAATATTTCCTTTACATCCCAACTGAACTTGAGGAACCACATTTTGGTGCCGTGACCAAGTGTAACAGAGTCTTATCAAAGGTATCATAAAACAGTGTTCTACATGAATAAGTGAGGTTCAGAAACAAAACTGTATGCCTAGAATATACAGCAAGCTAAAGTATAAATTTTGTATTGGATGGAAATCAGCATCAGTTTCACAAAACAGAATAAACAGAGAAGATTTAAGCATTAAATTAGCAATTCCTTTGAAGCCATGAGTTATCTGTAACCAAAATGGTTAATTTTAACCAATAGGTTTGATAGGGGGTTATTTTTGTAAAGCATGTTTATTAATGAGTCTTACAATTATAAAATCATAGATATAAGGTTCTTCTCCTGTATGAAGTGACTTGTCATAAGGTTTCTCTTCTGTATGAATTAAAAGTCTTAATAATGTTACATATTAAGTGTAACATTGGCTAGATGTAGTTTTAATGTTAGAAACTAGATGTGTTCAGTACAGGTGTCAACATATTGTATCATTTGGCTAATATTTTTGTGTAAGCACTTCATTAAATAAGAATCGTGGCACATAATATCAAAGAATATTGTATTTTTCTTTTTCTAATCCATAATAGGGGAAAACACTGAACATATCAACTTCTACCAATAAACATATAGGCATGGTGATTCAAACTAAGCAATTATTCAAGTATGTTTAACACTGAAACATACGAATTGTATTTTTTACATTTCGATGAATGAGGGCGATGTGTTAACATCGAGTTGAAAAAATATGTAACCGGTCCTTGAATTTCATGAAATTTGGTCTACATATTCTTAACATTTATGGATAGTTTATATGCTGAAATGGTATTTTGACAAAGACCGCAACCTGTAAAAATGTTAATTCCAAATTTGACTTAATTCAAAGTATACAGTCGACAATTGGGGTACCATGCTATAAAAAATGAATGCCCACCCAATATCCTAATACATACAAAGCCATTTTAAGTAACAACGAACTTATCAATGATATAGCTATTTAATAAAACATTTCTACGCCCGTTAAATGATATGTCAAATACTTTAGAAATGATTATAACTGGGTACCCTAAGGTATTAAAGTGATATCACTCATGAAGTCATAAATTAGCAATGGAATTGCATAAAAACTCAAACGCACCATAAATATTAAAGCTATACCCCAGCCATTTAAATAACATAATATTATCAGAATCCAAGCGTGGGCAGACTCCCATGTTAATTTCCCATAACATGCATGAGCCCCTTTGCTATAATACGCGACGTTATTATGGGCATCACTGTTACATAACGTTACATGTTCCAAAGAATATGTAAACCACTAGTGGTTTATCGATTTTAATGCATGGCGTTATTTCACTCACAGAGGCGACGTCATGTGATAAAACACCGTCAACCACTAGACCCGCTGAAATATTCCAAACCACCAAATCCATTGAAACACACCAAACCACCTAGTGACATAAAACATCTCAAACCGCAAAGTCCATTGAACCAACACAAACCCTCTCAAAACCACACAGTCCATTTAAACACGCCAAATTATCCAGTCCACTGAAACACCCTTAACCACACATTGCATTGAAGGACTCTTAACAACTATTTCTTTTAACAAGGGAAATCCAGACACTGGTGTCGCTCACCTGAGAATGACTGTGTATAAGATCATGGGAAAGCATAGCTCCTCCGGAAATCAAGCTATGAATTTTGATGGATCATCAATTTTGATAAGACTGTACATGGATACGTTTCCATTATGTTGACGAAAGAAATAGAATGTAGAACCTCAATGAAAATTATCATTTTAATCAATAATGAATCCAATAGCTATAAATGGATACAGTTACAAACGCACAGACAGACTGATTAACAGACACATAATTGGGCCTAGTAACCATTTAGAATGTCTGTATAACTTGAACAATCTTGGTAGAGTGGCATTAAAGGATCAGTTGCTCTGAATTTTTGTTCAAATCAGCTCAGCAATTGTTGACAAGATTGTCTGCCAATCGTAACTACCTCAGCCAACTCCGTGGAATCAGACCTAGGATGTACATCAAGGGTCTACTTTGATAACGTGATTCTGACGTCACAGAAACCATGCCAACACAATAGCAAGTGTGATTGCAGCAAACAAGCGGCTACAATATTCCATAATGAACATTATTACAAATGAAAATTAGTTGTTTTCTATGTAAAAAACATAAACTTCATTTATTCGTTTTTGGTAATCATAATGGATTAAAAAGGACTGAACCCACATGTTACAGTACTATTTTTTCTTACCCTGGTTCCGGCTAAATACAATGCAGCTTTTTCATACATAGTACTGCGCCTTACATACATCAGAGGCTCGATTCTTGAATTGAGCCAAAATATCCGATTGGATTGCCTCCTCAGCCAAATGAGTTAAGTTCACCAATTGCAGCCAATTATTGTCCCACACTTTTTTGTCTTAGATTTTCATTTTTATGTTATTCTTTTTTCTTATTAGTATAGGTCAATTAGATAATGATGTCTAAAAAAGTGCGCATCCGTAAATTTCAATTTCTTTAGCCTCACAAAGAGCACCACTGAATTTGAATGTGAACTACGTTACTGTGATGAAATATTTTGTACATGTAAAAATTCTAACAAGACTGCAAAATTTAAAAACTTTTGTAGCATGCACTTCTACTTGGGCCTCTTGTTGATCAAATAAGCCTAATATGTAGGATTTATATCATGTCTTTGCTTCTCAGCATGGTCTAAGAAGATTTATTATGAATTGACAATGGAATTCAACTGTAATTCTACGAGTATAATTATTGTTTGGATTGTATCCATCAACTTTGAAGAGTTGACAAGAAAAAAATATTGGTTTTGAAACAGTAGATGGTGAATATTAAAATTACATTCTTCTTTGGTATTGGAAATACTAAATTGTATTCTTGTATAAAGAACACTGTGCCAAAATGTCGGTAACGTAATTCACATACCTTACTCTCTGGTCTTATTTCCTGCGTAAAAGCACACATTTTTATTTGCAAAATAACAGGTTCTAGTGTGCTGCTTAACATTTTGTACATCCTCGATTGCACATTGGAAGTAAGCTGTTGAATTTAGTGTCATTAATCTTGTTGGAATAACACTTTAAAATATGATTAAAAATAATGATTTTAAACATTCCGTATATTTGAAAACTTGTTGTGGCTTACTACAAACTAAGACAATGCAGAATAAATAATCTAACTTCAATAATTGCATTTTCATGTACATATATTTAAAAAACAAAGTTTGCATCATTCACAAAGATACGCCCTTCTCAGATATATTGCCAAATGTTCATGGAAACGTAATTCAAATAGCCATTTGCTCCCTTCAATTGAAGATAAAAAAGTTAATAATTCAAGTGAACTATTTTATCTACCATATAAACCATAGAAGTTATCAACATAGACAGCCACGAGAACATTTGAGGTCACTGTGATCAACTGGTATGGACCAGGATGCAAAACAAGATTGCCAGTTTCAAAGTATACACATAAACTCACCAATTAACCTCCAGTGGTAGCATCAACGAGATAAAATGGTTTGAAAAAGAGTAAATAACAATTAAACAACAAGTCAGAAACTTATACTCACCGTCGATTTGTTGCCTTTCGCCCTTTGGTTGGACTAATCTGGGTTTTTCGTAGAATGTAAATTACGTTACCTACTTGTGAATTACGTTACCTATATTTAATCCAGCTCATTAAAAAACACATACGAACAACCCCTTAGAGATTTACACTATTCTATTTTGTTTTTCAAACATATTTCTTTGCAAATATTGTGTTGATATAATGAGTGTATTTGTAAGTTACATGGACAGAAGAGTTGATGTACCCAGAGCATATAGGTAAATCCTTGTTAAAATAAAATGACAACTGTAATATGGTTTTAATTGGCCTTTATTAACTGGGAAAGATTTGCTTTGATTTAAAACAAACATTTTGTTTCAACTAGTGTATGCATTTAGAGAGGTATTTGGATTTTTTGTAAAATTGTAGTAACGTAAATCATAGTACCGTAATTCACTAATTTATGCTTTCACTTATTTTTTTCTATACTTAAAGCTTCTTGTAAAGTTCTTGTATGGTTCGTTATATACTTAGGTTATAGTTCTTACATTGGCTTCAATTGCAATATGTGTACCTCTTCTTATACAAATAATACATATAGGGTAACGTATTAAACAAAACTGCAGATTTTTAGACAACCTTAGATATCTTTTCTTCTGTGAAAATAAACACATGTTTCCCAAAAATCGTTTCTTTTATCCATGCACATATTAATCCTCTTGACATAGAGATGTTTGCTGTGAGCTTAACATGCATGGTTTGTAATTTGAGAGATGGTTAAATTGATTAGATTGTGTGACATTAATCATCAGTACAGCAAAAAATGTTTTTCACTTATCAATCAAATGAGGGACATTAAATGAAAGGAATATATATGTGTGTCAATAAAATAAAGTTGAAAACTGCTAATAAAAACAACCATTTGAGCATAATACATTCTTAAAATTACATACTATGACGATGGGACAGCATGCATGTATTTGGGCAGTTTTGGGACCACTTGCTGTTGATAAACGTCGTAAGGAATGACTATTGACCATATCCATTGCTTTTCTCTTACTTGATTGTTTAGACATTTAAAACCTAAACTAAATTTATAAACCTAAAAGCGTTAGAAAATACACTGTAAACATGCTAAAATGGGAATGGGTCACAAAAAAGGCCGAATTGGAGAACTTAACTCGTTTTGGCTGTGCTAGTGTCGTCTCTGCTGATAACCTTTGCAAACGGTTTGGACCAGATTAGATCCAACAAAATATAAGACTTCATCTGTACTTGATTGTCTCGATTCCTAATATTTGCCAACTTTCTTACTCATCAGTGATCTTCTAATGGTTTCAAAGTTGCACAATGGATTCCAATGATCCCAAAGGACAAGAAAATAAAATCTACAGACGTTCTACCACCGCCACACAGTCCTTGTCACTAGCTGTGGTAAAGTTCTTAATAATATCGCTAAAAGTGTACAAGTAGCTACATGACCACATCCAGAAAATTTCGTCGGGGATGGTGTCGGGGCTGACACCGTCTTTTAGTCATCAAAGAATTTAACAAAGGGCCATACGAAATACCCATGAGAAACAATTCAGTGGGTCCAATTGCTTCTCTAGTGGGGATGTCCGTACCAGTATTACTAAGGAAGCCTATAGCCACTTGCGATTTTCCAGGGGTGGGGGTCCGGACCGCCTGTCCCCCCCCCCTCTGGATCCGCCCATCAGCTTTTTCTTGTGGCTGAACATTTCACTTGGTCGCAGATCCCTCGACATACGGATACACTGACGCTCGCGTATTGGTCCTGCGAAATCATGTTTCGTGCGCGTTTTCAAAGCGTTGTACACACGTTTGATTTAAGGTGCGTTAAAAACTCGAATCAACTCGTATCAACGCAAGGCAAGATTCATGAATACTCATATGAGATGAGAAAAGTTAGTGCATTAACCAATCAAGTTGCCTTCTAACAAATTGATATTGAAATGTGTTAACTCTTTTAAAGGTAAATCTAGTCTAAAGTTTAAAATTAGCTATAGCATCGCTATTTCTTATATCAATGTTTTATTATGCTCTTCCTTTTAAACGTCTTTTATCCTTCCTATAATGAATCACTAACCAGCAATGCATTGCAATGCGGAACTGCGTTGTTACGCAGTGATGTTGATAAATAAGCTGAATCGATTGGACGACATGTACATTGTAAATGCGTTTCACTGCAATTATACGCATTATCGGTGACGAGCGGGGATTGGCTATTTTGAATTCGCGTGAAAATACAGTGTACATGTATTACCTGCGTTATCAACGCGTTTTCAATGCGGGCGGTAGTGCCATTTTAGTAGGAGCGAGACCACGTGATCTATTTATTGCACAATGGGTCTGCTGTCGACATTAAATTTGAGGTAAAACGACATTAATAAGTATGAACATGTTAGGAAGAACATATCTAATATATTTTGTCTTTGTTAATGTGTCTGCTTCACACTCGTTTTGCAATAAAAATGGCATAATAACAACAATTTATGGAAAATCCCATCCTTGTGATTTCCATAAATACTGTACGATTTTAACAGAGTCTAATTTTGGTAGGTTATGTGTTATAAAACCTTCTTATCATATGACGTCGCGTCTGGGAGTGAAATAACGCCATGCAATAAAATCTGTAAACCACTAGTGGTTAATCGATTTACGGGAAACGTAATTACGTCCATAACAACGTTGCGTACATGATAACAAAATCATAACGTTTCTACGCCAGAAATGAGATTTCAAAGTATTTGTCATATGATAAATAGAATCTAACATTCGTGCTCTTGTATTATTGAATTTATTAAACTCGTTGCGAAAAAGAGATAAAATGCTCGGCAAGCCTCGCTTTCTTGTCTTATCCCGCCAATGACGATGTTTACCGTCTTCTTGTCTCGTTCGCTCATATTCTTAGCATGCGCGGAACTAGTAAGTTTGGTCAGAGGGGGTCCAACCTTGACAGCGTTTTTAGTTGATAAGTGGCGAGAGGATCCAAATACCACTATAAGTGGGCCATCATCGGCCCGCTAGCAAAATGCCATTTAAATGGTGTTTTGCTGGCGAGCCGATGATGGCCCAAAATTGAATGTTGGGTTGGTAGACTTGTGATTTTCCAGGGTTGCTAAGAAACTATATTTTTGTGATTTTTCAGTGGGGTGTCCCGACCCCGCCTTCCGCCCCCGTTGTATCACCGCATGCTTAGGTAGCGTATGGACCAGATCAGACTGCTTACTGCGTACATGTAGCGGCCTGGTCATCGTTCATATTGTTTGCTTCCATGGAATAATTGCATGCATGGATCCAGAGAGGGGGGCAGGGGGTCTCGACCCCCATCCCCCTGAAAAATCACAAAAATATAGGGTTTCTTAGCAATACTGGTCCGGATCCCCCGAAATCATAAAGCTATCAAGCCAGCATTCAATGGTGTGCCATCGTCGGCACGCCAGTAAAACGTCATTTCGCTCGCGGACCAATGATGGCCCGCTTATAGTGGTATTTGGACCCTCCCTCCCCTCATTAACTAAAAAATCAAAAAAATCGTTGTCAAAGTTGGTCCCCCTCTGACAAAACTTTCTGGATCCGCACAATCAAGTCAGATGACATCTGCCAGACAAAAAAAAGTGGCGGGATAAAGGTTAACATATGTAGCAGACGTAAAAAGCAGACGACATCTTATACAAAAAAGAAATATCTTTAAAAAAGATTGTGGGTTTTAATAATGGATTTTGTTTTATACGTAAAGCTGTTTGTTACAGTCTTACTGAGAGGATCGTCTCAATACCTATGTCTTGTAAACCAGGGGTCGCAGGTTCGATTCCCGGCTTCTCCCAATCTGTCGGTTGAGACTTTAAGCCGTTGCTCCGTCTTCTGAGACGCTTTAAAACCAGAACCACTGCCGGTTGAGCCTTCTGGAGTTCATGGACAAAAAAACACAAAAAGCAAAAACCCACCCGGCCAGTACTGGTACAGCCAAGGAACACGGCCACAAACAAATATCTTGGAGCGTTTGTTACATGTACTGGTTTAACTGCCAAGTAAAAAGTAGAAAGTGAACCCTATTTCATTCAATCCTCAAGCATCCAGACAAAGGAGATGTCCTGTTAAAGCGTGGCATCTCCCTAAATGTCAAATTTAATGAAAAAGATAAAATTTCAAACTGTCATTTTGCAATAATTTTCGTGACAATAAATGGACATACACTGAACGAAACTTCCAAACTGCTGATTATCAAACCATATTTTTTTTTCAATATAACTCATTAATTATACAACCGTTTGAAATAATATTTGGCACAATATCTTTGGTCACAAGTATCGACAATATGAAGTCCTATTCAAAAAGGATGTTCACTAATGCGTTAAGAGTTTTACCTTATACCAGGTTTTGCACGTGGGCACAATGCCATATGTTGTTTTGCCCTGTGTATACTCACGTCTTCACCGACAACAATCGGACAACGTACTGTGGTTTAAGTCTATGAGTATGGCAGATATACGAGGATCATCCAATAAATAGAGAGAATTTCCTTATATTGAAAGAGTTCTTACCATTTAAACATCACAAATGTATCCATTATGTGGCATAACTTATTGCGCATGCAACAACATATCCAAATAGTTGATGGAAAGTGAGGTCGCGTGATGCTTAGCAATGAAAAAATGATATTAAAGCTAACCTGGCCAGGTTTTCCTCATACAAAAATCTCATGCTAAAGAAACGTAGTCTGCCATTTAGCTTGTATCATGTATCTGTACAAAGTTTGTCATTTACTTTGTTCTAGTTTTATTGTTCTCATATAAAATATGGCCATTAACATGTACCAGTTAGTCATGGTTACCTAGCAACCACGCAATTGTCGAAACTGGACTATTTGTATATTATTCTATATTCTTCTGTCGCTAGGCAACAAGGGGCACATTTGATACATGTTTTTTTAAAGATATTGTTTGACAACATAGAATATATTGGATAATTTAAGGGTGATTCAAAACTTTTATACCAACCAACGATAATTAAAGGGCCAATTCAAGTCCCCTACCCCCATTTCTGATGACACAATTTTGCATTTTTGTCGCTTTTTCACGCTAAACGTACTTGCCAATTTGACATTTTTCAATAGAACTCAATGAGTTTTACAGAATAGTTACGTTATAGTGTAGTTTATAAAATAGATTCTTTTTTGAACTGATTTGCACATGCAAGTAGCCATGGCAACCAATTTAAGACATCTGGCCAGGTTAGCTTTAATACCATATTTTCATTGCTACATGCGACATCACTTTCCACCAAACCTTTGGATATATCGCTGCATGCGCAACAAAGTTATGCCACCTAATGGTTACATTAATTAAATTCTGTAATGTTACAATGGTACAAACTCTTACATTATAAGGAAATTCCCGCTATTTATTGGATGACCCTCGTAGCTTCACCTTAAGCTTACGTAGTTAAAAAACAAATTAATTTCATTCAAAATCACTGTATAAAGTAATAAGACAATAAGCAATACAATATGACATCATGGAATCTTGTTCAACAAAAGAATAGAATATTTCAATTGTGGCAGGCGATACATTGATTCTTTTCGAAAATATAAACAGAAAAAAATAAAATTAACGGATTAACCATATAAGAAACACGGTTAATGCTAGATATACAAAGCATTATGTACATTTGGGTATAAACCATGCTACTTCTGTTCTGATAAGTACTTTGGTTAATGCAATGTTAGCTTTTAAAAAATATATAGAAATTTTAAATTATAACAACATGCAATCAATACCTAAAATGTTCTGTGTGTCTTCCTCACGGTACTGTCAGTTGGTCTGCGATTGTGACATTTCCTGTCATACTCACTTTTCATCAAACATATTTTTATCAAGCATGATCAAATACTTCTACTGGCTAAAAGAAACCAGGAATTGTCGGGAAAACATATTCAAGCTAAAATACTGACAGTGCGCTGTTACATATTTTATGGGCTTACATAACGTGTATTTATGTAAAGAGTTAATAGTTTGTAAAACAGCTAATCATCAAACTTGACCAATCTGTTAGCCATTCGCTCTTGTTAAAAGAAGGCTTAACCAGAACTTTACTAGCTTTTAGATTTGTCATTCTCTGTGTTAAATCAACAGAAAGCTCCCACTCTGATAGACACCTTGCACTGTCCCCTGCCTTTCCACCAGATGCAGAAAATATCGCTTTGCAATTTTAATTTATTTATTAATGTACGGTGTATTCGGTCAAATATGTGAATCACGAAGTAAATAGCATGCATATTGCCATAACCCATTGATAAAAATCTGCTAATTGCCATATCAATGTAACAGAACCAAACAGAATTACAAAATTCTCCAAGATTCTCCAAGATTAGTGTTTATTAAAAATAATTTGCCTCGTATAAATGAAGTTATTAAAATATGTGGAGAGTAGACTCAAATTTTACCTGAGTTTTGCGTGTCATCAGGCTAAGGTAAAATTTGAGTCTACTCTCAACAATTTTAGTATCATTATCCATTTAGTCAAAACACCATTTTGTTACCTATGTTACCTCATTAAATTTTTAAATTGATAGAAAATAAATATCCATGGCAATTAAACTTGTTGGCATAGGTGCTATTTAATTTCATTGTGACATATATGAAAGAAGACACTGCCCATTCAAATGCAATATAAATGGTTGAAAAGAAATTATGTCCGCCAGCATAACCGACACGCTTATTAGCATCTTTAAATATAGATTTTACCTCACTATGTCGCCAGTTACAATTCATGAAGAGCTTCAATTGTGTGAAAATGTAAATACATCATTAGAATATAATTTTTTATTACACATGTAAGGTTAGGGCATGTAAGGTTAGGGAACATGGTTCATTCTAATATGCAATCTATAAGGCCATTAGCTGCAATTTCGTACAAAAATTTAACATAAGTAACTCTGAGCAGAAATACATCTCGCAGGTGTCTGCAATTGATCTCTATGTATAGATCATTAATGTGAAACTCAAATACTTTCATTACTACTATAATTGGAAAATATCAAATTAGTCTTGTATTTGGTATTGCTATTTTCAATGCTAGTAGCTAGGGCTACATCGACTACAGGCCTTACCAAAGAAAGCTAAGTAAAACTTAAATTTTTAACACCCTTAGACTTTTCATTGACTGAAAATAGTAACCACGGTTGTCTTCCTGCGGCTGGGGAATATGATTCATTCTTATATGCAATCAATAAAGTCAAAATCTGCAATTTCGTATAAAATGTAACAAACGTAACGCTGGTGAGCGGAAATACATCTCACAAATGTCTGCAATCAATGTTTATGACTAGATCAAATATTTCAGCTAAACAATTTCATTAATACTATTGTAAAATATCCTGTTATCATTGTATTTTGTGTACTGCACTTTTCAATGTTAGTAGGGTAACGTTGATTACAGGCCATTTACATAACATTTAACACTGAAACTTAGTAAAACATGGGTTACGAAGGCCCAAAGACATGTCCTTGATGGAAAAGAGTAACTAATATTTTCTTCCTGTGGGTGCAACAAACTCGCATAATAGCCCATATATCACATGTTGGCCCCTACACCATGGAATGGATTGGTTCAAATGATAACAGTGAAAAACTTCATTCGGCTTAATTGAGTTGGCTGTAGTACATTTTTTAATGTCGAAAGGGCTACTATAGGTTATCAATAAACCCTTTAAGCTGTACAAACGCGGAATGTGTACAAAATATGAAAACTGTGTGCAATTTAATATAATGTTTAAAACATGTCCCTATCAGCCTGGCACTCCATGTTTGCCGTCGGGCATAAAACCTCTAGCGCAAATATGGAGATACCGGACGGACATTCCTGGTAAAGCGATGATGGTCATGTACTAATCACTAAATAATTTATAGTAAGAAAGTTTTGGAAACTGTGGCTGAACATCCTTTTGGGCATTAACGCAGTCGTGTTAGATTCAATTAAAATTAATCTATAAGCTTCTTGTATGTCAGATGCAATTCTCCACTTGTATAAAGGTATATTAAATGAACGCTACTCAATAAAATTCAATTCACTATTGGGAGAATTCCATTTCCTTGACTGTAATAGGAAACGTGCATTTGTACATGTATGTGTTTGTTATATATATATATCTTAACACGTACGATCACGAGTTTAGTTTAAGATATTTTGATCATATCAAAACAAATAGGAAGCTCTTAACCGTCAATGAACGTGGCTACTGTCTGGTCTAGGATGGTTATTCTGTGTTTGTTATTTCTCTGTTCTATAGTATGTGAGGACTTCGATTACAGTTCCGATCATGCACGGATCCAGAGGGGGACAGGGGTCTGGACCCCCCCCCCTATCATCACAAAACTATAGTGTTTCTTAGCAATAATGGTACGGATCCCCTGAAAAAAAATCACAAAGCTACCAAGCCAGCATCCAATGTTAGGCCATCATCGGTCCGCCAGCGAAATATCATTTAAATGATGTTTCGCTGGAGGGCTGATGATGGTCCACTTTAGTGGTATTTGGTTCCTCTCACCCCATCATGAAGTAAAGAACAAAAAAAACAAGAAAACAACAACAACAAAAACACGTCAAAGTTAGTAAAAAGTTGGACCCCCTCTGACAAAACATTCTGGGTGTTGTCAATCGCCTACATTCGTATACCATAGATGCGCGCTGAGTGTGTGTTTCTTAGGATTTGCAGACGTGTTGAATTTAAAATGCTTATAGAAGACGACTATAAGTTATCACTGTCTCTGATTGGACTTCGAACCGCGATCAACTTCTCCTCTTCAGCCAAGCAAATGGTTTTGTCAAGACTCAATGTAACGGGTAGATGCTTGAAGTTATTCTCCGAAAACTCGTTGATCATTAGTCACTCAGCCAGAAGGGGTCAATCGATGGAAGACATCGCAAATATTCGCACTTATATTATATACCGCATAGTATGGCATTTTATGACTTTGTCTGTCGTTTCAAGAGTCATAGCAGCAATCCAAAACGTGTTGTATCATCTACAAGTATCCCAAATATGAACCACTTACAGCCTCCAAGCCATATTCACATATTTAAGTATGTTTACCTTGACCTTTCGTTCAATGATCATGCAGGAATACAAACTCTTTCTTGTCATCTTCACACCTCATGAAAACATTGTGTTAAATATGATTATCCTCCATAAAAATGTAAGAATAGTTGGCCCCAAGGTCAAATTGTCAACGCTTACAAACCATAGGTAATCACTGTGCAAAATATGAAACCCTCGATCAAAAACTGAGATAAAAGTTAATGCATTTATGCATAAAAATAAAATAACAAGCAACTTCAGAGAAAGTATGTCCCCAGCCGCTTCATGTTTGTCTTTGATTTATGAACTTTGAGGCGGTACTTCTTTTGTGGACCCCGTATGTGTTTTTTTTCTGTCTTTTGTTTGCTATGCCTTTGTGAGCGTCTGTTTATATGTGTCATGTGGTCACCTGCTGGGAAAGGGCTGACCTCTTGGCTCTCGTTTGTGGTGTCCAACTGTAAGTTTGTCACTTTCCCGTTGGTATTCAGGGTCAGGTGTGGTACTTGATTGTATCAATTCCGGATCTTTGCTCCCTAACTTACTTTCATGGAACAACTCAAGTTCGCAGAACAAAAAACAGAAACAAAATTTAAGAATTTTATCCAGCGCATATCCATATCTTCAAGCCATGACATAAGCACATACAGATGTTTCATAAAGAATGTATAAAACTGTAGTAGTATTTGCACTCAAAGGTACTACATAAATATAGACATTGATAAGATATTGATAGCACTGAAAGCGGATAATGCGGGTAAGTAATGAACGTTAAGCTGAAATTTTATATTAACAAAATAATCTGAGGATTATATCCAAACCACAGGCATACCTTCAGACAATGGCCAAAACATAAGTGAAGTTTCGAAAGAATGGGTATAAATGTGTAAGAGGAGTTACGCCCACAAGTTATCCCCTGTGAATTCACTTTATTATAGAAAATGCCGGAAAAAGGTCTAAGTTCAACTTGTGAAAAAGTAACAAAATATACTAAACAAAAAGTTAAGGAAATTTCAGAAAACCATGCAACATAAGAACACCAATGCAAACAATTATTCATATTTTTATTTATTTGTTTAGATACATATCATCGGTTTAAAAGCATGTTTACTTTAAGTTGCTAGCACCAATACTTTTTTTGTGGCACAGTGTCAAGTAACCCAGGGGTCATAGTCATTTTTCGCAAAAATGTCTACAGAGTGTTCCCTCACATGCATAACATGTAAGTTTTCAAAACTTGAAATGCAATTTATTTGAATGTCAGATGAAATTAACTATGTAGCCTTAAACATCACATTTCGAAGATGAGAATGCCTTCAATAACGAATGTGTCCCCAGCCAGTGGCAAATTAGGACTAGCACCGGTTTTGCATACTCTGAATAATTCTTGTGTTTTTGTGCTGAGGAACCAGCATCGATACAACACTGTATCGAGAAGCTGGGGGTTCTTGATGCCATCATTATGCGTTGGACCCTATGTCTAAAAATGTCATAGACATGTTAAAATTGCAAACATGACTAACCAAACAATGTGCACAGCATTGTTTTTGCTGATACTAGTAAGGTGTGTTCTGGCGTTGTCATCCTAGGCCTAGTAGTGTCACTGGTTTTCGCACAAAAAGGCAGGACAACATACCTCAACATCTCATAGATGTACAATTAACTGATCAAGTGTTCCTGTATAACCACCAGCCCTGTCAACCTAGGTTTTAAACATCTCCATCTCCCAAGAGACCTGGCGAACGTTAATGCATGAAAACCTATGTTTGCTAAATTGAATTTTTACGAAAAATGGATTGAAGACCTGTCAATTTTGACATTGATTTACTAAGTTGCTGTGGGCGTTACAGACCCAAGTAAAGCGTCATTATAAAGAAAAATGGTCACACCATACTATTGTGAAATTCAAAATTCTTTAAATGTTTTAGATAGTTTGTCATAGCCCCTCAAACACAATTTCCTTAATTTGTTTTGTTGAGTATATAATCTGAGGATTATATCCAAACCACCTGCATATCTTCAGGCAATGACCAAAACACCAGTGAAGTTTAATTGGTATAAAACTGTAGAATTTCCACCAAAACTGGCAAGTCCAAACTTCTGCATGACTGTTAACATTGAACTGGTCAACATTAGATTGGTCATGTAGTGCTACATAAAACTTTGATGGTAATGCCATACTGCACAGCATTATAGCTTTTCCTGTCACCTGTAAGGATCTGATGGAACCAGTATTCAACCAGGCACTAAAGGCAGGGCATGTTGGTTTGGTCACTGATACATATTTATAATGTTGTCGTCTGCTGATTTTTCAAAATTATTTGTTCATAATATTCTCACAGAAACGCTATTAGAACGTCAAACGGTTTGTATCCAGATCAGGACAGACGTTCCGTCGTTCCTGATCTGGGTCCAAACTGTTCGCAAAGGTCATTGGCAGACGACCAAAGTCGCCGCCAGTCAGAAAGGAGTTATTTCCTTCACAATCTGATAATTATGTCATCAGATGCATGGCTATTGATTCACTGCGACCAAAACTCGCCGCAAATAATTAATATTCTGCTCGTTACATCGAATAGAGCAGAATATTTGTCTAGTCGGTACTAGCATTAACAAAGGTTGTGCAGTATATTATTACTCAGTCGTCATGCACGGACTGAGAATAATCAGATATTTGTGAACGAAGTGTCGGGAAAAATCAGTTCTAAGGCGGCTTCACAGATGTGAGCAACACACAAAAAGCGAAGGACGTTTGTCTATATTTCTGGAGTAAGAAGATAGCATGGCATCGACCTAGGGTATTAACAGCAGACAGAACGGGATGAACAAGTTGGTTTCTACAGAATTAAAAAGATAAGTGGCACTCAAAAACTTATTTTGTGAATTTTAGGTAGCAAAGTGCGTCTGTCGCATCTGCAGATTATAACTCAAAATGTAAATGCGTTCAATGTGTAGAAGATGGCATGTTCAAAAAATAGATGATTGTGACAGAAATCTTAACCAGTATTAAACAGTATATGAAGATGAAGAATTTAGCGAAAGGTACATTTTTATCTGAAACGCCTTAAAGCGGAGAATGTTGTATACTATAGAGCAAATAAAAATAACGCAACACACTACATATATATTATGAAAGAATATACTAGGGATAACACGATCATATTTCAAACGTGTTCATGTATACAGATGTCAATAGCAGGCTATAAAAGTTTATCTGAAACGCTCAAAAGCGGAGTATGGTGTATAATATAGAGCAAATAGAAAATAACGCAACTCACTAGAAAGAATATACCAAGGATATCACGGTTATAGTTTCAAACATGTTCACGTATATAGACGTCAAGAGCAGGCTACACATGTTTATCTGAAACGCTCAAATGCGGAGAATGTTGTAAAATATAGAGCAAATAAAAAATAACGCAACACACTACAAGCACATTATGAAAGACTATACCAGGGATACCACGATCATAGTTTCAAACACAGTTACGAATATAGGCGTCAAGAGCAGGCTATACATCCTCATGAATTGGGCGGCATTTCCTGGTTTTGCAAAGAAGATAAATTAATAGTAATAATAATAGTTATAATAATAATAAAATAAAATTGTTATGTCAACGATGGAATCAATCACAGTTTTACATCTAACGTTCTTACATTTCAGTTTCCAATATTTGAAAGAACGACAGGTTATTAGAACCCACATTGGCTAGAAAGTAGTTGACGGTTATTTACATCTGGAGGTCGCAAGTGATGAGGAGGATCAGAAACACATTTGAAGAGCTCAATCCAAGTCGGCATTGGAAATTTGAAAGTCCATATCTAAAGCACAATGTAAAGATAAGTACAGAAAGCAGTTTTCTTGTTTTAATCAGATAGACATTTCAGATATAAAGATTTTTGTTAAGATGTGAATCTTGGCGCTATACTAAGGTTGGTAGTACAGATCAGTTAGATCATGAGAGACGATAACGAAGGTGGGTGGATTTGCAGAGAGTAAAGTACAGATGAATCCCCATGAAATAGGTTAAATATTAAATATAAATAGATGCATGGTCATATTAGTACTTTACGTTGGTTATAGAAGAGGATTACACTTTATCTATCTATTTGCTGTACTGATCGCAACAAATACTGTTGTTTTTTGCCAGATAGTGTTTATCTTAAAAAAAAAAAGATGGAAATTTCTGCCATGTAAAGAGGTCTAACAGTAATAAAAGACAACAAAGAGATCCACTTATTACTATCTTAGAAATGTGTTCTTAAAAGTAAAAAGTAGCTTCATGCTATTAATACTATACTGTAAAAATAACAAGGCACAAAGCATAGATTAGTACTGGATTGTAATAACATAAGCAATAATTTGCATAAATCTAAGTTTAAAATACAAAAAAAAGTTACAAGATAACATGACAACAACTTCAAAATGATATTTCATGAGCTTATTTGAAAATGGTGAGTCTTGTATTAATTACATGGATAAAGCTCAGTCAAATGGAACGGTTTCAGCTTTCTCATGGTCAGACGCAGGTAAGGAACCATTTTACATACAGAAATTTTTACTGAAATTGGCGAGCATTGGTCAAATATTGCGGAAAGTTTTAACAGTGATGTTATTACAATGGTAAACGGTCAAAGAATAACTGCATTTGTAAATGACTGTTTATGTGGAATCAAAGCTATAACGCAGTATGTATTTAAATTTTGCTCATAGGCAGCCCTTATTCCTGATATCGATTTTTTTCTATATTTAATGAAATTTGAATTTCTTCTGTTTGAAGAAAATTATCAATTGAACCGTTTGTGCATGTTAAATGATTCATACATTTCTTCTGCTTGAAAACGGGTAGGTTTATGTATGCTGAAAGATGGAGAAAATGTAAAAGATAATCAAAGAAAGGAGATTTCAATAAGAAACATAAAGTTATCAGAGCGTACGAGCAGAAATCGCTGCATCTACAGTAGAATAGATGTTAGAGACATGTCAGTTAAAGGTATGCTTGTTAGAATAAAAATGAGTCATTCACCTTTGAAAAGGGGTCAGTAGTTTTAAAGGCGTAGTCGTTAAAAGCTAATGTCAGAGTATTGAAAGAGAATACTGCATTCAATTCTGAATTATTTGCAAACGAACAACGGTGATGCTTATGTTGGCTATGCAGATATGGAGAATGTTATAAGTAGTGAGACAAAATTAAAAAATCCAAATACACTTGCAGTGTAATTGATTTTCCCAGAAGTGGAATTTCAAAGGTTATTTCCAAAGGTAAGAATATATATCATAGGAGCAGTAGATTTATGTGGGAAGAGCAAATTTTCCTCATAAGAGAGCTCTAAAAATCGGTTGGTGACTAGGTCACATGTCATTTCCCCAGAAGAGGAAACAAGAAATTCCCCAGAAGTGGAAAAAGATATTCATCTGGTATAAGGTAATTTTGAGATTGCCCAGGAGGTGGAAACGATTTTCCCAGAAGTGGGAAAAGTATTTACCTGATTAAAGGTTATTTTCAAAGGTAAGAATATATATCATAGGAGCTGTAGATTTATGTTGGAAGAGCAAACTTTCCTCATAAGAGAGCTCAAAAATCGTTTGATGACTAGGTCACATGTAATTTCTCAAGAAGAGGAAGCATGAAGTTTCTTTGAAGTGGAAAAAGGTATTCATCTGGTATAAGGTAATACTTGAGATTGCCCAGGAAGAAGAAACGAGTTCTCCCAGAAGTGGGAAAAAGGTATTTACCTGGTAGAAGGTTAATTCCAAAGGTAAGAAAACATAACATAGTATATGTAGCAGTAGATTTATCTGGGAAAAGCAAACTTTCCTCATAAGAGAGTTTAAAATCGGTTGGTGACTAGGTCACATGTCCGTTCCCCAGAAGTGGAAATATGAAGTTCGCCAGAAGTGGAAAAAGGTATTTATCTGGTATAAGGTACTAATTGAGATTTCCCCGGAAGTGGGAAAAAGGTAATACCTGGTGGAAGGGTAATTCCAAAGGTAAGAAAACATAACATAGTAGCAGTAGATTTATGTGGGAAGAGCAAACTTTCCTCATAAGAGAGCGTTAAAATCGGTTGGTGACTAGGTCACATGTCCGTTCCCCAGAAGTGGAAATATAAAGTTCCCCAGAAGTGGAAAAAGGTATTTAACTGGTATAAGGTACTAATTGAGATTTCCAGGAAGTAGAAGCGAGTTCCCCAGAAGTGGAAAAAGGGTATTTACCTTGTAAAAGGTAACAATTGAGATTTCCCAGGAAGTGGAAACGAGTTCCCTGGAAGTGGAACGTGGTATTTACCTGGTAGAAGGTAATAATTGAGATTTCCCAGGAAGTGGAAACGAGTTCCCAGGAAGTGGAACGTGGTATTTAGCTGGTAGAAGGTAATAATTTAGATTTCCCAGGAAGTGGAAACGAGTTCCCCGGAAGTGGAACGTGGTATTTACCTGGTAGAAGGTAATAATTGAGATTTCCCAGGAAGAGGAAACGAGTTTCCCAGACGTGGAACGTGGTATTTACCTGGTAGAAGGTAATAATTGAGATTTCCCAGGAAGTGGAAACGAGTTCCCAGGAAGTGGAACGTGGTATTTAGCTGGTACAAGGTAATAATTGAGATTTCCCAGGAAGTGGAAACGAGTTCCCCGGAAGTGGAAAATGGTATTTACCTGGTAACAACTGAGATTTCCCAGGAGTGGAAACAAATTTCTTGGAAGTGGAAAAGGGTATTTACCTGGTAGATGGTAATAGTTGAGATTTCCCAGGAAGTGGAAAAAGTTATTTACCTGTTAACAGATAATAACTGAGATTTCCCGGGAAGCGGAAGTCAGGTTGAAAATGCAGATTGAAGGTCTTAATTTTCTAAAGGTGCAAAAGTCCCTGAGAGCAAAATCAATGAAAAAAAATCTCAGATGAAAATAAGGGTAGACTTTCAAACAACGAAGTATTTGGTTTTAGAATGGTTTCGGGAGAGAAAATGTCCTTCATATGAACAAAGATGGAGGAGTAAATATGGTTGTATAGAGCAGTATTTAGAAGATAAAAAATGAGGTCAATGTTTATTACAATAACAAGAAAATGAATTAACTCAAAACAAAAAAAAAACAAAAACAAAAAATCGAGAGTAGAAAAGGTGATTTTCAAAATATCGCCATGTTGGTAAGTGACGTGAAATATCAAAATTAAAATGGCAATAAAATGGATATGTTATATTTTTCTAATAAGCTATGCGTTTATTTAAGTCAGAGAAAGAGGAAAACTAAATTGACTGATATATGGGATCACAAACAAATGACAAGTTTAGTGTATATTATAACGTAGATACAAATAAGTTAATTCCAGATGGGTTCCCAGTATAGAAGTTGCCTGATTATTAGCTCCGTATCAAAGTTAGCAGAGGGGAAATGTTGAGTATAATAGATATGGCAGTTTGTTGTACTTTAAGAGTTTCAGACCAGCCGTTTGCACCTGATTATCTAATTTTAATAGGTAGTACATTTAGCAAAACAAAAGTAAATAAATAAGTAAATAAAATGAGTACCAGATACAGTCATTTTAATCAAAGTATTATATGCAAATGGGCATGAAAACAATGATATTTTTGGAAAATAAATTTTAGATTTCAGCATGATTGCAATGAAAATAAGAATGATATGTATTGACAATAAGGCTATTTGTATATGGCTATTTGTTTTCATTTGTTGCAGGTATGTACGTTGAAGAGTTTGGAGTCGAAATGTTAAACATTACAGAGGTCAAGTCTATGTGAGACATTGTGATGTGACTTAACATGAAAACGTAATTTGAATGTATACAAAATTTTGTCGCTCTCTAACATTTGTAATTTCTAAGCGCGCCAACATGCAAACTGTGTTTGTTTTCTTTGTTAGAAGTTAAGAATAGACTTAAAATTCTGCTCGATTCATTGAATAGAGCAGAATATTTGTCTAGTCGGTACTAGCATTAACAAAGGTTGTGCAGTATATTATTACTCAGTCGTCATGCACGGACTGAGAATAATCAGATATTTGTGAACGAAGTGTCGTGAAAAATCAGTTCTAAGGCGGCTTCACAGATGTGAGCAACACACAAAATTTTGTATAGATTCGAGCAAGAGATCTTGCCGTGTTGATTTGCACGTCGTCATTGCTATGTGGTATACTGCACTGTTTAAAATCACAGCAAGTTTTCGCGAAACAAAAAATAGAAAGTTTGGTGTCATGTGGGCTGGACGGCAGGTACTTCGGCAATGAGAAGATCTAAGGGTTAAGTAAGCTGTGTTACTGGCAGGGCTTTTACAAGCACTTCTTAAATAGATCTCATCAAGGTCTACAACGTCCTTCCTTGTCATGCTGCTCATTTGCTCACATTAAAGCGCGCCAACATGCAAACTGTGTTTGTTTTCTTTGTTAGAAGTTAAGAATAGACAAAGGAGTTAATTCCAACACAATTAAACACGTATACATTGTTTAAGATAGAATATAAGAACCTATATTATGATTGTGAGGGTAAGATAGAAAAATCCGTCCTGCGGATTGCTAATTGGCATCACGAATTTTGCCGAGTAATGACAAACGGTGATCCCGAGGGACGGACTTTTCTATCCTACCCTCACATGAATAATGGATTTTTTGTCTTGCTCACCACTGTTTTCATTTATTTTTTTGTTGATTTATTCATTTATCTATGTATTTAATATTTATTTTAAAACAAGCTTACAGAAGTCCCTGAATACGCTAAGATGCGATTCCATAGGATGACGTTACTTGATGTCCTGGGTAAGATAACATGGGTAAGATAAGATTGTCTATCCCAGGGTAAAAGCGCAGATATCCTTATTATCCGGTGTGCAAGAATAACTAATAATTTTGTCGTCAGATGGATAGATAAGAAGCCAGAAGTGGGCACTTTTCTAATCATCAAAATAAACCATACTAGTGACAAGTTGACACCATTGAATAAAAATATACACTCTCTGGAAATGGAATGAAGCCAAGTGCAAATAGATTTTTAAGAAGTAGATTATCATTACTATACTTCTATGTTGTATGTTGACCAGTTAAGTGAATATTTATGCTAGTTTGCACGTAGGGCGTAAGTTAGGAAATACACCTAATCGCTCGAAAGTTGCCTAGTTTTTTTTGAAGGTTGATGGATTTTTAATTCGTCTTGATATTTAATGTGGTCATCAATGGCTACAAACAGGTTGATATTGAGAGGATCATTTAAACCATCATGCCATTGTACTCTAGGATAATAATAGTTAGGAAATACACCTAATCGCTCGAAAGTTGCCTAGTTTTTTTGTTTTTTTTTGAAGGTTGATGGATTTTTAATTCGTCTTGATATTTAATGTGGTCATCAATGGCTACATACAGGTTGATATTGAGACGATCATTTAAACCATCATGCCATTGTACTCTAGGATAATAATAGAAGGAACTGTGAAACCATAAACAAAATGCAAATGGACATTTAAGTTCAGGACCCTTTACAAAGCCTCAATAAAGTTACTTACTGCCTGAGTTAAGTATTGATCACATTGTTTTATGCAATCTGTAAATCCTAGCGGCATTTTTGACCATAGGTACTACATCAGCCTCTCAATTTCATTGACAATCTACAATGTAAAACATCAGGTTCAAATATCAATACTTAACATAACTTTAAGGAGGCATTGTAATGTTAGGCCCACACAGCTAATTTCGAAAATTAATCGTTCATTGCTCCGTTTTCTAGGAGCTTTTAATCCCATTATTAATCACCAATAAATTAGTGGGCCCAAGTATGCTTGATTAAAATCCAAGGCCCATACATGTAAATACAATGACGGATATTATTAATACTTTGGAAAGTCATTGGAAATAGCATACATGTATGTGCCATAGGTTCCTTTAAACACCTATGCGGACATATTCTGCGGAGCTAGTCATTGTGAACATCCAGATTTAGTGCATACACTGTATGATCAGCGACGGCTCTTGCAAGTCTGCGCATGTGCAAAGACTAGCCTGAGCCTTCGTTTTTTCAATAATGATGCATGCATTCTACATTAATAACACATATCTGTAATTACAAGTACATTGTATTACATGTACATCAGTACATAAAATAGTCTGCACGAATGGGTTGAAGACCTAGATATTTTCTCAATAATAAGGGTACAACGCACTAGGTACTATGCAAGGCAGATCAAAGGCTTATCTTTATGGTGTCATTACGGACGCCTTGCAGGGGGCAAAACGAGATCCCATGATGGTTTTAGGTATTGTCTGATAAAATAGTGATATATGAAAGAATTTCTTTTTTGCAAGTAAATTCCTTCGTGGAACCTCTTAAGTCCATTGAGATTTTGGAATTTATTTAATCTTTCCCGTATCAGTTAATCCGGTAATTACTCCTTTTATACTGAAAAATGGGCCTTTAAATTAGATATTTCATAACCAATGTCATCTTTAATAACTCTCTGCTCGATCGTGCCTATAAGGGCACCTTAGATTAATGTCATTCGTAAATTGTATGGCATTTATATTCTAATGACTAGCGGATTTTATTGTTCTTTTATAGATGTCTCACAGTTGCGACTAATTAGGCCAGGCAGTGTCCTCACACAACTACCCTCAATAACACGCTTTAGTTTCATTATGAATGGTATAAGTTAATAGTCCTTCAATCTGTTTTTTTTTCCCGATAATTGCATCATGGCGCTGTCTGTGTCAGTGTGCTCTATATACTTGAACGGATGAGACAATTACGTTAACACACATATACAATCGACAATTGATAACGAAAGCCAGTATATGCGAGTCGCAAAGGTGATAATAGCACCTGTGAGCCTGTGGTTCCGCGTAGTCTCACTAGAGCTTTTACTACTTGTACACACCCAAACTGACAGTTGTTAAAGATTAGCAATAACATTTATTATACAGTACAATGTATATACTGTGTAAAATGGCCACTCTCAAAAAGACCACTAATTGGTTTTCAAGACCAATTATCGCTTAATGCAGGTCAAAAGTATTGCATAATGCTCCGTCCATACCACTTTTAGGTGCCTATTTTATGTAATATGTAAGTCCAAAAGTTATCACTTCTTTATATTCGAACTTTGCATAATGGTTGTTCACACATTGAAGATGTGCACTGTAGAGCCACAAAATGCTCCATACACAATTTGCTCTCTCGAGGTGCATATTGTGTACCCTGCATACACAATATGCTCCCCCTTAAATCGGGAGCATATTGTGTAGGACATGTATCATACCTACACAATATGCTCCCTAGCTGAGGAGCGCAGTCGTGGTAGAGTGCTTGACCCGATATCGATGGGTTGCGGGTTCGAGCCCCACCTGAAGCACTGCGTTGTGTTCTTGAACATGACACTAAATATCCTGTGCTCAGTACTGGTTTCCCCCCGATGAAGTCGGAGGGATATTGTTTTGGCGTCGGCCGTCTATGCACCCGTCTGTCTGTCCACCTGTCCTTCCAGAAACATACCTAAGTACCTATTAGTCAGATTTGGTGCATTCTCTGCATGGATGGATAGTACCATGGACAGTCCCAAGTGCGGATCCAGAGGGGGGGGCAGGGGGTCCGGACTTCCCCCGGAAAATCACAAGTTATTTATTTTCTATAGGAATAAGCAATTGGAACCCCCCCACCCCACCCCGGAAAAATAAGCTGAGGACTAAAAAAAGGTTGTCAGAGCTTTTTTGTCAGATGGACCTGGACCCCCCCCCCTGACGAAAATTCCTGGATCCGCGCATGACAGTTCTATATCGTATAAGTTTCGTCAAGATCAACTGATAAACTCATTATTGCTCTGGCACTTATAATGCAAAAGTTGTAATGGCTTTCTTAGAGTAATGATCTAAACATTTCCCCAAAGCTATTATGTATAAAAAGCCTGTAGATTAGCATGACGGTGTAAAATGTAAAAATAAATACCCCGCCCACTTGAATCTTTAGGCAGGGTCAAAGGTCAAACACATTAATTTGGCAATAACTTAGTCAATTTTCAATATTATTACCGAAACTTTGTATGCAGACAGACAAAAAACAACAATAGATATGAAATATATCAGACTGGATATTTGATTGGATGCCTGGGTCCGATCCCCTGGGTAGATTTAGGGGATGGGGCGAGTCCAAAATGAAACTTATTCTGAATATTGCCATGCTGCATATAAAATTAAGGGAACAGCACATGACAGCAACATGATAGCAATTATTTAGCACGCAGAGACACCATTGGACCACTGAGGAAGGGGGTCAAAAGGTCAACGCATTTTCACCTTGAAATTAGTCATGTTTCGTAGAGCACCTTGAAAACAAGCATTCTGTCCTTACATACACCCTAACCCCTAAGGACAAATATTCATTTATTGAATATGGTCATGCTGCATATCAAATAGAAGGGACTTACGCATGCAGCAGCGTGGTAGCAAGTATTGTTCCTGAAGACACACCGCGACTTCGGGGTGGGTCAAAAGATAAAACTTTTTTTTTTCTGAAATCAATCATGTTGAAGATCAGAATGGAGTGTATAGCACACTGAAAGTACAAATGTCAAAGATCACCCACACTAGATTAAGGGAGAAGTGTAGATTTACTTTAAGGTGGCCAATCACGTGGTCTGACTGATTGGGTTCACAGACTGCACAAACCAGTTATCGGACATCAAAAGAAAGGAAAATCTGCTGTTGTGCGTTATATGCTCGCAGCTTATTGTGTACCTTACTTACATAATTTGCTTACATTATCATACTACCAAGGTAGCATACTGTGTACCTTACCTACACAATATGCTCCGAATATCATAATACAACTGAGGTAGCATATTGTGTACCTTACCTACACAATATGCTCCAATTATCATAATACCACCAAGGTAGCATATTGTGTACCTTACCTACACAATATGCTCCGAGTATCATAATACTACTGAGGTAGCATATTGTGTACCTCACCTACACAATATGCTCCAATTATCATAATACTACCGAGGTAGCATATTGTGTACCTTACCTACACAATATGCTCCCATTATCAAGATACTACCAAGGTAGCATATTGTGTACCTAACCTACACAATATGCTCCAAATATCATAATACTACTGAGGTAACATATTGTGTACCTTACCTACACAGTATGCTCCGATTATCATATTACTACCCCATTATCATACTACCAAGGTAGCATATTGTGTACCTTACCTACACAATATGCTCCCATTATAACAATTGGAGCATATTGTGTAGGTAAGGTACACAATATGCTACCTCAATAGTATTATGATATTCGGAGCATATTGTGTAGGTAAGGTACACAATTTGCTACCTCGGTAGTATTATAATAATTGGAGCATATTTTGTAGGTAAGGTACACAATATGCTACCTCAATAGTATTATGATATTCGGAGCATATTGTGTAGGTAAGGTACACAATATGCTACCTTGGTAGTATTATAATAATTGGAGCATATTGTGTAGGTTAGGTACACAATATGCTTCCTCAGAAGTAATATGATATTTCGAGCGTATTGTGTAGGCAAGGCACACAGTATACTACCTTGGTAGTATTATGGTAATTTGAGCATATTGTGTAGGTTGGGTACCCCATATGCTACCTTGGTAGTATCTTGATAATGGGAGCATATTGTGTAGGTAAGGTACACAATATGCTACCTCGGTAGTATTATGATAATTGGAGCATATTGTGTAGGTAAGGTACACAATATGCTACCACAGTAGTTTTATGATATTCGGAGCATATTGTGTAGGTAAGGTACACAATATGCTACCTCGGTAGTATTATGATAATTGGAGCATATTGTGTAGGTAAGGTACACAATATGCTACCTCGGATGCATTATGATAATGGGAGCATATTGTGTAGGTAAGGTACACACTATGTTTCCTCAGTAGTATTATGATATTTGGAGCATTTTGTGTAGGTAAGGCACACAATATGCTGCCTCAGTACTATTATTATAATTGGAGCATATTGTGTAGGTAGGGTACACAATATGCTACCTTGGTAGTATGATAATGGGGTAGTAATATGATAATCGGAGCATATTGTGTAGGTAAGGTACACAATATGCTACCTTGGTAGCATTTTGGTAATGTGAGCATATTGTGTAGGTTAGGTGCACAATATGCTACCTTGGTAGTATCTTGATAATGGGGGCACATTGTGTAGGTAAGGTACACAATATGCTACCTCGGTAGTATTTTAATAATTTGAGCATTTTGTGTAGGTAAGGTACATAATATGCTACCTCAGTAGTATAAGGATAATGGGAGCATACTGTGTAGGTAAGGTACACAATATGCTACCTTGGTAGTATTATAATAATTGGAGCATATTGTGTATGTTAGGTACACAATATGCTACCTCAGAAGTAATATGATATTTCGAGCGTATTGTGTAGGTAAGGCAAACAGTATGCTACCTTGGTAGTATCTTTATAATGGGAGCATATTGTGTAGGTAAGATACACAATATGCTACCTCGGTAGTATTATAATAATTCGAGCATAATGTGTAGGTAAGGTACACAATATGCTACCTCAATAGTATTATGTTATTCGGAGCATATTGTGTAGGTAAGGTACACAATATGCTTCCACGGTAGTATTATGATATTCGGAGCATATTGTGTAGGTAAGGTAAACAATATGCTACCTCAGTACTATTATTATAATTGGAGCATATTGTGTAGGTAAGGTACACAATATGCTACCGCAGTAGTATTATGATATTCGGAGCATATTGTGTAGGTAAGGTACACAATATGCTACCTTGGTGGTATTATGATAATGGTAACATATTGTGTAGGTAAGGTACATAATATGCTACCTCGGTAGCATTATGATAATTGGAGCATATTGTGTAGGTAAGGTACACAATATGCTACCTCAGTAGTACTATGATATTCGGAGCATATTGTGAAGGTAAGGTACACAATATGCTATCTTGGTGGTATTATGATAATTTGAGCATATTGTGTAGGTAAGGTACACAATATGCTAACTCGGTAGTATTATGATAATTGGAGCATATTGTGTAGGTAAGGTACAAAATACGCTACCTTAGTAGTTTTATTTTATTGGAAGCTGATTGTGTAGGTACGGTTCAGTATAATAGTACTTAGGTAGAATCATTGTGATGGTATACTATTCAAAGTAAGATAACGCTATATGTTAAGAATTTGTAGAGCAAGAAACTACTGCGCCGAAGGATATGAAGTAAGTGCATACATTAAAGCATCACCATAAAACTGTCAGTAGCAAGCAAATTGTCAAAATACATTATTCAAGTTTACTCAGTATTAGTTCTGATCATAATCTTAAAACATACATACAATAAATGATTCGTCACCTTTATAATGAATCGTCTTATATCTTTACGAGCGCCAGCTTACTAGTAAGTGTCAGTGCAGAACATTGTATGTTTCTGTGGTCAATACCTGAATTAACCGCGTTCAGAAAGTCTCTATTCCCATGTTAGCCCCATGCCTTCCAACATGTTCAGTATAACCTGGCATACATGGAGAGCTATGCCTTTTGAAAAAAAATCAAAATAGTTGCCATGGGAGCCAAATTGGATATCAGAATCGAATGATTCAAGCAATTCTGAATGTCCATGTTGCCCCTATCCCTCAAACCAAGTTTAGATTCAATCTGACGTAGGGATGGGAAAAGATGGTCTTTGAAGGATATCAAGATGGCTACATATTATATATTCCAATGGAACAGGTATAGCATTTATGAATGTCCATGGTGTCCTCGACTCATACAGGTTCATTACATTTCTACATTTAACCCCCGCGTTTCCCCATGTTTCCTTACTACGGTTTCCAAAGGTTGATTTCATGTCGGGAAAGAGGCCAAATTTGGAGACAATGTCTCCAAAATGTTGTTGATGGGGATTAAAGACCACTACAATACAATTATGATGCGGGCATGGCTTAAGACATAAGGTTCGTAAGATAGACCTGAATGTCGAGAGGACAGTTAGAAAGAAAGGCAAATACCACGAGACATGTTTTCAAGAAGAGCATATTGTGTACCCTCGGACGACCACTGAAATAACATATGTATCGACCCTACACAATATGCTCCACTGGTAGCATATTGTGTATGCAGGGTACACAAAATGCTCCAGTGGAGCATATTGTGTATGCAGGGTACACAATATGCTACTAAAAGGAGCATATTGTGTAGGGGAGCATTTTGTGGACCCACAGTGCACATTTTATGAAGGTTTTCTCGTTTTTGAGGGTGCTGAACTTGAACAATGCTTACATGGTGTCTGGTTTGTGTAATATATAACTCCAACAGTTTTCATTCCTTTATATTCTAACTTTGCATAATAATTGTTCACCCATTAACGATTTGCACCGGCGACGCAGGACCAGAGCAGAGTATGGTCTTGTTGGTAGAAGGCATATATTTAAACAAATTGGAGCCAAACAAAAGTGAAAGTAGTGTACCAACATGAAAACTAATCTAAATACAGAACGATTACAATTCTACCTGTCAGCTAGGAATACCCTGTACTAATGTTATTTGAAATTCCAGAGAAACTTGATTAGTTCAACTACGCTTACTCATGCACAAGATTTTAGACGGAGATTTCAAATTGTTAAAAACATTACATGGCTATGTTTGAATGATATGCTTTCTGTTTGCTTACTCATTTGGCGTTTTTTCACATTGATTAGTCATGTTGATGTTCATGTAACAGTATATATTCTAAGTCTGAAAAGCCTCAGGGAGTTGTACGTCAAGGCTAAACATAAACCACCCGACATTTTTTGTTTGATTTGATTCTATACGTCTCAGTCAATAATTGTTCAGTTATATGACTGTATTTCTTGACGGTTCTTCCTAGGTTAAACCAGTACTAAGCAAGAATTAATGTGTCTAGCTCAATGCCACAACGCAGTGACACCGGTAAAGGCTCGAACCCGCAAACCCCACCATTTGGATGTTCATATCATAATACCATCATATAATTGTTCAAAATCAAACTATTAAGCGCCCTCGCGGTTTGTTTTAATGTTTCTTGTTAAAATGTAGACGTTTCATTCAATTCGATGTTATTTAATTTACTCCAAGACCAACATGACGAAGGTTAAGGCTAGCTTATATTTCAGATTTAATTGGAAATCGCTTGCCTAATGTCTAAAAAGTCTTAATTTGTTATTGCAAAAGTCTTAAAACAGTAAATGCGTTTGACAAGGAAACCACACAGTCACACACTGAAGACCAACCCAAGCCACTGTCAGGAAGAGTCACATAAAATTTACAGCCACATGACAATTAAAGTAAAGCAACCAACTCTCTCTTCCTCAGCGAGATGATTGCTACAATAAGAAATGACACTAAACTCTGCACAGCAAGGCAAGGACCACACAAAACCCCTAAACCTTAAGGGGATACATCTTTCAAAAGCTCTTACTTGCATGAACTTTTTCCTGTTTAAACAAAAAGTGCTTTTTTATCAAGGAGGCGGATACCTTTGGCCATACTGTTGCATGAACGATTTATACATCTCACATAGATTACTTTACGCCCTAACATACAGCTTTTGATCGATCCACAGCATGCTTATCAGTCTTTTTAGAGTTACTTCCTGGTTTGATACCGTTTGCAATACTGTGACACGCTGGGCGAGCTTTAGAAAAAAAAACAGTTGCATGAACATGAACTACAATTATCCGAAAATGGTAAATGCAAATGTGTTATTTGTCATGTAACACCTTTTAACTCTAAATAACTTTAACGAAAGCAGCACTTTTCTTACAACTTAAAGGTGTTATGTGACACATAGCACCTTCTGCTGCAAATGTGGCAGCAAATAACTCTTTTTGCCGCTAACAAAATCATAGTTATGCATATAACCCCAAATGAATTTTTGTTACCATACTTTGTGTTCAAGGAATACAGCCATGATAATTTGTGAGATGATGGATACTATGTTAAGAATCGTAAAAACTAAAATAACTTAATTTTGTTGAAAATGTTAGATAGCACCTTCTACCACTAAGGGGGCGATTTGAACGTATTCAGGAATTTCATGGAGCTTATTATACAATTTAAAAAAAATGTAAAATTTAATGGTGAGCAAGAAAAATTATCAATTATTTGTGTAAGGGTGGGATAGAAAGAGCCGTTCCTCTGGATTACCGTTTGCAAACACTCACGAGACGGGTGTTTCTATCCCACCCTAACACACGGGTGGGCATCAGCGGAACTACCGCGAAATCGCGTCAACGTAAATTTGTTCCTTCGTCACATCCGGGACCTTTCGCGTTAGTGGCATCGTCACACAAAAGCCAAACAAAGGTAGGTACTCTCGCTTGTTTTGATTTTTTGTAAAAGAATGAGCAAACTATGTAGAAATCCGGCATGCTATTCCATGTAGATATGATTTACCTTGCTAAACAGGCTAAACGCGATATTGAAAAAAGCTTTGCTCTGAGAGGAGGACCGTAACCAATTCGAACCCAGTACGATATTTCTTCAGTTGTATGTCAAAACGAAGAAAGTTTGCAGATGTTTTGCCAGTTTTAGCTCAGAGCACGAGCATTTTACACATGGCATATACATAACAGTCCTTATTCGTCATTCGGACGTAAAAAAATCGAACCGATCATGTACTATCCAACGTTTTCAGGCGCGGAGGCTCCTTCGCCATCGCGTTAGTTGTAACGTCACGCTCTAGTTCCTTTGAGGATACCATGTCAGTACATGCAGGCGCGGAGAGAAATGTGTGTATTATTAAAGTATCTGCTGAAACACCCCAAACGACCACCAATCCATCTCAAACGCTGCTCCCCATGTACAAACTAGCCCACTTACCCCTGTCTCACCCCAAAGACTCCCACAACCTTTATCTTATGCCTTTTGCGCAGATGCGCTACAGATGCAAGTATCAGGTATCGTCCACTGGTCCAAATAGACTTGAAGCGTGTTTATATAGTTTATCTGTCAGTACATGCGAGTTTGTCACCACGAATCCAATAAGCCTGCGCATTTTAGAATTTCACCAGAGCTTTCGCTGCTCGCACACACAAAGTATGGATGTAGTAGATAAAGACAAGACCAACTTTAAGACCACCAGCTGGATACGTCATCATACGTTATAAAGACGGCTTTTGTGATACATACCGAAATATTGTGAGCTGACGCATACCCTTTTAGGATTGGTTTGGGTTGTGTTGGAGTGTACATGTATATTAAGAGCTATTTAGTCACTGCAGAGGCGGCAACTTTCATATGGCTATAAAAGGAAAATCAGGTTCTATCTATTTGGTACTGTTAATAAATTGTTTGAGCTGCGCAAACGCGTGTGCGTTCAATGGAAATCCTGACCATTACACTGATTTACCCTTACAAAGATCGTTATGGTAATGAAGCTGAAATTGAGGCGCGGTTTAATTCAAAAGTAACTGTATCATCTTGCGTCATTACTTCAGTAAAGACCCAAAACATATTATTTAATCCTTAAAATGCCAGTAGTGACTGCATCAGAAAATGTCTGATTATTGGTTAACGAAAGAATAAAGGCAAACAGTGTGGACCCAGATCAGACGGCTCCAACAGGAGCCACCTTATCTGTGTCTACATTGTTTGTCGAGTGGCTTCATACGACACAAGCAGACGATATTTGTTGCATTGGCACTCTAAGGGTAAATAAATGTACGGTAACGCACGCACGTTTGCGCAGCTCAAACAAGGTATTAACTCTACCAAATAGATAGAACCTGAACCACGACGAGATATGAAAGTTGCCGCCTTTGCAGTGACTGAATAGCTCTTTAATATACACCCCAGCACAACCCAAACAACAATCCCAAAAGGGTATGTTCAGCTCATAATATTTCGGTACGTATCGCAAAAGCCTTCTTTATACGCTTATGCTGACGTATCCAGCTGGTGGTCTAAAAGTTGGTCTCGTTTTTATCCACATCCATACTTTGTGTGTGCTAGCAGCGAAAACTTTGGTGAAATTTTAAAAATGCGCAGGCTTATTGGATTCGTGGCACTTGCGACATGTACTGTCGCATACATACGTGTAGATAATTTATATGAAGTAAAACACGCTTCAAGTCTATTTGGACCAGTGGACGATACCTGATACTTGCATCTGTAGCACATCTGCGCAAAAGGCTAAGCTAAAGGTTGTGGGAGTCTTTTGGGTGAGACAGGGGTAAGTGGGCTAGTTTGTACATGGGGAGCAGCGTTTGAGAAGGATTGGTGTTCGTTTGGGGTGTTTCAGCAGATACTTTAATAATACACACATTTCTCTCCGCGCCTGCATGTACTGACATGGTATCCTACAAGGAACTAGAGCGTGACGTTACAACTAACGCGATGGCGAAGGAGCCTCCGCGCCTGAAAACGTTGGATAGTACATGATCGGTTCGATTTTTTTACGTCCGAATGACGAATAAGGACTGTTATGTATATGCCAAGTGTAAAATGCTCGTGCTCTGAGCTAAAACTTGCAAAACATCTGCAAACATTCTTCGTTTTGACATAAAACTGAAGAAATATCGTACTGGGTTCGAATTGGTTACGGTCCTCATCTCAGAGCAAAGCTTTTTTCAACATCGCGTTTGGCCTGTTTAACAAGGTAAATCATATCTACATGGAATAGCATTGCCGGATTTTTACATAGTTTGCTCATTCTTTTACAAAAAATCAAAACAAGCGAGAGTACCTACCTTTGTTTGGCTTTTGTGTGACGATGCAACTAACGCGAAAGGTCCCGGATGTGACGAAGGAACAAATTTACGTTGACGCGATTTCGCGGTAGTTCCGCTGATGCCCACCCGTGTAACAATCATGATAGCTTCTTATAATGCGTTCGTTCTCGTTTATTATAGTTGTCGTGTTGATCAACATTTGCACCAGCACATGAAAATGTGGTACTTATCGCATATGTAAACTGCTCAGACTCAGACACAGCCTCTTCTTTTCGCATGCACAAAGTTCTGACGTGGACTAGCTACTACTCTGACGTCGATATTTTAAAAAAAAAATCATAATTATTGTGCTTAGTACTAGTCCAGTCAAGGAAAATATGCTGAAGGGACTGAATAATTGAGCCGCGACACATGATTTCCGGCAATGTGGCATTTTGACAAGTGTAGACTGATAACAGCCTGTTCAGCCTCCTTTTAAGCTTAGGAACTCTAAATGATGTTCGGTCAGTAGCTTAACAGTCATAGAATATTCAAGCGACTAGCAAGGCTCTGATCAGGCTGCGGGTATGTGCAGGCTTGTCTGAGCCTTTGCTGGTTGAACATACCTGTACCACATTGTTGGAAATCTTCTTTCGCGGCTCAATTGTTGTATTGGGTGTAAAGCATCAAAACTCACTTACTGTATATGCTCTCAGATAGTACAGAGTGGTGTCTTTCTCTGGTTGACAGCGTTAACCATTTGTATTACCAATGGGTTATTCTTTCTGGCTTGAAACAATATTCTTGCATGGGAATTCGTTACGGGAAGCTGTTTGAAGCCGCAAAATCCATGTTCAAATCATGAGCCTAAACTGGGCCCTGATTTGCATGCATTACGTTACACTGGAATGCCTTGTGACCGTGATTGATCATTTCACCGATGCTTTCGTTCTCGAAAACGTTGCACGCGTATATATGACGTTGTGGCGACGTAATGACGTTCGAAAGTTGACGCGGACGCCATTTTGTTTGAGAAATCAAGCGTAAGAAGAGGGATATTTTAATGTTTAAGCGACGTTTTCAGTGCGGCTTATGCTTAAATCAGGTAAATATGCAAGAATAACGATCACACATGTTTGTTTCATTGCATTAACACTTGCCGGGTCCCTCGGACGATGTTTGAACACGAGACCTAACGGCCTCGTGTTCAAACAGCTTCTTCGGGACCCGGCAAATGTTAATGCATGAAAAAACATGTGTGATCCCTATATACATATCTAGGGGTGGCAGGTTATAATTTTAAAAACAAGTATTGTATTTCTGTCTGAAGATAAATTTCTACCATAACAAACAGTGAAGACCGAGATGAAATGCTGCATCATGCGGCATTTCATCCGGGTCTTCACTGTTTGTAAAAGTATCCGTTTGGGTGTTTCCCATATACAAAGAGTTACATGTAACAGGATTTTTATATACAATCTGAAAAGCTTAAAGAAAGAAAACGTACTTTGATCAGTATTTTATTAGTTTCTGGCTCACCGAGCTGAATTGGGCATGCTTTTTTATATACCTGAAGAATGTTTTTTTTTATTTTGTGTTTGTTTGGTTTGGGGTTTTACGTGCCAGTCAACAGCTAAGATAATGTCGAGACGGTCAGTTCACCTAACCACACTTTTTCTTGTGGGCAAGCTTGACTAAGCGGTTAAATTGTACACCGTGCACATACTTTCGCTTGTAACTTAGACCAACCGTAATTGATGAATCAGCAGGAGGAGGGGGATGACCATAGAAATTATTTTTCGACCAATCCCCATTAAAGTATGGTACTGGGCCAGGATCGAACATTTAAATAAGCATACTATTTTCGTGTTTCAAGTAAGCGTACTTTCTTAGACAAACATACTTTCGTAAACATGTTTTCTAATCAATGAAGAAATGGTAACATTGCGTCCACTAACAATATAGATTAGATCTGGTGTTGTGCGATTACGCAATCCTCAGTATTTAATATTACTGTCAGGAAAGACTTAATTTCCGGCGTACACCATTAATTTCAATAATTCATTAGAACGGACATTGGCAGAATTGTTTATTTGACTCTGGTAATACAGAGGGTGCTGACGGTTCTTCGTGCGTGTTTCACCACAATGCGCTGCATCTTACATAATTGACAAGGTTACTTTGCGTGTCTGGCCAATGCTTTTATGCACAGTAAAAATTAACTAGGTATTAACCCTTAATGCGCAAATCGCAACAAAAGCCGTCTGCTTTTCACGTCTGCTGAAATATTTAAAATGCCTCTATGGCAAGCAGTCTGGACTCAGATCATCTGGACTGCTCCTATAGGAGCAGTCTGTTCTGGGTCCACGCTTTTTGCTTCTATACTTAACTCGTCAGTAATATTAGGCAATTATTTACAACAGACGACTTCAGCCGACGACATTTTCTGACGCATTTGTTCCTTAGCGCTTTAAGGATTAAACAGTGTCAGAGAAAACGGAGAAAATTATCCTTTGAGTATAACATTTGTACTTAGACCATTTGTTCAGTCAAACGATAAAAAAAAACATGAAAAAATAGGTTGAAATTATATGTTGCTATGTGAGCCGCGACATGAGATTTCCAACATTGTGGTATGTAAGACCAGCAAAGGCTTAGACCCGCCAGCGCATACACGCAGCGTGATCAGAGTCTTTGCTCGTCACTTGTAAATTATATGACTGTTAGGCTACTGACTGGACACCATTTGGAGTTTTAAAGCTAAATAGATGGCTGCACAGGCTCGTCTGAGTCCACAATCGTGAAAATGCCACATTTTTGGAAATAAAAAATCTCGTGGCTCATGTTATGCTGCTTACATTATCTTGAAATTATGGCTGACATATCAGTGACGCCGGGTAAACTGCAAACAAATCTAGACTGAAATATGAGTGGCACCTGCTAAAATGCAAATAATTGAGACTGAAATATGAGTGACACCTGGTAAACTTCAAACAAATCAAGACTGACATATGAGTGACGGCTGTCAAAACGCAAATAAATATGAGTGACACCTGGTAAACAGCGAACAAATCAAGACTGAAATATGAGTGACACCTGGTAAAATGCAAACAACTAAAGTTTGACATATGAGTGACGCCCGGTAAACTGCAAAAAAATCAAGACGGAAATATTAGTGACACCTGGTAAAATGCAAACAAATAAAGTTTGACATATGAGTGACGCCTGGTAAACTGCAAACAAATCAAGACTTAAATATTAGTGATTCCTGGCAAAATGTAAACAAATAAAGACGGAAATATGAGTGACACCTGGTAAACTGAAAACAAATCAAGATTGACATGCAAGTGACGGCTACCGGGCCGCGTAGCGCAGTCGGTAACGTGTCTGGCTACAGATGCGTATCTGACTGCAGATCCAGGGGTCGCGAGTTCGATCCTGGCCCGGTCCCGTACTTTTGTGGAGATTGATCATGAAATAATTTCTACGGTCATTCTCCTCCCTTCCGCTGATTCATTCAAGAAGGGTTGTTGTCAGTTACAAGCGAAAGTATGTGCACGAATTACTGGTTAACCACTTGTTCAAGCCTGCCCAGGAAAAAAGTGTGGTTAAGTGAACTGACCGTCCCATAATGACCATAGCTGTTGACATGGGACGTAAAGCAACAAAAACAAACAAACAAAACAAAAACAAGTGTCGGCTGCCAAAATGAAACAATAAAACTGAAATATTAGAGACACCTGGTTAACTGCAAACAAATCAAGACTAACGTATTAGTGACACTTGGCAAAATGTAAACAAACGAAGCCTGAAGTATGAGTGACACCTGGTAAACAGCGAACAAATCTAGACTGACATATGAGTGACCCCTGTAAAAAAGTAAACAGATAAAACCTGAAATATGATTGACACCTGGTAAACAGCGAATAAATCTAGACTGCCATTTGAGTGACCCCTGTCAAAATGTAAACAAATAAAGCCTGAAATATGAGTGACACCTGGTAAACTGCAAACAAATCAAGACTGACATATGAGTGGAACCTGGCAAAATGTAAACAAAGAAAGACTGAAACATGACTGACACCTAGTAAAATGCAAACAAATCAAGACTGACATATGAGTGACACCTGGCAAAATGTAAACAAACGAAGCCTGAAATATGAGTGACACCTGGTAAACTGAAAACAAATCAAGATTGACATACAAGTGACCCCTGTCAAAATGTTAACAAATAAAGACTGAAATATGAGTGACACCTGGTGAAATATAAACAAATAAATCCTCAATTTTGAGTGACACCTGGTAAACAGCGAACAAGTAAAGACTGAAATTTGAGTGACGCCTGGTAAACAGCGAACAAATCAAGACTGAAATATGATTGACGCACGGTAAACTACGTAAAAATAAAGACTGAAATACATGTATGAGTGTTGCAAACTGGAGTTGTCCGGGCATCACACATAATGAGGTCTTCATTTTCATATGCTATAGCTTTTAACCAAAAATAGTCTCTAAATCCTGCACTGGGTCATATACATATGACAACGTTTTTTCAAACAAATGTATATGAAAAAAATGCCACTATAAAGACAATACATTGACGCTGTGACAGTATCCATAATGTCAAACCTCCAAAATAACAATTTTACGCTGCCTATTAGTTTTAATTACAGATCTTGCCTAGTCTCTGGAGTTCGGACACATCTGTTTTGTTCTTATCCTGTTGATTTATTATCCGAGACTCGACGGGCGAAAACCTGTCTTTATGTGCGCGACCAGGTAAGGCTCAATCCGGCCTGCCCAGCTACAGAGACTTTCTAGAATTTTGAAATTTGGCCTTAAGCATGTTAAACTATAATGCAATACAGATAGCGAATAGCAAAGGGGCTGGCCAGCCAGATGCGCAGGCTTGTCTGCACCTTTGCTGCTCGCATGCAATAAAATCGGATTTTCCCGACTAAGCATATCATATACTACATGTATAGCTTTATTACCTAAATTTAGCGGTTTATGTCCTTACAATTAATCAGTGTTGTCCTTGTATATTATCACCCCTTCCTGCCAGTTCCAGTAAGATGGGACATGCATGTAGCTTATCAGAAGTAATAGCGGAATCCTGAGATTCTATAAACTCGTTCAAGTACATGCAACAGCTGAGAAAGACTCAAATAGTTTAATTTATCCATTTATGATGAATGGCATTAATAGAATATTTCCAAGCAAACAGTGGGTATCCTGAGCTGACGCCGAGTTCTGTGGTGTCTGATCTGTGTGTGCACTGTATGCCTATGTCCCACAAAAAGTACCTTAGACATATATAGGTTAAATACTGCATGTGCACACGTACCAGAGCTCACGTTTTTACCAACTCGCCTACGAACCAAACGTCAATTTTTTCACCAGAAGCATCAATGACTTATGGCTATGTCGCTAAGTGATTATTGAGGACTCAAAGTAATTATTTTACCATTGTGGATACTTTTCAGCTCAATTCAGTTCATAATAATACAAAAACTCTTCACTAACGTTTACTGTCGTGCCAACTAAGAGTGACAGTGACGTAATACTTTGTTTACAATTGCTAAGTTAAACACTAGAGTACATGTACACGTCACTTGAGCTAACGCGAATCGATAGATCACTTGTGTATTAATCCTATCCTGAGGATATGATAACTACACAAGTGATCTATCGACCATAAATCCCTGATAACTTTGTAAGCAAAACATGAAGTCACTGTCACTCTTAGCTGGCAGAACAGTAGTAGCTGATTCGCCGGACTACCTTCCCTTGTTAGATAAATTATCATTACCTATTTTTTATATTTTGTAAAATAATACATTAAAATTGTAAATGTATGGTTTAGTTTTTACATAAACACAATGGGAGCGCAGTGGCTCAGTGGTAGAGTGCTTGACTCGAGACCGAGGTGCCGCGGGTTTTAGCCTTACCGGCGTCACTGCGTTGTGTCCTTGAGCTAGAACATTAATCCTAGCTTAGTACTATTCAACCCAGGAAGACCCGTCCCTTTATAACTGAAAGATTGTTGATGGGATGTAAGGAATCAAATCAAGCAAACAAATAAACATAAACACAGCAAACCGCGAAGTATTTTGTTCATTTGTTAATCATGTCAATTTTATAAGAAGATTATATACATGTAAATAACTATTTCTATTCGTTCAACGGGGAAGCGTTGATTTGTTATAAATGTATGATTATAATGTACTGGTAATTGTTTAGTTCAAATAAATATATTGCAATCAAATAAACTACATAATAGCATCACACGAACACACTACTACATGCAAGTTTTATTTTTAAATTATTAACTCGAATAACATGGTACAAATGTTGGTTTTTTCACATTATATTACATGTAATATGAAATAAGGCACAACCTTTATGGCGAGCACAGCATGCTAGATCCAATTTTCTATATCATTTGCAACCACCACCCCCCCCCCCCCGAGGGCCGGGAAATAGCGGGGATATTGATTTTTCCATACGCAAAGCCCAGGTAAAATCTCTGCACTGCAGGGACTTTGTTTTGGTCAAATCCATGGTAAAAGTCCCCGCCATCGGGAATTACTTCCTGATTCATGGGCATTTATCATGAACCCCTGCAATAAACCTACTACAAAGTCGTACCGATAAAATAAAAAAAGGTGGCGGAATCTGGTGACATTCTTCTGTACACCATGAAATTTTTCCATCCGAAGCGTGGCAACCGATTAACTCAATATGACTGCAATCTATTTTAGATGGACATTCATTCTTCTTAATAGAATTTGATTATTCTCTTAAACAGTGATACGTCATATCCCGCTCTGGATCATCGAGGCGCTTTACGCATTCGGTGAAAACACCGGTAATTTTCCATTATCCCAACGTATTTTGGTGAATTTATACCTTGCAATATCTTTAAAACTACTCAAAATTTTGCGCTGAAATTTTCAGTGTCGATTAGAAATATGATTTTCTTTTGATAGATAAAGTGTTTTTTAAAATAATCGGACATCTTTACGGACATACTATTGATTAAAATTTCAGGATTTTGAACGCTTTTTAATAAGCGTCTGACATTATTTTCACCGAGTATCTCAGCGGAGCTCTTCAGCGTGAGGTTACATAAAGCCTTAAATACCCAGATGACTTAACAATAGAATTTGTCGTTCTAAGTCATGTAAACAGCCAGAATAAAACACTTCTTCAACTTACTCTCGATTTGTTGTCTTTCTGCCATATTGAAATCTCGCATCTTGCGGTACTTCAAATCCCAGGAAATATCCTGTCCAAACACCCCACTGTATCCCCGTAAAACCGGGTAAAACGAACCGCTATTTCCCCCGCTGCTTTGGCGGAAATAAAAAGCCGCGCATATCCAGGGCACTATCGGGACACCTTGAAGGTAAAATCAGGGTACTTTAGCCCCGCTATCCCCGGCCCTCGGGAGGACATGGTAGCAAATGACTGGTACATAAGTTCCACTAGTTATATTGTCTGTAGGTAGTGGTCTGGAACGACCCCTCTGGTAGCTCATACTAGTGTTCCAGAGATGGTTTGAACAGGACCACCTGAGAAGCTCAGTGATTAGAGCACTGACTCATTAGTGAGGGTCATGGGATCAAGCTTTTCCTGAGGTGGGATTTTCCCTTAAGGTAGTGGTTTGAACAAGAACACCTGGTAGCTCAGGGTGGTGGCTAAATGCTTTCATACAAAATTACAGTTGCTTCTGGCCTGGTTTTAAGAGTTGTAATAAGTGTGTTCTGGGACCCAATATGGGTCTGATGTGTGTTCGAGGAGGGTTGGGGCGGCGAGGTGGGACACAAAGTGACATCATAAGAATCAGTTAAATGTGTTACCCTTTTCTGTAAAACTGATATATAACATATTATAGCCCCTAGCCTTAGAGGCTACACCTCTAGCCTTTCAAAGCATGCTAGTCAAGAGGTACACTGAAATGCATAGAGCAGCGGCTCACTCAGTTGGTAGAGCGTTAGTCTGGAGATCGAAGGGTTGCTGGCTTGAGTATATCCACTGGCGGAGTCACTGTGCTGTGTCTTTGAGCGAGACACTTATCCGCCACTTAGTATTGATTCAACCCATGAAGACCAGTCCTGACATGACTGAAAAATGGTTGACTGGGACATAAAGAGCCAAACCGAACAAAAATGATGTACAACTCTATTCACAGGGATAGAATACATATATGTTATCTAGTGCAAATCTAATTTAAAAGCAGTTCAAGCTCTTGAAAACCTTTTAAAGTCCTTGATATATTAGAGAATGAACTTTAGAACATTTCTCATTTTTTGCACATTGTGACACAGTGTTCTTGTACAACTCAGTCACCATAATAATGTACCATCGGTAAACTGCTGATGATATCAAAAGGAAGATATTTAAGAACATTACTGAATTCATTGTTTTTGGCATTTTATTTATTTTAAAAATACTAGGATAAGTTATCTGATTTAAGAGTTTATTTCTATCAAGGTTAATCACAGCTCATCGAGACTGTATTGACACGTACTGTTATCATTATGTGTATAGAAAAAGACAAGTACTTGACAACGTCTCCCAGTTCGAAAGGCCACCACAAACAGCCTAATATTGTAGGTACCAGACATATAGTGATGCCCTGAATTTTCGTAGTTTACTAGATAGATAGATAGATAGATAGATAGATAGATAGATAGATAGATAGATAGATAGATAGATAGGTAGGTAGATAGGTAGGTAGGTAGGTAGGTAGGTAGGTAGGTAGGCAGGCAGGCAGGCAGGCAGGCAGGCAGGCAGGCAGGCAGGCAGACAGACAGACAGACAGACAGACAGACAGACAGACAGACAGACAGACAGACAGACAGACAGACAGAGAGAGAGATAGAAAGATAGAAAGATAGACAGACTGACAGACCGGTGGGAGGGTAGGGGAAGAGGTAGGGGTAGGGTAGATTAGATAGATAGATAGATAGATAGATAGATAGATAGATAGATAGATAGATAGATAGATAGATAGATAGATAGATAGATAGATAGATAGATAGATAGATAGATAGATAGATAGATAGATAGAATGACAGACCGGTGGGAGGGTAGGGTAGGGGAAGAGGTAGGGGTAGGGTAGATTAGGTAGGTAGGTAGGTAGTTAGTTAGGTATGTGGGTGGGTGGGTATTTAGGTAGGTAGGTAGGTAGGTAGGTAGGTAGGTAGGTAGGTAGGTAGGTAGGTAGGTAGGTAGGTAGGTAGGTAGGTAGGTAGGTAGGTAGGTAGGTAGGTAGGTAGGTAGGTAGGTAGGTAGGTAGGTAGGTAGGTAGGTAGGTAGGTAGGTAGGTAGGTAGGTAGGTAGGTAGGTTATAATGAATGGTGGCTGGGTTGGGGGATGGGGAGTGAGAGAAACAGAGAAGGGGACAATTGTACTTTGCTCTGTTAAAAATTAGTTTCCAATTTTTACAAATAAAAAGGGCTGCTGCCCACGTTTTAGAAAGTGTGTCAAAAGCATATGGCACTACAATATTAGCATATTTAGATGCAAACGCACCATTGCAACTTTAACAAATCCAGTATAGAGACCGACAAAAAACAGTCTAGCAGAGAGAGAGTGCCGTTTTTCTATGCATAATCCGTACTGTACAACCCCTGGGGTCTTCTGGACAGGGAGCGACAATACTGGGGAGTGTCTTTCTGGAGAGAGAGCGTCAATACTGGGGAGTTAAAACGTACCAGTTAATAGTGCTAGGGAGTTTATATGTGCAGACCGATGCATTATGGGTGTTTATTGACTCATTTTTTCGTCTGGTAACTACATCAACAAATAGCCCGCTTCAATTTTGTTGGTTTCGTCTTAACACTGAAGTATCGTCAGTCTTGTTCGAATCAAAGTTGGAGAATGTATGAAAACGCTTGTGATAGAATAGAAAAAAAATGAGTTGACTTTGAACTAATTTTCGATTTCTTCATTTTCTTGTTTTAAAAAATAGCGCCTTGCAATCAATTCGCCAGTGACGTAACAGCTGGTACCATGCGTTTTAATGTTGTTTCGTTTAACTTGTCCAATGCCGACGGGAAACAGCTCTGATTCACCGGATACGGAAGAAATTTCATGGACAACAAAACCGGACCATGAGATTTTAAAGATACACTGTGCATAAACCCCTAGCCTATTTTGGACCATATCTCTACCGTAAGAGCTCACGTTGATCGCATAGCGCGAAGCTGTGCTCGCTATCAGTAGTCCGAATCAAAGGGAGGCGGCCATTAATTCAGGAAATGACTTACAAAAATGCTGACAGCTTATACTGACTGCCTTGAAATTGATTAGAACTGTATATAACGATAATCGTAAGAAAATTTTGTTTAAACCAACCCAAGATAGAAAAAAAATCCTTTAGTAATTCCTATCCTCTGGTTGCTTGAAGAAAAAAAAACTTACGGAATATAACCATAATAATCTAGATCTGAGGGCAAAAGTTAAGATCGGGTACGCGATCCTCCACGACCCATAAATGCAGTTACACACGAATTTTGGCATTCCTACATCAAATGCTCCGAACATGTGAACACTCAAAACACTTAACACTAAGGACAGACAGCGTGATTACTATATGCATCCCTTTGGGCGCATGAAACTATATTTATCATGACCGTCATAAGACAGTACAAGAATTCGTTTCATATAATTAGGATGAACATTACATAAGTACGTTTAATGATGTGAAGCCCGCTGGCGTGTTTTGCCAATTAAGGATTGTTTGACTTTGGGACGTTTAACTGTTAGATTTTGAGCACGACCTTTATGCTAACAGTTTTCCCTACGGTTAAGTTGGGTTCGGTCAAAATAATCTGGAAAAACGAATCCTTTAGAAATTGAAATTGATGTGTGATTTACAGTTAACGCCTCCCTTGGGTAAATTAAATTCGCTCCAGTTTGCTTCGCGCTATAGTTAAATCTACATATTCGCCCCAGTTTGCTTCGCACAATAGATAAACCTACAGGAAAGAAACGTTTGAGAACCAGTCCTTGTAATATTTGGTTTCCCACTGCAAATATAAAATACCATGGCCGACCGCAATAAATCCAGATCACAAACGACTGTTGTCCACAACGACTGGTTGTCATTGCCTGTAGTTAAAAAGACAAGTGAGTATGATCTGGAAATATCAAAATTACAGACCATCCCAGGGCACGGTGATGAAAAAACACAGAACAGAGATAGCCACAAAACAATCAAAATAAAGCAATCAGCTAGCCTCTCTCTCTCTCTCTCTCTTAGCAAGATGATTGCTAAAATAGAAAGGAAACAATAAACAACACGGAAATCCAAGGACCCAACATAAAACCACCACACCCAATGAATGTAACAACGCACAATGTTTCAAACCATAATTCTTGTACATCACTATAAGCGGCTGCATTGTCCATACTTTTTAAGATGTCGAGAAAATTATCTGCTTGTTTGCTTCCTGTTGAGATTTTTTATACTCAGTTTATTCCGCCTTGGTTATTGGCATCACCAGCGTGTTTTATATAGAGGATCTGACATTAGTGCTCATGTTTTAGTGAATTTATTAAACAAGTTGGGGAAAAGAGATAAAATGCGAGGCTTGCCGAGCATTTTATCTCTTTTTCGCAACGAGTTTAATAAAATTCAATAATACAAGAGCACGAATGTTAGATTCTATTTATCATATGACATTAGGATTACTTTGAAATCTCATTTCTGACGTAAAAAACGTTATAATTTTAACATAATGTACGCAACGTTGTTATGGACGTCATAACGTTTCCCGAAAATCGATAAACCACTAGTGGTTTACAGATTTTATTGCATGGCGTTATTTCACTCCCAGACGCGATGTCATATGATAATGTAAGTTTAAAATTTGGATCTGTGTATTTTGCTTTACCCATCAGTTACTTTTCCGAAGCATGTACAGATACTGTGATAGAAACACACATCTACTAAAAATTATAGGTGTAAAAGCCCATGGCCGAAAGTGTAATGTCGCACAGAATGTTAATTGTGTACATTTTCTTCTTTTGTAAAATCATGATAATAGAACTTTCATATGCATTTCAAGGAATAAATGTTTTCAGCATGTCTTCAGCTGATTCTTAAAAATATTGGTGAAGTTTATCTGAATTTCCATTGCACTATTGTATAGAAGAACACAATATGATCATCAATTTGAACACTGTATTTTCATTGTAGAAAAATATAAGTTTTGGCGGAAAACCTTGGTGCTGGTTGAATCATTTCATTATTAGTTACCTAGACGGAATGTTCTTGCCCACCTGATAACGACATCTGAGATTTTACCCTGGGAGAGTATAGTTACTTTATGCCTGCGTGTAGTATAGTCAAATCTATTATTGTAAATTCGGAAATTTTCGCGAGGGTTTATTTTTGCGAAACTTCACTATTCGCGAAAATTAAATGCTCGCGAAAATTTCCGAATTTACAGTATCCCGAGGTGCAGTGGACGACCTGGGGCACTATTGCACGAGGTTGAAGGCATAATTAGCAGCGTTCCTTAACTGGAGTTGCTGTATACGATGTGGTTTTGTTGCGAAACAGAAAATTTTACCTAATCTGCTCAATTGCGGTCACAAAGTGTTCTGCCTGTTTTAACTAAGATAAGGAGTACCCATACTTTATATTTCTGACCGTAAACAACGAAGTTATTGGGTGTTTGAAGTTGCAAAAACATGTCTCATTTTTGTCATTGTTACATAATGTCTCGTGAACGCGCATCTGATAAGCGAAGCGGGAAAAGTGCCTGTCAATACCGGCAATAGTTCAGTGACTCATGAGATACCAAGAAGTGGACTACTCAGTATATCAATGGTTTGGTAATAGAATATCTTATCTTATCCATGTTATCCTACCCAAGCTGTCACGTGAGTGCTGTACATTGGTTGTATTGGAACTCACACACATGTTAAAGTAATTATGTCATGTCGCATCTTCAGTACCTACCAAGTTTTATCATGTCTGGGCAGTATTTCAATGAGATATATGTTCATGATGTTTGCTAATAACTAAGGAAGCATTTGAAAAAAAAACTCATTGAGGTCATCACTCTATCAAACAAGGTCAAGGCCAGACCCAAGTTCGAGTCCATCCCCGCAATTCTAGAGTGCCCGGTTGAGTCCTATTGGAACCTATTGGAACCAAGTGGTCTATTTTTTTCTCGAGGGGCTCCATGCCAGTAGTTCTAAAGAAACCTATAGCCGTTCTCGAGAGGGGGTGTCCGTACCAGTATTTCTAAGGAACCTATAGCCGTTTTCGAGAGGGGGTGTCCGTACCAGTATTTCTAAGGAACCTATAGCCGTTCTCGAGAGGGGTGTTCGTACCAGTATTTCTAAGGAACTTATAGCCGTTCTCGAGAGGGGGTGTCCGTACCAGTATTTCTAAGGAACCTATAGCCGTTCTCGAGAGGGGGTGTCCATACCAGTATTTCTAAGAAACCTATAGCCGCTCTCGAGAGGGGGTGTCCGTACCAGTATTTCTAAGGAACCTATAGTCATTTGTATTTTTTTCAGGGGGGTGGGGGCTCAACTTTAGGTTTTCTTTAAGTCTGACTACATTTGTATCTGTGAGTCATGAGCCTTTTTCTTTGTTTCGTCATGGTGTGATAATTTGATCAGTCTGAGAGTGTTTCACCATGATAATACATTGCATTAGTTAGAAGGCCTTTCTTGTACTTCAACAACAACTAGGGCGAATATTTGGTACCAGTAAATGCATTTAAGTCCCCCGGTGGCTTGGGCTGCCCGTTCTAAGGCAGTGGTTCTGTTGTTGTTGACTTATTGTTTATTGTTACTTCCATTATGGGAGTCTGTAATTGTTCTATGTTTTGCTGTACGTTACTTTATGTCCATTCTAGTATTGCAATCATCTTGATGGGGATGAGAGAGCTGGTTGCTTTGCTTAATTTGTCTTCCTGGTGTCTCGTGATGGTTGAGTGCCCCTTCCTTGCGGTACCATGGGGTTGTCTGCGGTTTGTGATTGGGGTATTTCCTGTGATCATACTCACTTACTTTTTCAGGGGGGGAGGGGAGTCCGAACCCATGGACCCCTTACGCTCCGCCAATGCTATTTCGAACCCACGACCACGACAACACCGCCTAGCACTACACCAGTCATCGACACTACCAACTGCGCCACTGAGACATCCCCTCAAGGATGTTCAAGTAGCGCTGATATTGACGACGACCAATGCAGTACACGCCGTATATTGGTTTCTTTTCAATGCATGGTATCTGTTTCGTTCGCAAGTGAAATCCTGATGGATCCAAGGATACAAGTGAAATTAGATAAATATCAGAGGTGCGGAAATATAATTTCACAAACATCATTGCTTTCGAGCTACATAAGATCATTTAAGACTTAATTGGTGCTAATTTGGAGACCTGTCCACATGCTATAGCTGCCATTACGCAATTACTAAAGTGTGTAATGAAAATCGTAGACATATAAGGAAAAGCATCTAATGTTGGAATAGTGTTTTTCATAACAAAAGCAAATGCTCTAACAGGACTAAATTCACTCCCTCCGGGAGCAAATTCTTTCTTGCACACCGGATACGGATATCTGAGATTTTATCCTGGGTTAGAAAATCTTACCTAACCCAGGCTATCTTACCCAGGCTGTCACTTGAGGGCTACATACATTGGTTGTATTGGAACTCACGTACATTGTCGTCAAGTGACGTCATTGTTCTGTTAAAATGACGTCATCATGTGAAATTGTATCTTAGCGTATTCAGGGACTTTTGGAAGCTTATTTTTAAATTAAATAAAACTGTGGTGAGCAAGAAAAATAATACATTATTCGTGTGAGGGTAGGATAGAAAAATCTGTCCCTCGGAATCACCGTTTGTCATAACTCGGCAAGTCTCGTGATGCCAAATGGCCAAGCTCGGAACAGATTTTTCTATCCTACCCTCAAACTCATCATAGATTCTTATATTCTATTAAGAGTAGTCCCCATTTTGAAATTTCCAAAGGGGCGCAATTGACGAGAATCATTGCTCTTTTCATTAATATCCCTTTGTTGTGCGTAACAATATCATTGTTCCGGCTACATATGTACGCATATGCCTGTCGTTCGTAGATGAGTCGCGGCATGAGATTTCCAATAATTTGACATTTTGACAAGTGTAGACTCGGACGAGCCTCTGCAGCCTCCTGTTAAGCTTAGAAACGGTGTTCAGTCAGTAGCTTAACGATCATAGAATACTCAAGCGACTAGCAAATACTCTGATCAGACTGCGCGTATGCGCAGGCTGATCTGAGGCTTTGCTGGTCGCACATACCACATTGTTGGAAATCTCATGCACAGGCTCAAATGACTTTATTCGTGTGCGATACATACCGTTAATTAATGGGCTGGCTCACGTATTTTCTAAAACAGAATTTCTAGTGTGCCAAGGCCGTATTCATCAATATAGTATATGTGATTGATATTACAGTGTTTTATTTCAAGAAGTCTAGCAATCAATACTAATTAATGTTTATTGCTTCTTTGTACATGTGCCTGATACGATTTCCAACACTTAAAGTATTCAGATTACATTGTATAAAAGGCATCGTCACTAATAATTTGAAACATCTGATTTTGTTGCATGCCAGCAATAAAGGCGCAGACATGCATGTGGCTGCGGAGTCTAGTCAGCTTCTTCGTTATGCGCTCTCTGGAAAGTATTATAGATTCAATCCAAATAATATTACGAGAAAATGTTTGATGGGGAAGAGAGAGCTGATTGCTTTGCTTAATTTGTATTCCTGGTGTCTCGTGATGGTTGAGCGGCTCTTCCTCACGGTGCCACGGGGTTGTCTGCAGTTTGTGATTGTGGTATTTCCTGATCATACTCACTTACTATTTTTAAATCACAGATAAGATACCATCTTAAGGTATCAAGAGGAGGAGAAACTAGACTATAAGAATCCATCTTAAGTGTGAGAGTGGGATAGAAAAATCTGTCCCGGCATCACTAGGCTTGCCAAGTGATGGCAAACGGTGAACACGAGGGACTGATTTTTATATACCATCCAAACACGAATAAGAGATGCTTTTTATACAAAAATGTACCACATCTTTATGTTTAAAAAGGCTCCTGGAAGTTCCCATCTAAGCTAATATACTACATGACGATGTCATTTTAACGTAATAATTACGTCATTTGACGAGCATGCGTGTGAGTTCCAATACAACCAATGTAAAACACTAACGTGACAGAATGAATACAGTGTAAGATAACATGGGTAAGATAAGATTTTCTACCCCAGGGTAAAATCACCATTGGTTGTATTGGAACTCACGCACATTGTCGCCAAGTGACGTCATTGATATGTTATGGTGAAATTACATCTTAGCGTATTCATGGGCTTCTAGAAGCTTATTTTCAAATAAAAAACAGTGGTGGGCAAGGAAAGGATTCATTATTTGTGTTAGGGTAGGACAGAAAAATCCGTCCCTCGGGATCACCGTTTGGCATCACTTGAGGAGCCTCGTGATGTCAAACGGCGATCCTCGGGACGGATTTTTCTATCCTACCCTCACACTCATAATAGATTCTTATAAGAACAGTCAGCAGCCACAGTCACCGAGTTGAAGACTAAACTATTTAACTAGCCAATCTTTGCCTAGATTATTGTGCTGTGCAAACACATTTAATGACGATTTAGCTCACACACGAGGGTCTTGCACTCTTCATTGGGCTCGGAAGTCTTGAACGCTACGTTTTATAAACGATCAACAAAGTATTTGCCCTTTACCGAACACATTTTGTGACCTGTTAAGAAAGTTGAGAGGGTGGCAAAGGTCCGGAATCGATGCAATCAGGTACCACACCTGGCCCAGAACACCATATGGGTAAGTTACAAAAACACAAGAAAACACAAAACATAAGAGAGCCAAGGGGTCAGCCTTTTCCATGAAGGTATTCACAAGGTTGCAAGGAACAGACATTGCATCATTACATAAATAAACATGAAACATAAATAACAAAAAGGATCCACAACAGAAGCGCCGCATTGAAACGGTCAGCATAAAATTACTGTAGGGCTTAAACATGTTTAACAATACCAACTTTACCCTTAGTTCTGATTTGGATCAAGACATATAGATGTTTGGTTCGCATGAAGTATCCCTTACTTATAGATATATTATATCCAAGTACATACAAATTAAGATATAAAGATAAGATAAAACAGTGAGGACTCGTTGAATACTGGATCCAAAGAAATCCAGCAGTTAAATCCCGGTGAGCATGATCAAAGACAGGGCATTAGGCCACAATCCTTTCCTCTATAGATAAGTCTTTAAATCGGAACCGTCATAGAAAAGTAAGTGAGAATGATCAGGAAACACCACAACAATCACAAACTAACCAACTCACAGAACATCAGGACATTTTACTGTAACAAGACATTCAAAAGACAATAACAGCAACACAACCAGCTTTCTCTTCCTCATCAAAATGATTGCAAAACTAGAAAGCGCATAAAGCAATGCATGCCAAACTTTGACCAACACAGAACCCCAGTGATAAAGCAATAAATAAACAACAACAGAACAGCCGCCTTAGAACGGACAGCATCCTAAGCTACCGGGGATGGGGCTTAAATGCATTTTACTTGCGCCAAATCTTCGCCTAAGATTCTGTTGTTGTTATAATGTTTAATTATCTTTTTAAAATATCTTTTAAAATAAGAAAGAGGGCAAAGATCATGAATCGATACAATCAAGCACCACATCTGACCCAGGATACCAGCTATATATACTAGAGGACTTTGGAAACACATCATTATAATTTTGCAATTTTCTCACAAACGGTAAATGCGATTGAAAAGCTACTTACAGCTTTAAATGTGCAACTCAAATTTGGTATGAATCAGTCGTTAATTTGAATGTATCATACCGGACGTTGCTGGTGACGACACATGGTAGCATCCAACATCCAGTGCTATTCTTCAAAGTTTTGATGATGCTTTTTGGTTATTTTTGATCACACTGTAGCGTGTGTGATACCAATACTATTAATGCATTTTATTAACGTTTTCTAATCAATAGAAATTGATAACGACAATATTTTGAAAATAAACGTCATATTAAAACATCAGTTTACAGCTCATTTTGAGAAAACTCTCCATAAGTTACCTTTATTTTCACTCAAAATTTTGACATTGACAATTTACACCTGCAATCATATGGCTATTAGCATGTCAGGAATACTTTGTCACGTGATTGTGAACGTCTTTAAAACTAACTTTATCGTCACTTGCACAATACAAAAGAAACGTGATGCACGATGTAACTTAATCAGAATATGTCATTTGTAAATGGTTATTGCCCCTGCAAACAAAACCGAACGAAAATATATAAAACTTTGAAAGACTCAAGATGTTGAATTTTATGGCTAGACTATAGTAATCAGCGTGAGTTGAGTATATCGGCATTTTAAATGGGCAATAATTTGAGTATAACGTACTGCCAATACATTTAAAGTCGTTCACTGATGACTGTTTAACCGTCAAAGAAGCACATTGACATTATCTTTGAGTCAAGAAACAAAACTAAAGAGGTTTAACTTGTTTTTGAATTGGTGTCCTTCGGAATCGTAAACCCCTTGTTTATAAAAGCCGTTATTTCAATACTTTTAACTAACTTTTCAACCATAAATTGTCTAGGGCACACTAAAAGCTTGACAGACCTTAATGTTTGAGCAAAAACGAATTTAGTCTGGGTGATGCGTTCAAAAAATCCTTAAGTATATTTTAATTTGTTTAGAAGTTCACCTTAGTTTGAGGTCCTACCCACTGGTGTGCAATTAAAGAGGTAACCAGAGTTGTCAACCGTAATTGGATTGACCACCAAGCATGATTTCTGTCTCACAGTAAGTAAGGGTGCAAAAATCAGGAATCGATACAATCAAGTACCACACCTGACCCAGGATACCAATTGGAAAGTGACAAACTAACACTGTTAGTTAGACACCACAAACGAGATTCAAGAGATCAGCCCTTTCCCAGCAGGTGTCCACAAGGCACATATACACAGACGCGCACAAAGGCGTAGCAAACACAAGACAGAAGAAATATAAAATATCCACAAAAGATGTACCGCCTTAGAAAGTTCAGTAAAATATTTTACTGGAGGGCTTAAACCAGTTTCACGACGCCAACCTCACCCTTAATTCTGACGTGGACCAGGACACAATTGGGAAAGTGACAAAATACAACAAACACGACTGCCAAGAGGTTAGCCGAATACATTAATGTTGTAGCCATTGTTTTAATAATAAGAAATTAGTTTACTGAAATGCGCTGAAAAAATATAAGTGAAAGTCCACTTCAAACCAGATAAATAGATTGTTTATATTATATGTTGGTCAGACCTGTTGACTTTAATTCTTTCTAGAAAGCACTTTCTTGAGCCTTGGATATAAAAAAATATCACAGGGACTCAGGTCAAGTGAATAAGGTGGAAGGTTTAAAACTACGTACCACCTTTTTTGAAGTCCGAAAAAAGGTAATACTGTCACACTTGTGAGAGGATGCGTTGTCAGTATAAAATCGACCCCTGATCATCCATTGCTTGGATTTTCCTATTGTAAAACTTTCACTTTTATTCAGTGTAGTTTCCTTGTAAAATCACCCTGTGAATGTATGTTTAGATTGACAAGGCACTTGAACAACTGGCCTCGAGGTTAGAAAACTTGAGTACAGTCTTAAAATCAAAATAAAGCGCAATGAGTGGCTGCTTGCGGACACGTGCCCGCAAGTAGCCAATCATTGCGCTTTATTTTGAGTGTGAGACTGTACTCAAATTTTATAACCTCGATGCCTGGTCTACTAGAATTGAAGAGAAATGCGCACATCATCGTTTTTGAACCTATTTGCTTCCACTGCATATGATCAGCCCTTCTCTGTGACCCAAACATGTTCAACACAGTTTCGTTAGTTTGTATCTGTTCCGGAGTTCCCTGTCATATTTATGGCGTTGCTTCCTTTGATCCTCAGCGAGCGATTTGGAACCAAACACATGTACTTGGACCAAACATTTTCCAGGTGCAGGCGATTTGCCTCTGAATTGCCTGTATAACGGGCCAAAACGGGTCTCATCTACTCGTATAGATACATTTCCAAGCGCTTTAGAAACCTAACATAAACATGTGCACATTGAAATGACACGAGGTCCATATCTCATATTAACCTTGACCTAATTAATGCACTGTTATGAAGCAAGCTGTCTTTGAATCGACGCTTAAAGTACCCTTTAATAGTTTAATGCCCTTTAATGGCATGCTTAAGATGATCAGATATTAAGTTTTTACCACATTTAACGCCTATTTTTATTGTCATTTTTTTCAATAAAATCCGGTAAACATAAATGTCACGAATTAATAGGAATAACCAACTGACTGTTTATATTCTCTTACTGCACTTTGAAAAAATAGTGGGAGCGCATCTGGCAAATCGATAATGTAGTTTATGGTACTTGCCTGGAAAACGACACTCGCTTACTGTAGTATTGCACTTCAAACGGGAACACAGTTTTTCGTTATTAAAACTTTACATGAAAGTTACTTCACACTGAGAGTTTGCATGAGCATAGAAATAACAAAACCCTAACAAGATTTAAATTCCGGCAGAGAATGATATCAATCTTAATGCCCTGATATCATGTAAAAAATAAATGACTTAGTTTTTGTTGGTATAAAATACCCTTTCATAACCCATTTGTACTGTCAGTGCAATTCATTTTGATGGAGTTCGCATTATTTACTCATTTATAAAATGTCCATTAGTCAGTCAGGTGCATAACTTCCAAAAGTTAAAAAAATATATCACTTAAAGCAGTTAACTTTTTAGCAACAAAAACAAAAGTAACCTATTTGGGTGAAACTGTTTTTTTTATTCATCTGCATATTCCGGAGTTACCGCAATTTTCACGGCCATGTGGGTATTTTTATCTGAAAGACCTATTACATAGCTTTACGATTATGCAATAAAATTGTGTACGCATCGTCTAGAAATTTGTACGCGAGGTCATTGAAGATCAGAAAAATAAACTACTTTTTAACTTGAATAAGTTATATTTTTGACGGCCTAAAATTTGACCTTGGCGTAAATAATTTCAGATGTAACATAAATAAGTTTTTTTCAATAGCCTCACTTTGAACTCATTGTTGAAAAGACACAATTTTAACTTCTTCAAGTGATACATATTGTAACTTTTACAGGTTATGCCCCTGACTGGTGGTGATTACAAGCAGACGTTTTTCGTTTTTAAGGCACCAACTGATATGGTTTACACTTACATGTAAATTCAAGCTGCTTATATAGGTCTAGGAATAGTGGGTTACTTTTGCATTTAATGTCTACCAAACAATTTCATTTAGTCTGCTTCCGTCTTTCTAGACGTCTGTGTGTTTTGTACATGCGTCTGTATGCGCGAGCGTACAATTAGACGGACACAATCATGGAAATACGAATACCATAACAGATGGACGGGAAAATAAACACGCAAACAACAGCATTTTTAATTTTGTATGTGTAAACCAATCAAAATTGAGCTGACCTTGCTCGATGTTTACATTGTTATCATGGTTATGGTTCATTACTACAATTTGACTTTTCTGATAAGACTTGTCTTGCAAATCTAAAAGTGAGTGTTCGTTTAGCTGTTAAAATCCAAATTGAATTGAATATCTAAATCTGACCCTTTCACTGATCCACATTTGCGCTGCGGAGCAGGTTGTGTAGAAAGACGCTGAGCGAAGATATGAGTGTCCAGGGCTGGTGTGCCAGGTTTGGCGTTTTATATAGCTGCGAATAACTGGTCAGTGTATATGCACCTGTTTGACCGTTGATATTTTGAAAGCCGTTTGCATGAAATAAACGGATACTGATAGTTATCACCTTTTAAATGCATTGAAACGTTTACAAATATACATTTGCCCATCTGTACACACAACTGTTTGATTGATTTATTTATTTTTATTTATTTATACTATATTTCAAGAGGGTGATACATTTGGCATGAAAGCCATTCTACCATGTGGCCCTCTGAACATAAAACATATGAAAAACAAACTATATACATATATACAAATAGCAAATACAAACAGTGTACACTGTTTAAGTTTTCGCCATTATCTAAAATACGAAACAATTAATATGTTCTCTTGCCTGTGCTCTATACGGGGGAAACAGAGAATGTGACGGAAGGACAATGCACATGCGTCACACCCCTGTTTCTCACATATAACATCACCTATGCTCAGTTTACATAGATTATAATTGTAATTAACCTTTTGCTATCGCATGCGACCACAATTCAACAGAATGTGGTCGATTCTGAGTGCACGATTATCAAAGACACTTCATAGTTGCCAAAATGGATACACACAGAAAAAAGAACAGTATCAATTAGCTTAAACCTGGGTATATAAAACATCTCGCATGATATCATTTAAAACCATTAAAAAGGATTAATATCGCATGATATCATTTAAAATCATTAAAAAGAAATATGTTAAGTGGCTTTAAAACAACAGATATTCATTTAGAAGACTTCTTTGGCAGCTCTTTTGAATTCATTTAAAGATGGTGCCAATTTTACAGCTTTAGGGAGGCTGTTCCAAAGTTTTGGAGCTGAGGAAGTAAAAGAACCTGTATAGAATGCAGTCCTGGCTTTTGGCTGTGCTAGAGAACCATCCTCAGACGATCTAAGTGTTCTATTATTTATTTGAGCTTTCGGTGTGAGTAAATCTGATATATAAGATGGAGTAAGATTGTGAAGTGCTTTATAAGTCATGACAGATTTATTATAATCAATACGATGTTTTACAGACATCCATCCGAGACGCTGAAACATATCTGCCGATGGTGTAGTGAAGTCAGCTTTTAAGATTATGCGTGCTGCCCTTTTCTGTAGTTTATTTATTCTTTCAATATTTGTAATTGATGTTGATCCCCATGAGTTGGAGCCATAGTCTATCAACGGCAATATGTAGCTCTGATAAAAAAGTTTCTGTATATTTTCAGGAACATAGAATGATAACTGTTTTAGGAGTGTTATTCTTGAGGTAATTACTGAGCAGAGGTAGTCAATGTGGGGATTCCAGCTCAGGGTTTCGTCAATATATACTCCCAAAAGCTTATGTGAGCTAACGGTGTCAATTTGGTGATTATCGATGTTAATGTTTATCTTTTCTGATTTACATATATTATGTCTTGAACCAAGAGTCATTATGGTTGTTTTATTGTAATTTATAGGCATTTTATTATTTTTACTCCAATTTGTTACTTGATCAGAATCAGATTGTAGTTTAGTCTCTATCTGGGATTTATTTTTATCTGATATGTGCAGGGAATTATCGTCAGCATAAAAATCTGCTGTACAATGATTAAGAGACAGTGGTAGATCATTTATGAAAAGTAAGAATAATGTAGGACCGAGAATGGACCCTTGAGGTACCCCTGATAGTATCTGGGCGAACTCGGAGAGACCTTGTTCACTCATTATCGCCTGTAATCGAGTACTAAGGTATGACTTGAACCAGCTCAAAGAGACATCACTGAATTTATAATATTCAAGCTTTTTTATTAAAAGGGTGTGGTCGACCATATCGAAAGCTTTACGGAAGTCTATAAATAAAGTGCCAACAATATCGCCATTATCGATGCTTGTCATCCATTTTTCAATTAATTTGACTAGCGCAGTATTACAGCTATGCTTATGTCTGAAACCAGACTGACACGGGTGTATCAAATTATATCTGTTTAGGTATCCCATGAGATGACTGTTTACATGTTTTTCAAACAATTTTGAAATGGTAGGTAAAATAGAGATTGGGCGATAGTTAGATGGGTCCTCTTTTGCACCCGTTTTATAAATTGGGTATATCTTAGCAGTTTTAAGATGTTTGGGGAAGTGACCACTGTTTATACTCTTATTTATAAGATCTGCAATACTTGGTGATATAATTTCACAAGCCATTTTTAATATTTTTGGGCCTATTCCATCGAGGCCTGTAGCTTTCCGTGGGTTAAGTTTTCGGATAAACTTAGAGACTTGTGATGGTGTTATTAATGGAATTTTGAAGAGTGTGTCATTCGGTACTTTATTGTTTATATAATCAATAAGTTTAGAATGTTCATTAGGCTTTGATAAGTTTTCAGATTGCTCTATACGTTTGGAGATCGTCGCAAAAAACTCGTTTAATTTTGTTGCAATTTCATGAGACTCGGTAAAAGTTGTATTTTCTATCTGTGGCTGTTCTGGCAATGTTTTTGTTGAGTTTTGCGTACTGTTTTGAATGGCACGAATCTGTTGCCGTATTAACTTAGTATCTTTATTATTGATAACATTTGATGTAAAATGATTCGATTTGGCTCGCTTTATAAGCGTTTTTGTAAGATTTCCTCATAGATGCTTCCAAACTTATTCAACGTGTCTTCTCTAAACCTAAAAAACCAAAACAACAAAACAGTTTTGCTTGACCAGACGACAGTTTATTTAGCATGAGAGAGTAGATACAGCCATATGGATGGACATAGAAAAACGCGACACGTGACAGCATAAATACAGAATTGTTCATATACCCAAATGCTGTTTTTTTGTTTTTGTTTGATTTGATTCTTTACGTCCACTCAACAATCTTTCAGTTATGCGGGACAGGTCTTCCTGGGTTGAACCAGTACTAAGCTAGGATAAATGTGTCTTGCTCAAAGACCACAACGCAGTGACGCCGGTGAGGCTCGAACCCGCGGCCCTTCGGTCTCGAGTCAAGCACTCTACCACTGAGCCACTGCGCTCCCATATCATCTGCTGTATCTATAACATACGATTCTACAATATACGACTCTACTCGCCCAGGAAAAAAACAGAGATAAAAAACTTTTAAAGGTTGAAAAAAAACTCTGGAAACCTGTACCCGCTTGTCAATTGCAGAATCGGTTGAACGTCGGGCCTCATTCTTATCAAAATGACATACACGTATTTAAGTATAACGCTTGAATTTGAAAATTATTTTGTTTTGATTCGTAACGATTTTCAACTTTTTGAAATTTTTATATAATAATACCCTTTGAGATATTTATTTTTAGTTATCAATATCATCTTTAAAATTTGATACGAACGGTTCGATTGCGTCTGGTAGAATGAATATTTCGATACACCTCACTGCCCATGTATAATACTTACATCGCCCGATATGTATACTGTTTTACTTAAGAAACGTGAAGACAAATATTTTACGTTATACTGATCGTAACGCGTGAAATTAATAATCATCACAGGATAACACAAAATGAACTAATACTCCCACCATGACCTCTAAATAATGACCCTCGTTTCATTCAATACATTTACCGTAACAGTCACGCTTCAAAACGTTTTGTTGAAGTATAGATCGAGGGTTTGTCGCAAAAAGCTGCTACATGTATGTGCAGTGTTGGTGTATTTCACTTTTTTTCTTATTTTCTGATTCCTAATTCGATTCTCTATGGACGCCCGTTGCATTATTGGCCTTAATATATTAAAAATTCACAGAGATATTCAACATAACACAAAGGGGCTATATATTTAGTGACTAAGGACTAAAATATATTTAAATGTAAAAAGGGGCTATGTACATATTTTTCTTATTTGGGCATGTTATAATGTTGTTTTGTGTGATATAAATTCATAAAATAGAGACCAAACAATATCTCATATGTGTGCATTTTTATTCAATGATACTTCATTATTTGATTTCAATGTTCAATACAAAACTAAAAATGCATTTTTTTTCAAAACTATAAAATATGAACAAACCTTCGAAATGTGATGAAACAAAGAAGATGATTCATAAGGCAATGAAATCAGGAGCTGAAGAAAAGCACTAGTTTGATCACAGACAGGCATCAAACAACAACCCACTATTGAAATGTTTAGGTCAGTGTCGCCACAAAGTATTAACCTCCCCACATCACACATAATCATACGCATTCAGGAAAGTCCACCAGAATTGGAGAATCAAATCATGGCTCGGGTGTATGAAAGGAGCATTACACGTAGTACTGTGTACCAACAAGCTCCATTTTGTTAGCCGGGTCTGGCCATTTGCAGGTCAATAAGCTCCTAACACATGGACTGGAATCACTATGACCTGCTTACACTCTACCAGACCAAAGTCTTAAATCCTTGATAATGACAAAAATTAACAATGTTTCAAAGTAATATTTTAAGCGGTGTGTACATTGATGACTATATTTTAATACACGGGCCAACTGAAGGCTTGATAATTATTTCTAAAATTCAACCCTTAAAGCACTAATTATTACTATAGCAGACGACATATTTGCAACTTTCATCATTTTGGGTACAATAAGACATAGCAAAATCAACTGAAAATTATTGAAAAACAAAATACTTTTCTTTTAATAGTCGTAACAGTCTAATTTGCATTAATCTGACTGATAATTGTTATTAAAACAGAATATTAGTAATCCAATATTGTAATAAAGCAATGTATGGAACCACTAGCAAGGTGATTCCACGAGTCATTTAGCTGACCTGTAATAGAGGTTAATGTCCATCTTTTAATGTCCATTACTGTAATATGGCAGCCCCCAGTTGTTAAGATTAAGGCAATCATTCAGAACACTGCCATAATTGCCTAGATGTCCCATGGTTGCTAGTGCAGCCTCACCACAGCATTCACTGTTCTTATAAACGGTACATAAATCGTTATTTGAACCAGCACATGATATTTCAGTACCAGGACGAAGACTCGGGTGAGCCTGTGCAAATGTACAGACTCACCAGAGCCTTCTCTGCATAGAAAATATTAGAGAGTAGTAATCGTTTTTGGATGTTATTTCATGGGACTATGATAACATAGCTGCAGCTGTGCTTAGACATGCAGAATATTCCTGAAGTTAGGCAGTCACAATAAAAAAAGGCACCTGCCACTGTCAACCTCCTCAACTGTGTTGGGTTTGTTGGTCAAACCATGAATTAAAACGCCAATTGCATGGAAGAGCCATAAACTGCAATGTAACTGACGGTTTGTGCGCATTGGGTCATCAAAACTAAAATAAATGCAAACTTATAAAGAAATCATACAGTCTATAGGCATAGAGCTTGTGTTTTTGGTACACTGATGAAGGCTCAAGCGTGACTCTGCAAATATGTAGCCTCACCAGAGCTAGCCCTGTTCGCACTTTCAGAGTGTTTCCGCCTATTTTTCAGATTGGCCCCAAAACTTTTAATTTAATGAGTCTCAGATTGTTTGTCCGTTATGAAACATTACAATAGTTAAGAAGCCTCCATGCGAGCTTAAAATTTTTGTGCTTCAACAACAGCAGAATCTAGAGCGAAGATTTGGAACCAGTAAAATGCAATTTTAGCACCCCGGAACTATAGGTTGTTGTCTGTTCTAAGGCAGTGATATTGTTGTTGTTGATTCGTTGTTGATTGTTACTCCCATTACAGGATTCTGTAATTGTTCTATATTTTGTTACTTTATGTCCTTTTTTGTTTTGCGATCATCTTGATGGGGAAAAGAGAAAGCTGGCTGCTTTGCTAAGTTTGTCTTCCTGGTGTCTCGTGATTGTTGTGTGGCTATTCCTCTCAGTGTCATGGGTTTGTCTGCAGTTTGTGATTGTGATACTCACTATTTTGGGGGGTCATTCATGCGAATAGCGATGGCTTTGGCGAGTCTCCACATTTGCTTGGTCTAGTCTGAGCCTTTGTCACAGTTAACAATTCTCATGTGGTGACTCAAATGGCGATTGAATGCCTTTTTATACGAGCAGCGAAGTATCTGGCGAGTCTGCAGATTTGCACAGGCTTAACATAGCTTGTGTCACTGTACAACATCTCTGCCTTAAATGGCGATTTGTGTGCTATTTACGCCAGCAGCGAATACTCTGGTGAGTCTGCACATTTGCTCAGGCAAAGTCACTAGACAATGTAATAAATATCAAGATCTCTTGTGCTGGCAGCAAAGGCTCTTGGGAGTCTGCACGTTTGCACACCCTCGCCGGAGCTTTCTTGATAGTAACGAAATATCATGTGCTGGTTGGAATGACGATTTTTGTACCGTTTATGTGAGCAGCGAATGATGTGGTGAGTCTGCACCAACAACCACAGAACTTCTGTGCAACCATCAGTGCGTTGTATCAATGCGTAAAAAAATGCTCCCAGTACGTTGTCATAAAATTCCTCAATAAAACGTTAGCTAGTTTACCAAGAAAAAAAGATTCAAAGTGGTAATCGTTTTTTGGATGTTATTACATGTAAATATGATAACAGCTGTGCTTAGACATGCATATTTGCCTCAATTTAGGCAGTTACACTAGTCTAGAAAAAAACACCTGTCACGGCAAAACTCCAGAACTTTGTTGGATTTGCAGTCCAAACCATGAATTAAATCACCAATTGCTTGACAGAGATAAAAACTGCAATGTTACCGGTAGTCTGTGCGCCAGGTGTCATCACAAATAAAATAAATGCAAGTTTATAAATAAATCATAAAGTCAACAGATATAGATTTTTTTACCTTTTACGCCACCACCTATGCTGAAAAATGCAACCACCAGCTCGTTGTAGCAACCACCGGTGCGTTTACATTGACCAGTGTTGGGTCTAGTGTCTTATCTGAAGCTTAGTTCCTAGACAAAGATATCGGTATCGTAAACTTTGCAAAACCTTTTCTAAAGTTTATTGACGATACTATGATTTGATATCAAAATTACAAGTCGGACTTAAACCTCTCTTGCGCTAAGGACGTTCCGAACATGAATTCGATGGTGATTTGGTATATAAATTTAAGAGGATTGCTGGCTCTAATAATTTTTCAACGCAGTTCTTTAAAATAATTTCCCTTGATAAAAAAGATTGGCCATAAAATTAATGTATTGCAACAGACTGGATGCTTGGTGGTCAACCTTATCACGGTTGGCAACTTTGCTTTCCTCTTTAATTGCTCGCCGGTGGGTCGAACTTCAGACTCTATAAAGGTTACGACTTAAAGACTTATCTATTAGCCTGATGCTTTGGCTGTTGTCAGGCCCACGGGGGCTTACTTGTTGGATTTCTTTTGCTCCGATATTCTCTGTTGAGTCCTTACATGTATCATTGCTTTATGTCATTTTTATATCTTGATTTATATGTTCCAGGAGATGATACATTGATAAGTTAGGGGTCTGTCATGCAAATTAAACATCTATGTGGCTTGAACCACATCTGAACTAAGGGTGAGGTTGCGCCGTTAAACCGGTTCAAGCCCTCTAGTATTTTTGTTTACTGACCGTTCAAAAGCGGTATTTCTTTTGTAGATCATTCATGTTATTTCTTTCGTGTATTTGTTATGCTTTTGTGCGCGTCTGCTTATTGCTGCCTTGTGGTCACCTGCTGGGAAAGGGCTGACCTCTTGGCTCTCGTTTGTGATGTCTAATTGTGATGTTCTTACTTTCCCATTGGAATCCTTGCTCGACTGTAGGGATGGGTAATAACTGTTCGCCTGTGCGATAAAGTCCACTGTCGCATTTGCGGATCGAATCGTATAATGGAGATGACATTTACTAATACTTGTTATAAATAAATGCTTCTTCTTTTATGTTTATGGAGCATAAGTCTAATTTACCTGAACTTTACGAATCTATATCGATAGTGATGCTAATAGATGTAACATCCATATGATTTGCATATTTTCTCCATTAGCTGTTGATTGCTTGAATGCTGTAGTATTATACAAATGTATTAAAAGGTAATTGAGATGTTTGTAATATCAGAACATACAACAATCACTTTAACTGCGTTGATGCACATTGACATGATAAACGTTGTCTATCTCACTGTTGGTATCTTTATCAGGTCAACGTGACATTGCACGTTTTAAATGGCGATAATGACGTTGAATCAATGCAGTAGTGTTCTTGACCAACTCGGATGCCGGGCCATAAAAGGGGGGTATGCTATTTTAACCTCTCAATGCAATATGATGCAATTGACAAGGAAACAGACTGATTAAAATATAAAATCAATGCTGCGTATACCGTATTACAGGGTATAGTTCTTATTCAAAATATTTGCAGAATTATTCTTGGGGTAATAATTAAAGAGGATATGAGATGGAGTAGACATGTTTGCAATATTTTCACTAACGCTAACAGAAACCGGGCGAGTGGTGGCCCAGCTCGACAACGCTTTTTTCTTAGTCATCAACTGATTTTATAGAGGGGAAAGATGGTCATATTGCTTCTCGATAAGGAAACGCAGCATACAACTTAAAACAGGCCACCACCGGCCCGTCATCAGCGGTCCAACATTGAATACTGGCTGGGTAACTTTGTGACTTTCCAAAGGGCCTGGGGCCAAAGGGTCAAATATCATTAAAATTCAATTACTAAGTCAATTTCAAATATTTTAAACCAAACTTTGTGTGTCTTCTCACAAATGAAATATATAAAATATATCAGACGGGATTTTTATTCCGTTGCCTGGGTCATGCCCCAGGGGTCGGACTTTTGGGGTACTGGGGGTTGGAAGAGGTTATTTTTTTCCGGAATTCAACCACATTTAGTGTATGAGTTACTCACATGAATGGCACATGCAACGGCACAAAATTGTTGGTCCCCGCCCCCCTGGGGAGGGGCCAAAAGGTCAAATATTATTTAATTTTAATTACTAAGTCAATTACAAATAATTTTAAATCAAATTTGCGTGTTTTCTCTCAAATGAAAGATATAAAACATATCAGACGGGATTTTTATTAAGTCACCTGGGTCATGCCCCAGGGGACGGACTTTGGGGGTAAAGGGGGTCGGGGTCATTTTTTTGTTTTGAAATTCAATCAAAATTGATGTGTGAGTGACTCACATGAATGGCACATGCAACGGCACAATTTTTTGCCCCCCCCCCCCCCCCGGGCCCTGGGAGGGGGCCAAAAGGTCAAATGTCATTCAATTTCAATTACTAAGTCAATTTCAAATAATTTTAAAACCAAACTTTGTGTGTCTTCTCACAAATAAAATATACAAAACATTTTTAAAATTAGATTTTCATTGGATCACCTGGGTCATGCCCTAGGGGTGATGCTTGGGGGTCAAAACTTCAATTTTCTGAACATGTTCATGTGGCATATCAAATTAAAAGGGATAATCAGCAGATCAGAATACAAAAACATACCCTAGGATCAAACTGGTGACCTTAAGGCGGGGCCAAAAGGTCAAATACCATTGGATTTCTTCGCGAGCGTGGGGATTTGAGATGGCGCGCCATCGAATGAGTTCTAGTTTATATTACTTGAAGTATAATTCGCATTCTTGAACAATTAGCGTAGGACGCTGTGTCGAAATATTGACCCCCGTGTGCCGTTTTGGGTAAAAGTTATTCCTATCGATTTTCAACTAGAGAAATATAACCCATTTATAGTGTAGACTGCTGTGTCAAAATTTGGGCTCCCGTGTGCATTTTTTAGGCAAAGGGGAATCCTTTCAATTTTCAACTAGAGAACTATATACCATTCAAGGAAAAAGATGTTTCCATTTTTTTTCTTGCAGTAGTAATGTCACCGTGACGTCACAAAATGACGTACCGTCTTTTCACATGAATCAAACAGCTTATATCTGCCAGTGCTATATAGACCTAAACTAATCGCATTTTTTATGTTGTTTACCGCTTTTAAGTGGTACACAAATCTATTATGAAAATTTGATTCAATATGGGCTTCAATTCTACAAATGTACGTAAAATTGACGTGGATGTGTTGCCAGTATGCAGGAAAAACATACTGTGTATAAAACTATAATTCCTGAAAATTGTGTGTGCCTTGCGATTAAAATCAAATGTTCGCATAAATTTATAATTCTCGCTAAGCTTTTTGAAACATGTTAGCTCTCTGGTGGTTGAGGCGTTTGGCTGTTACATCGTATTAACTACGTTACCCCTCAATATTTAAACAACAATAATGTAAAGAAGGTTGTTAAGGTTGTGCTTGAATTATTCAAAAATGGCCAAACATTCATTTAATATACAAGAACATTTTATTCTCAATAGATACTTATGTTTATAAAAGCTAATTGGGCCCATTGTGAAAAATCACCATGGGGCAGCTCGAAAATTTCCCATTGCGATTTATTTTTGCCGCAGAGATTAGCAAATCCGCACGTATATTTTGACCTTTATTTGCGAATCCCTGGGGAGAATTTCGCCACAGAGTTTATAAAGAAATCTAATGTTCATATCATCGTTGAAATGTGAAATAATCTCATGACAATGACTTGTAAAATGAATGTTTGATATTTCCCTGCGGATGTTTGAAAAAGTCCCCGCCATGTTTTCAAAGAACAAATCTCTCAGTTGTTGTAATGCCTACTCTTGCAATGATTTCGGTGTTCAAATACATTTTAGATTTTGTTTTTCCCTGAGTGGGATGTTTTTCTATGGGGATTTTTCCTGTGGGATTTTATTCCATGACAAAGTAATGTTTCTGCATTTATTCACATTTACATTATATACAGTAGGGAGCGCATTGGCTCAGTGGTAGAGTGCTTGGCTCGAGACCGAGAGGCCGTGGGTTCGAGCCTCACCGGCGTCACTGCGTTTTGGTTCTTGAGCAAGACGCATTTATACTAGCTAAGTACTGGTTCAACCCAGGAAGACCCGTCCCTGATTAACTGAAAGATCGTTGATGGGACGTATAGAATCAAATCAAACATACATTATATACAGTGTATCCAGCTCAGTAACTGCATTCTACTTCAGTTCACTTCTCTGGTCCTGGCCTTGAGGTTATAAAACTCAACTCAGCTGAGCAGGTAATTTATCCTGCTTATAAATGTTAAAATGCCAACTATTGTTGGCATTTTAACATTTACTAGCATGGTAAATACATCATATGAGAGCTGAAAAGCAAAAAAAAACCCTATCCTTTTCGTTTTAGTTTTTATGAGCAGTTGAAATGTTATACTTAGTTGAGTTGAGCAGTATAATGCTTGTCTGATCTGAGTCTGCACTGTTCGCCTACGCCCTATAAAATATACGGTAGGCTTTTACGGGTCAGCGCTGTATGTATGAGTAATACCATACCTTTTCGAAATTTCAGATTAAATGAGCCGAAGGAGTCTGTGCCATTATTTCCAAGAACATTCCTGTTCCTAGTAGATTGTGTAGTACTACTCATTTGATACGTTATAATTTAAGTTGCGAGGATTGAACTATGAATAATAAGAAATTCAAAGTGAGTTCGTCTAAGACAGATTATTTAGGTATTATATTGACACCAATGCCTATAAACTGCAGCCTTCTTTGCATGAGAGGGTGGTTGTCGGTAGATATAGTTGTCATACAGTCCTACATTTCAGTGTCAAAGCTAAAGAAAACCAATACAAAGTTCCTACATTGTACTGGTTACCTAAACTCCATAAACCCCCTATAAAGCCAGATTTATTGCTAATTCTATTGCTTGTACGACTACAGAACTTTCTAAAGGACCTCGGACAGTTTCCTATTCAATCTGCCCAAATTAAGACAGTCTCTGGCTAGGATAATGCATAACTGACAACTATAGTTTTGAGCTTAAATCAAACCTTTACATTTAGTGCACCTAGCACAATAAAAATATTTTGAAAATATTGCATAATTATGCCAGGGCTCTAGGGTTTAGGGGGTGGGGGTATTTTTTGTGACCAAATTTTATTTCACAGAAAAACAAAGTTTCGTCGAGGATTGGCCTAAATACATGTAAATATTATGTTTGCGGCATAAAACTTGAGACGAAAGTGATGCGTTTGCATAAAATTCGGGTTGAGAAGATTCCATTGTTTCATCAAAAGAAGTGTGCTGTTAATTACTTTTGACTAGTAATTGTAATGTTTCAAGGTCAACCAGTTTACTTGTGTACTGAGGTGTATTATAACTGTATATATCACAGTCTAGATAAACACAATTTTTGAGCATAAAATCGTAAATATTTTCTAACACATTAGATTTAACCTATAATTTGGTGCTTAAAAGAACCGTCTCATTGAGGCGGTTCTTTTGAGTACCCATATTATATGTTTCGGTTGAGAAATGAGACAATTAATTACTTTGTAAGCACTCATAACTAAAGCCCTGACACATGCCATTGCATATTTATATTTACCTACAGGCTTGTACAAAATAAGTTTCTAATACGTTTTTATACTAAAGTGTTTTTGAGCATTTTGACAGCGTTCCCCCCCGTGACCAATCATGCCGTTTTTATATGCTGTGTGAAATGTAAAACTACAACTATATGCAAAAGGATTAGTTTGGTCACGGGGGGGAAAGCACTTCAGTAAAACTTTCTATTTTCTATATGTTGAATAGCAAAAACTGAGTTTTCAACCCATATTTTTCAATTGGTACTTGTCCAATGAGAAAACGGATTTTGTGAATAAGTCGAGGGTTGAACCTACTATCTTTTTCATAGAAAAAATATCATTTTCTTTGAAACTTTTCTCTGGTCATTTTTATGGGCAATCCTTCATTAAGACTGTCCGAGGTCCTTGTTAACCTCGTGTCTTACAGTTGTTAAAACAACGTTATCAAGTACTGTGAAAAAGTATATGAGACATCAGGAAAAAAATCTATTTGGTCTATTAAAAATTCAGGAGAACTTTAAGATAAACTTAAAGCTATGACTTCGACTCGATGACGGTTCCGACTTAAAGACTTATCTATTGATAAGATGGTAGGGGCCAGATGCTTTGGCTGGTTTCAGGCCCATCGGGGTTAACCTGTTGGATTTTTGGCATATGATTCAGTTTTATTTACTGTCGCGTCCTTACCCTTCCTTTATCTCCTTTTTATATCTTGATTTATATGTTCTAGGAGACAATACTTTGATAAGTTAGGGTTCATACATGCAAACCAAACATCTATGTATCTTGATCCACATCTGAACTAAGGGTGAGGTTGGTGCACCGTTAAATCGGTTTAAGCCCTCCAGTAAAATATTTTTTACTGACCGTTCCAAGGCGGTGCTTCTTTTGTGGATCATTTATGTTATTTCTGTCTTGTTTTGTCATGCTTTCATGCACGTCTGTTTGGTGATGCCTTGTGGTCACCTACTGGGAAAGACCTGCTTTCTTGGCTCTCGTACATGTATGTGATGTCTTATGGTGACGTGGTCCCTTTCCCATTGGTATCATGGGTAAGGTGTGGTGCTTGATTGTATCTATTCCCGATCTTAGCCCTCTTTCTTACATTGTTTAATAAGCATCAAACCGCCACTATTATAACATAAAAACATAAGCATAATAACCCAAGCATAATTATTTGAGTATTTAGAAATACAAAAGTGCATACTTTTTATTGCCTACAACCACGCAACTAGCAATTTAGCAATATATTCCCCCTGAAACATCTCAAGACAAGCTGCCAGAAGAATAAAATAGACAGTATATTTTTGTCATCCAGATGCATGACAAACTACATGAAAAGCTGTCCATTTCTACATGCTCATTTCTTTGAATAAATAAAAGTGTTTGATCTTTGCCCTCGTTCTTACATTTAAAAAAGCTAATGATGAAAACCTCATTTATTGAAAAGACATATGTTGTATATACACATTTGGAATCGCCTCATAGAGGCAATTCCAATGTGTACCTACAACATATGTTACTGAAAATAAGGAAGAAAACTATTGGGAAATTTACATTTTCCAAGAATCATATCCATTGTCTTTACCTCTTTTAAACATCCCAAACTGCCAATCAGTATTAAAATTCCTGTCACTCTACATTTGCATGGCAGCTCTATCTCCAAAAACGAGTTCATAAACTACATCTTTGTTAACCTGCTAGTTGTGTGGTTGTATATTACATCAAATATGGGCAAACCAACACTAAGGCTGTATCACACGAGCAGACATAGATCAATCTTAGCATCAGCTCAGTCTGATCAGAGTCGACGTCTTTGCTGTCAACATCGAGAAAGCGTTGATCCTTGTTTACCCAGAGGACACTATAAGAATCTATAATGAGTGTGATAACACTGGTAAATGTATACGTCGATTTGGTGGTATTAACGCGTATTGATGGTACTTCATAGACCGGAAGTGGTAGATATTGGTGTTAATACTATATAGAAAAACATGCCATATGCCTAAAGGACTATATAATGAGATCATTTTAAAAGAGACTAGGTCTATAACTATGAACATTTTTCGAAAAAAAAAAATTCTTCTTAAATCATTTGTAAAAATAGAATTAAGTTATATTTTCACAATAAATATGGTCAGTGCAGCTGAAAACTGCAAGGAAAGGTAAATTATCTTATTAAAAGAGGTGTTTTTTTCTCTTATTGGTAATTATTGACGTCCCTCCAATAATTCTAGACAGTTGATTTTTAACATAAATGCTGTCGTTTTGATAGTGTTACTTTGATAATATTTACGAAAATGGTAAAATGTTTACCTGAGTTTGAGTACTTTTAATGTATTCGTGAAAAATAGAAACTTTATTTCAAAAATTAAAAGATCAAATGTTACAGACTATGCAGCTTTAAATATTCAGCATGTGCATGGCAATTTGTGTAAGCATTTAGGAATAAATTCGAGTACCATACTGGGTGGTTTGTTGGTTTTGTAATGCCATGGCTAATTTTTCAAATGGGCTTGACAAAATGTAGGTTTCGTTTCAGATTTATCATATCGTAAACTGTTCTGTTCTATGGAGTTGCATGAATAGTGGCATATTTTTACTATAACTTCTTACATGTAATTGGATTTGAACTGAAGAAATACTGGCAACAAGTTTTCATATGAATACAAATTACTGTGTAGCTAAGTGAATTATCATGTCATGTACCATTAACCGTTCACTATAGAACATTAAAGCTAAATTCGCTTTGTTATTGGAAGTCCTGCGGAATCGACCATCAACGATATTACCCTATAATTTGCAGCACACAACATTTTTTAAATTGTGTTGCTTTTTTACCTCACCATAGCCGAAGGCTCGGGATGAGCTTATAGGATGGATTTCGAGCCGTCCGTCCGTCCGTGCGTGCGTGCGTCGTCTACACTTTCAAACATAAATATCTCTAAGACCTGCTAGCCAATCGTTATCAAATTTCATCTGGAACATCAATAGGGTGGGGAATTAGCTGCTTTAGGTTGATCAGAACTCTGGTTTCCATGGCAACAGATAGCTCCCATAGGGTTATAATGGGGAAATCCTTGTGACCACTCTAGCTCCTTCATTTTTGATTGGTTCTTCTTTATTCTTGCAGGTAACGAGACCAATCATGACATCTTGGATGGGTTCGAAATTGGGCAGTATCCGACGAAGGTCGTATGAGTTAGCTGTCCTTGAGCGTTTGCAAAAATCCCCATAGACTTATAATGGGAGAAACGTTGTGACCACTCTAGTACCTTCATTTTTCAATGGACCTTCTTCATTCTTGCAGGTAACAAGATCAACCATAAAAGCTTGGATTGGTTTAAATTTAGGCAAGACTCCATCTCTGATTTCGGAGTTAGCTGCCCTTGAGCGTCTAAAAAAGTCAAGGAATAATGTTGTGACCATTCTAGCGGCTTCATTTTAATTGGATCTTCGTCATTCTTGCAGGCAACAAGGACATCTATGAAATCTCGGATGGGTTCAAAATTTGGCATGGTCCGATCAGGGACTTATGAGTTATTTTCCCTTGAACATCTGAAAAAATCCCCATTGACTTATTATGGGAGAAATGTGTGACCTCTCTAGTGCTTTCAATTTTACATGGATCTTCTTCATACTTGCAGATAAGAAGGACAACTATAAAGGCGTGATCGAGTTTGAATTTCGTTAAGATCACGTCGTCTATTTTAGAGTTAGCTGCCCTATAGCGTTTGAAAAATTAATGAATAATGTTGTGACCACTCTAGCGCCTTCATTTTTAATTGGATCTTCTTCATTCTTGCAGGCAACAAGGAAACTCATAAAATATCGGATGGGTTCGAAATTCGGCACGATCCGATCAGGGACTTATGAGTTAACTGCCCTTGAACGGCTGCTGAAAAAATTCCCATAAACTTATAATGGGATAAATGTTGTGTCCTCTCTAGTGCTTTCAATGGATTTTCTTCATACTTGCAGATAAGAAGGATAACTATAAAAGCTTGGATGAGTTTGAATTTCGTAATGATCCCATTGCCTGTTATGGAGTTAGTTACCCTTGAGAATCTTAAAAATTGATTGATAATGTTTTGACCACTTTAGCGTCTTCAGTTTTGATTGGTTCTTCTTCATTCTTGCAGGTAACAAGGTCAACTATAAAAGCTTAAATGCTTTCGCAATTTGGCCAGATTAGACTTCGGACTGTGGAGTCAGCTGCCCTTGAGTGTCTTAAAAATCCCCATAGACTTATAAAGGGGAAAATGTTATGACCACTCTAGTGCTTTTATATTTCAATAGATCATATTCATTCTTGCAGATAAGAAGGACAAGCTTGGATGAGTTTGAATTCCGTCAAGATCCTATCACCTATTATGGAGTTAGCTGCCCTTGAGCATCTGAAAACTTATTGATAATGTTGTGACCACTCTAGCGTCTTCATTTTTGATTGGATCTTATTCATTCTTGCAGGTGACAAGGAAAACCATAAAAGCTTGGATTAGTTTAATTTAAGTAGAACCAACCTTAGACTGTGGAGTTAACTTTGATTGAGCATCAGAAAAAATCTGCATAGGCTTACAATGGGAGATCTATTGTGACCACTCTAGCACCTTCGTTTTTGAATGGATCTTCCTCATTTTTGCAGGTAACAAGGACTTCCATATAAATTTAAATGAGTTTGATTTTCATCCACACACATCAACCAGCTACAGAGTAAGCTGCCATTGAACATCTAAAATATAACTGTATAGTGTTGTAACCACTCTAGCACCTTCATGTTTCATTTGATTTTCTTTATCCTTGTAGGTTACCGGGACATACATAAAAGTTTGGATGAGTTTGAATTTTGGTCAGATCCCATCACTGACTACAGATTTAGCTGCCCTTGAGAATCTAAACACTACACTTTCCTCTTTTAAATACTCACAGATAACTAAAACTGGCATAATATCTTGTGTTTTTGGACTAATTCCTGGTCACTGTTTCAAGCTTAGAGTTATATGCCTTTGAGCATCGTTAACTACGGAGTCTGAGGTGTCTCTTAACATTATGCTGGCTGCCAGGTAAGCGATCGTTGCCCATTGGGCTACTTGTTTAAAAAAAGCGGGCTTGATATTTCATGTCAATCATGTCAGAAAATTCACATGAAAATAAATGCCTTATTTTTTTGAAAGTTAAGAAAGACTTTACTTTATTTTTGTCTGCTGCAGTTGTGATTGGCGCTTTAATGGTTAATTTCTTGAAAATAGATGAAGCGCTTTTTTCGCACCAGAATTTGTCTATAATGCATAGACAGATTGAGTCAGCTACAATTAGATAGTACACCACAGGCTAGTAGCATTCTAATCATGTTAACCCATATATGTCTAGTGTCCTTTTTATGGGGCATTATGGAGGCTCTAGAAAGGTTTATTGGAATATAGGGATATAGGCAAAGTACTTAAAGGGATAGGGGATACTTTTGTGCAAATTCAAAGTATTTTAAGGAATATGGTGATTAAAAGCTATCTGAAGTTGGGGGGGATTTAGAGGATATGTGACCATTTCTTTTTAGGGATATGGGATTTTTTTCAAAATATTTAAAGCATTATGGGAAACATAGCCCCCCTTCCAGGACCTCATTATGCAAACCGTGTAGACCCAGATCAGACGTCACAAAACGTTGGCTTACAGAGTGTTCTGTCAAAATTTGAAGAATAAAAATAGCAAATACCGCCCATCAACCCTAAAATTTGAAATGGACTCGGTCAATTGATAAAGGTAGGAAAATTATTTCGGCATAAATGGATTAATGTTGCGCGATATAAAATACTATTCGGCCAGCACGTGAAATGCTGTTACTTTTTGCTTGGCAGAGAGCGTATTTTGAGTAAAATTATTCAAAAATTGTTAAAAATGCGACGCTAAATATTCCCTTAAAAAAGCGGCCGAAAAGTGGCACAAAATCACTTTTTAAACGCTCTTTGTTCTTAATTTGTACTTAATGACAGAACTCTCTATATATTTAGATTTTGCGACATTTAATCATCATTTTTTACGTTTTGAAAGCGATTAATGAAAAAGCTTTGCAACGAAATTAAGCTCTGAAATGCTTCACCACCATCTAGCTCTTAAAAACAGAAATGACATGTATGCCCTGGCATTTAATGGAACGTTTTTTGTCTCCTGAACCGATTTTTAACACATAAATACAGCATTGTTCGTTTTTGCCCTGTACATCTTTAAGTTGAGTATAAACGCAGAACAAAGCTCTAAAATTATGTAGTCACTCGTCAAAGTTACCAATATTTACGTCACAATATTACGAGTTAACGTGTTGTAATCGATAATTGTATAAATGTGATTCTAAATGAATAATGCAAACACATATTCTTCTGTAAAATATCGAAGAATTGTGATGTATAAATAACTTATCTTTTGGACCTCAGTGTGCATCCTAGGTAAGATTACATTTTTTATTCGTTTGCTTGCCTTAAAAATGGGCGTTACTCTTGTCCCCGTTGCTATGACATGAGAAAACTTAATTTCCAATGTGTCATTCTTCACCTTTAGACCTGTTTCCTTAATCATTGACGCCACTGATCATCCAACCGCCAGAAAGTCAGAAGGAACTAGAGCTCTATAACGTTTGGGACCCTGTACCTGGGCCGAATTGTCCACCAGTTAACCATCGAGGCCCTCACAGGGGGCGGAGGGGGGGGTTACATGGTCCCTTGAAATAAATTGGCTTGTTCCCTTGTTCGCCAAAAATTGAAAATTTGTTTTCTTGTGTTCCCTGTTCCCCAATATTTTCTTTGCCTGTACCCCATACATTTTGGCCTTGTTCCCCTGTTCCTTTGAAATAAATGACATTTCCCCCGTTCTCCAAATTAAATGGGAGGCCTTACCAACTACTAACCCCTCAACCCTCCGCGATGCTGTTTCGTCCTACTCGGGGACACATGTTTAAAATGAAGCATTCTCAATGGGTAAACCTTTCCCCTGCTATCTTATTTTGTTCCCTGTTCCCCAATTTAATTTATTTTTTGTTTACTAAATTTCATCTTTTTCCCCCTGTCTCCCTTTAATACATAACCCTTGATTCTTTTAATAATTGGAAACTGTACTTTTAAAGAAAAATAGATCTTATAATGGCTTAAAAGAAAAGCAAAATAAAATACTATACTTTATTGATAAAATCAATAACATATACACCCTTATAATCCAGACCCTAATACATAAATATTGAATTATAGTTACTGTAAGTAAGGGTGCAAAGATCAGGAATCGATATAATCAAGAACCATCCCTGACCCAGGATACCAATGGGAAAGTGACAAACTCACAGTTAGACACCACAAACTATAGCCAAGAGGTCAGCCCTTTCCCAGCAGATGACCACAAAGCACATATAAACAGACGCGCACAAAGACATAGCAAACACAAGACAGAACAAAAACATAAAAGATCCACAAAAGAAGTACCGCCTTGGAACGGTCAGAAAATATATTACTGGAGGGCTTAAACCGGTTTAACGGCGCAAACATCGCCCTTAATTCTGATGTGGACCAGGACACATTTGGGAAAGTGATAAAACTCAACAAACAGGACAGCAAAGAGGTCAGACCTTTCCCAGCAGGTGACCACAAGGCTACAAGGAACAGACACAGCAGCATAACACACACAATCATGAAGCATAACTTACAAAAACGATCCACACAAGAAGCACCGCCTTGGAACGGTCAGTAAAAATACTTCTACTGGAGGGCTTAAACCGGTTTAACGGCGCCAACCTCACCCTTAATTCAGATGTGGATCAAGACATAGATATTTGGTTTGCATGAAAGACCCCTAACTTATCAATGCATCATCTCCTAAAACATATAAATCAAGATATAACAAGGAGATGAAGCAAAAATAATGACTCAACAGTAAATAAAACTGAATACCGGAGCAAAAGAAATCCAACAGGTAAACCCCGGTGGGCCTGATAAACAGCCAAAGCATCAGGCCCCTACCATCTCACCAATAGATAAGTCTACAAGTCGGAACCATCATAGTGTCTGAAATCCGACCCGCCGGCGTGCAATTAAAGAGGAAAGCAAAGTTGCCAACCGTGATTGGGTTGACCACCATATTCAACATTTATTAACTATAACTAAAAATATGTATGAATACTGGTTCTCCCATTTTACAAAATTATATGGCATTGACCTGTAAGTTTTTTTCCCTTAAAACTGTTTACATCCAGATAAGCTGATAAGGATCAGGACTGTTTTTATTCAGATGATAAATTAATGCATATCGAATAGAATGTTCTAATTAGATTTTGTGGGAGTAGAGGTGCTGCATTCTGTTTCCCTGTTTGATGAAAAATACTTTTATTAATATAAGTGTATCTTTTATCCAATGCAATTTATTTACCTGCCAATTTATTTTTGAATAACACAGGCTATCGAAAATGAGGCTCTCCAATGTTTTTGTTGTTGTTGGTTGTTGCTCCCATTGTAGGATTATGTGATTATTTTGTGTTTTGTTGTGCGTTGCTTTGTGTCCATTCTAGTTGTGTACTCATCTTGATGGTGAAGAGTGAGCAGGTTGCTTTGCTTTGTTTGTCTTTCTGGTGTCTCATGATTGTTGTGTGGCTCTTCATCACGATGCCACAGGTTTGTCTTAGTTTGTGATTGCTGTAGTTCCTGATCATTCTCACTAACTTTTTTAAGAACAGGGAAACAAAGACATAAGGTACATAATTCCAAGCAGACAAACAAGAGCATACTTTTAAGAGAGGGGAATGGGGCTGGATACAAAGACAAAAAAATAGTAAATGAGTATGATCAGGAAATACCACAATCACAAACTGCAGACAACCCCGTGGCACCGCGAAGAAGAGCCGCTCAACCATCACAAGACACCAGGAAGACAAATTAAGCAAAGCAATCAGCTCTCTCTTCCCCATCAAGATGATTGCAATACTAAAATGGACATAAAGTAACGTACAACAAAACATAGAACAATTACAGACTCCCACAATGGAAGTAACATTAAACAAAAAGTCAACAACAACAGAACCACCGCCTTAGAACGGACAGCAGCCTAAGCCACCGGGGGGCTTAAATGCATTTTACTGGTACCAAATCTTCGCCCTAGATTCTGCTGTTGTTGAAGTACAAAAAATGTTCAACTCGCATGGTGGCCATCTAACTAATGCAATGTATCATCATGGAAAAACACTCTAATCAAATTACTACACCATGATGAAACAATGAAAAGGGCTCATGACTCACAGATAGTCAGAGCTAAAGAAAACCTCAAGTTGAGCCACGAATGGATCCAGCTACAGATAAGCATCAGGCACCAACCCACCGATTAAAGCTTTACGTTAGAGCCGTCATATGGTCTGAGGCCTGACCCACCGTCGTGCAATTAAAGTGGAAACCATAGCTATGAACCTTGATTGGGTTTAAAACTGGGCATGCAGATTGCCGCATGATATCCAAGTTATATCCAACCCTTATATAACGTTTAACTATCTTTTTGAATTGATCACTAAAATTAGGTTTTCCAACAATTCGTTTGAATTTATTGACGAAATCACCATAAAATATAGGTTCTGATATGCCTTGTTGCAGAAGAGTTTTTAACCCAATGTTGTATTAACAATTAACTCTGAGTGTCTATGGTAGAATTTAATGCTTTTCGAATTTTATGATATCTATAACCTTGTTTTAATAATCTAGCAGTTAAAAATAAGTTTCTGTTGTTGAAGTCATCAACATTAGAACATACTCTAGCAAAACGAATAAGGTAAGAAATATATACACCATAGGAAGGAGAGCCAGGAACATCTCCATCAAGAAATGGGAAATTTACTATTTCAAAATTAAAATCATCCCGTTTATCATAAATTTTAGAAGAAACTATGCCATTTGTTATTGACAAGTTCAAGTCCAAAAACGGAGCTTCAGTATCGGAAGAATTCGCCTTATTTAACTGAAGTTCATTGGGATATATCTGACCTACCATTTGTTCAATATTAAGTAAGTCATCTAAATATCTGGAGGTAGAGTTAAAAGCTTCAATAACATCAGATTGATTATTGTCTGACAGAGATAACATAAAGTCTCTCTCATATAACAAAACAAAAACAAATCTGCAACAAGAGGAGCACAATTAGTACCCATTGGAATACCGACAATTTGTATATATAATTTTGAGCCAAATCCTATAAATATATTGTCCAAAAGATAATGGAGCGCATCACACATTTTCTGACATGACCACAATTTATATCGTTTAGGTTGTTCAGAAGTAAAAAAGGCATTTTTATCATTACAGGCCAAATAAAGTGAGCCCTCTCTGTTAAATGTTTGTTCAATTAATTCTGTTAATTTTTCTTTTATAAGATTATGAGGCAATGTAGTATAGAGAGTAGAGAAATCATTTGTAGACAAACCAGATGCTAGAAAACCTCTAGACTTCAATTTATTAAGAATTTCACCTGAATTTTTAATAGACCAAAATAATTTTTTACCATTTCTTTCATAAACTGTTGTGCAATATTTAATGACATGGTTTTTAATTGCAGTGAGACAAGAAGTCAAAAGAATAGACAACCCAGTAGTTGTACATGTACTAGAATTAGCAATAAAACGCGACTTATAGGGCCGTTTATGAAGTTTAGGTAACCAGTATAACGTAGGAAGCCTGCTATGGTCCTCATCAACAAACAACCCAAACTTAGCTGCCATATGGCATCGATGCCTATCAACGATAGACGTCTCATCAAGCCTGTTATGCTCATATGTTTTTGCTGTGCTAATTTTAGTAAGAACACATTTCTATTTCTGGGAAAAAGGGAAGCAAGACAATTTATTTCAGGTTAACAAAGTAACATATCACATTTTACCCACTGGCCGCATAGGCCTCATAAATATCATTTTTATAAGTTGGAAAGCAATGAAACTGACTGAGGATGCTTTCAATCTAGGTAAAGGGAGTTTTAAGTATGTATTACAAGATGCACCATACCAACCAGTATATATAATAAGCACATATCACATGTTCCTTTTTTCCCAACACTGATAAAGGATTCAAATAAAAATCTAAAAGGAAATCTAAGCGTCCGACTGCCAAACACTATTGATTGGTCTTGGGCTTCAAACCTGGATGGCAATATAAGCACTGGTTTCAAATTTTAGAGATATCTTATCAGTTTTTAAATGATTTAATGATTGTTAAAGTTTACACAGAATGAATTTCTTGTAAAATTTTCAGTCAAATCAGAATGAAGCCAGCTGGTCTGGATTACGAATATCGATGTTTTTTTTCAATTTTGAAATAGTTCCATCATGTGTACAAAAGTATGCTTATTATGAAGAATGTGGTACTTTATACCACATGCTACAATCGCCTCCCCTCCCCACTGCCCCTATTCCCAAAATAAGAGTATTAATGTGTGATTGAAATTATTTCTAAATCAAAATATATGTTGTGGGGTACTCAAAAGAACCGTCTCAAAGAGCACCCCAGACACAATGTCATATGTTTGTATTGATTTACAATTTTAATCACCGGCGTGTTATCATGTAGACATATATAGTACTACTAAATCTAGACCTATGATGCTATTTCAGCTCTGAGTAGTTGCAGAAAAGATGTAAAATTACTTGTTTATACTTCGAATTGCAGATAAAAGTTTGTTATTCAGTATTATGAATAGTAAGTTAGTATGATCAGGAAATACCACAATCACAAACTGCAGACAAACCCTTGGCATCATTAGAAAGAGCCACACGACAATCACAAGACACCAGGAAGACAAACAAAGCAAAGCAACCAGCTCTCCTTTTTACCATCGAGATGATGCAAAACTAGAATGGACACAAAGACATAGAACAATAATTCTGCTTTGTTCATTATTGTCAATGATCTCATTTATCTGTTTGTTTGACACAGTGCTTCTGGGAGTCAGAGACTCCCCAAATGGTCTTAGGAATCAAAAACTGATACCAGGTAGTCCTGGTTCCAAATTTGAGAGAGATCTCACCAGCTTTAAGACGTTAATAAGAGTAAATGGAGTTTTTATTTTAGTCTAACAACAGTGTGTTACACATATTTCAAGTTAAACGATGCACTAGGAAGAATATATTTGTAGATTTTTTTTTTCAATTCGGAGTCATCTATTAAATTAATTTAAAAATTCCTGGGACTTGTACTGGTTCATCTGTTTCACTGGGCTCCTCTAGTCTATAATATGAGCATGTCACAATTTGCAGAACAGTTTTTAGCTTGTGTGAAATAGATCTGTAGTAAGTTCATGCACTGGAAAACAGATATTTAAAAAAAACTATACAATTTGGAAAAATGCCATTTTCAACATAAAAAAGCTAACTTTGTACATAATATTTTGTTCAAAATTGTTAATTTGCCCTCTTTTGAAAATGGGCTGGACCCCGTCAGGTGATTCATGTTTCTAATGAACAGGGGAATGGAAGCATAAGGGAATAGCGACCCACAAAGTAATGATAAGTGTGGTCTTATCTGGTAACTTATCTCGTATATAGTAGCATACTTTATTTTTGAAGAAGGTTTTTTTTTCTATGAAATACATGTTTTGATCATGACCTAACCAAGAACCTATGAACAATACAGACCTTAATATTTTATGCAAATCATTAACCCATGAATATTGATATTCGAATCATATTACTTTTGTATTTTGGGGGCCAGGTAAAACATTGAAATATTATTAGGGCCTGGGTATTCATCCTATTTAAAGAAGCAGTCAGTAACTTGTGCCAGAAAATTCCTTGTGTTGCAATGTAAATCTGTTTAGAGTATGTAGTTATACAGGTACAATTGTTGTTTTTCTATATACATGTATATATTTCTTTATCACATGACGTCGCGTCTGGGAGTGATATAACGCTATGCAATAAAATCTGTAAACCACTAGTGGTTTATAGATTTACGGGAAACGTTATGACGTCCATAACAACGTTGCGTACACAATGACAAAATTATAACGTTTTTACGCCAGAAATGAGATTTCAAAGTATTTGTCAAATGATAAATAGAATCTAACATTCGTGCTCTTGTATTTTTTTAATTTATTAAACTCGTTGCGAAAAAGAGATAAAATGCTCGGCAAGCCTCGCATTTTATCTCTTTTCCCCAACTCGTTTAATAAATTCAATAAAACATGAGCACTCATATAAGATCCTCTATGTATCTAGACTTTAATTGGGACTTCAACAACGTTAACAGTTTAAAACATCTTGTCACAGCAAGGGTTATCAGGCATGCATACAATGAGGGGAGAGGAGGTGGGAAGGGAGGGATATACAATTGTAATGCCTGTCTCTGAACTAGATTTACATACATGATTGATTCATAAGATGTTCTGAAAATGAAAACAACTATGTTTTAATATACTATTTTCATATCGAATCAACGTCTAAAATATGTTTTAATATACTATTTTCATATCGAATCAACGTCTGTGTTTTCTTTCTTTCTTTCTTTTTTTTTATTTGGGGGGAGGGTCTATCACTGAGGCCCTCTCGTTGGTTGAGGTAGAGGGAAAAGTGCATTTATTTCAGGGGAACAGGGGAACAGAGGAACAACTGGCAAATTTTGAGGGGGGACAGGGGAACAAAGACCCAAGGGCAATATTTTCCAGGGGTAATAAGTAAACACATTTTCGACAATATGGAAACATGCTGATTTATTTCAGGGACACACTGAAACAGGTGCCATCCCCACCTCCATGAGAGGACTTCATCACTAGTTTGCAATACATTAATTAGTGCATAATTGGGTGTAAAATGGACTATCTCAAGTTTTACCAACCCCAATAGCAACTATTTGCGGGTTATATTTGAATAGAATGTGACATTTTCCTAATTTTAAGCTAGATTGTTGAAAATTGATAAGACCGTTATGAATTTCATTTGTGTTATTTGTGTCTTGTTTTTTGTTCTGCTTGTGCGTCTGTTTTATTGCTGCATTGTGGTCAACTGAAGGGATATGACTGACGTATTGGCTCTTGTTTGTGATGTTTATTTCCCATTTGGTATCCTGGGACAGGTGTGGTACTTGATTGTGTCGATTCCAGATCCTTGCTGTCTTTCTTACTTTCAATACTGTGTGTACGAAAAAGATTGCTTATCTCATTTATCTATATGTTGTCGACATTAACGAGATAGTCAAGAAAGATAACGTTATTGTGACATAGAACATTGAAACATTTTTCCAAGGTCAATAGATATCCAATTTTTTATTTGAATTTAAACACATTTATTGTTGTCTAGATTGGTTTTATCAACTTTCTTTGCCAGAGGCACCCCATCCTTGTACTTTCGCCATATTAGAAGTTTGGCCTCCTGAAGACTGTAGGGTCTGTCAAAGATAATGGAACATTTTGTCTCCAAAACGAAACGGCACAAAATGGCACATTGGTAGTTGAAACCCTCTATATGTTCATGATATACATGTATGATGCTGCAACGGGGCCAAGTCGGAAGGTTGAGAAATTTGTAATCAAACTGGACTGAAATTACGAGGGTCACATCTGTTTTGCAAATTGTTTCCTTAGCCAATCTCGTAGACCCAGCGTGTTGTCTAAGGTAAACAAGCCTACTCGATGGAAAAGTCTCTACAATCCATGAACACAACTAGCCTATTTTTAACTTCATACGATTTGGGACATTTGCGCGACAAGCGGTAAGATTTGGGTTGACATTCCTCGCTTCGCAGAGAAGGCTGGAAATTTCGAGCGTTTTGTTGCTACTGTATGCTTGTCTGAAAAAATAGTACGCCTTAACGCTGCTGTCTAACTGTGGGCTTGTAGCTAACGTTCATGCGAGGTTGCGCATTCGCTCGTCGCCTCGCCAGAGCTTTGGCTGTCAGCATTGATGATGTATTGGCGCAGGAATAGACAGGCCCATTACGAAAAAAGGTTCTAGTCTCATTGTATACATGTAGCTGTATATTACATGTATGCATGGTTAAACTGTGTCTGTACGCATGTGCGGTACGTACCAAAATCCCATGAACTGTCACAATTATTTTACCACAATGCATTCGTGCCAATGCAAAAACTTATTTCGCCTTCCAAACATAAAATGTGCTGTCTTGACACAATTGCAGGTGTGATTTACGCAATATGTATGACAAAAATATATTGGCAGGATTAATGTTGATATATATCAGACTTCTTTGCCGATTTAAGATAAAGTAACTGATTTACAATATATTCGATCGCAAGCTTCAAACGCACTTTTCATTGTGGCATGACTGTAAGTGACAGGAGGCTAAACGAATGCGTCAGTAAGGTAAAAGATCAAAGATTAAACGGGTTTACGCAGTGAAAGGTTACTTATTTCTAAACCAAACATCTACTATTCGCGCTATCAAAGTTGAATTAAACACAGGTAAGATAGAATTAACATTCTTCTCGTTTCATCGAATATAGCAGAATATTAGTCTAAGCTGTACTAGCATTAGCATATGTTGTGCAGTATATTATTACTAAGGGCTGAGAATAAGCAGGTATTAGCAAACGAAGTGTCGTGTAAAATCAGTTCTAAGGCGGCTTTACAGACGTGAGCAGCACACAAAAGTTTGTATAGATTCAAGCAAGAGATCTTGCCGTGTTGATTCGCACGTCGTCATTGTTATGGTGTGTACTGCACTGTATCATATCACAGCAAGTTTTAGCCAAACAAAAAAGAAAAAGTTTGATGTTATGTGGGCTGGACTACAGGTACCTCGGCAATGAGAAGATCTAAGGGTTAAATAAACTGTGTTTCTGGCAAGGCTTTGACTAGCATTTCTTAAATCTCATCAAGGTCTACAGCGTCCTTCCATGTCAAACTGCTCATTTGCCTGCATTAAAGCTCGTCCACATGCAAACTGTGTTTGGTTCGTTGTTAGAAGTTAAGAATATACCCGTTTTTCATCCATATTTCTCATGCTACACCATGGTCTTGTCTAACCTTTGAACCGTCTAAGGTCAAAACTTTCCAGTACAATTTAAACTATTATATAAATCAACTGGCAGTACTGTGCGAAACGTAATGAGCATTCCTAGGTGATCACGGATAGACGATCGCAAGTGTCTAAACAGTTTCACATAGTGATTATAAAGCAGTACCCTAGGATAGTTCAAGATTGAAATACAGACACAAGCACGCCTACCAAACGGTCAGATGCTCAACCGCTGGTTGAGCGAGAAAAATAATTCGAGTGTCTTCCAGTTGAGATTTCGAGGAGCTAAAAGGTAAAAAATGTTGCTTGTTCTGTATATTATAATTAATAATTCTTGTCATAGGAAGAGAATCAAAAATCGGAGAATGTCATGCAACCTCTTACGGGTCCCTACGTTTATGGTGTAAATAGGAGGTCAGAGAATTTTCTCCTTTTGTCAGATTTACCTTTGTGTGAGGAAAGTTTACCAGAAACAGATATAAACGTGTAGAAATTCGTGTTGTTTTTGGCTGTGTATTCAATTCTGTGAGGGACGGATTTTTCTACACCACCCTCACACGAATAAAAGATTTCTTTCCTTGCTCACCATTGACTTTTTTTTTTATTTTAAATAAACTTCCAGAGTCCCTGAATACACTAAGATGCAATATCACACGATGACGTCACTTGATGAATATGTGCGTGAGTTCTAATCTTAACAACCAATGTATAGCCTTCACGTGACAGCCTCGGTAAGAAAAATGGGTAAGAAAAGAATTTCTATCCCAGGATAAATGGATAAAATATCAGATATTCTTATCCGTTGTGCAAGAATGTTCATATATTTCATATAGTTTTACACAATTTTGCCTATTATTGCTTAATACATTTTGATTGACATGGCTTGTAAGAAACTTAATCTCAGAGAAAAGAAATATACCATGTTGCTGACACGTAAGTAGCATTAAATGATTGATTAAAGCCAACGCTGGTTATTAAAAATTCTAATGTAGTGCTTAAACCGCTTATGTTCAGGTCTGACCCTTAGCCCGTAACCATTGTTTGTCCTGAAGATGTCGTCTGCTGTTTACGTCTGCTGGAAATAGTCAAATGCATTTCAGGCTATATTTTATTGTGGAAACAACACTATGAACCCTGATCAGACTGCTCCCATTGTCTATATTGTTTTCAATGATAGGCTACCTACGAATATAAGGAGACAAGATGAGCAGACGATAAAAATTGTGGGTTTATATAGCTAATTATCAGTTACCTCCCATATTAACTGCATTGCTGCACGTTGCCTGATTAACGCCGGGGATAAACGTCGTCTATTTCAAGGCATGTGCCTCTATCAGGTCATGATGACTTTGCACTTTTTGAATGACGTCGTTAATGACGCTGAAATAACACAAAAATCGAAAAGTTTGAAGAGTGAAGTAATGGGTAAGCTGATAAATAGAATACCAGGTTTGTGTCTTTTGATCGGCTTTGAGAACGCATGTTGAATCCCTCGTCAAGCCTCACGATGTCAACAAGCGTTCTCAAAGGCTTGCCTAGTAAAGTTGATATCAAAAACACTCACTTAGTATTCTCTATATCTCGGCAAGCCTCGCGATGTCAACAAGCGTTCTCAAAACCTTGCCTGGTAAACTTGATATCAAAAGACACTCGCCTAGTATTCTCTATATCTTGGAAAGCCTCGTGATTTCAACAAGCGTTCTAAAGGTATTGCCTGGTAAACTTGATGTCAAAAGACACTCGCCTAGTATTCTTTATAACTCGACAAGCCTCGCGATGTCAACAAGCGTTCTCAAAACCTTGCCTGGTAAACTTGATATAAAAAAACACTCGCCTAGTATTCTCTATATCTTGGAAACCCTCCTGATGTCACCAAGCGTTCTCAAAGCCTTGTCTGGTAAACTTGATGTCAAAAGACACTCGCCTAGTATTTTTTATAACTCGGCAAGCCTCGCGATATCAACAAGCGTTCTCAAAACCTTGCCTGGTAAACTTGATATCAGAAGACACTCGCCTAGTATTCTCTATATCTTGGAAACCCTCCTGATGTCACCAAGCGTTCTCAAAGCCTTGTCTGGTAAACTTGATATCAGAAGACACTCGCCTAGTATTCTCTATATCTTGGAAACCCTCCTGATGTCACCAAGCGTTCTCAAAGCCTAGTCTGGTAAACTTGATATCAAAAGGCACTCACCTAGTATTCTCTATGTATGTATAGCACACTTGGTGCATTGTAGCCAGACATACTGGTAAAATGACGTTTAACTCTTAAAGCGCCTACAGAACTAAATCCGGAAAATGTCGTCTGCTGCACATTTTGCTAACATTATTTATCATATGACGTCGCGTCTGGGAGTGAAATAACGCCATGCAATAAAATCGATAAACCACTAGTGGTTTATAGATTTACGGGAAACGTTATGACGTCCATAACAACGTTGCGTACATAATGACAAAATTATAACGTTTTTACGCCAGAAATGAGATTTCAAAGTATTTGTCATATGATAGATAGAATCTAACATTCGTGCTCTTGTATTATTGCATTTATTAAATTCGTTGCGAAAAAGAGATAAAATGCTCGGCAAGCCTCGCATTTTATCTCTTTTCCCCAACTCGTTTAATAAATTCAATAAAACATGAGCACTCATGTAAGATCCTCTATTTAACAAATTTAAGTATGGAGGCAAACAGTGTGGACTCTTATAAGTAGTAATAGGAGGCACTCTGGGTACCTGGATTTTTAAGCCTGAAAAGAACTTAGTTTTTTTTTTCAGGATGAAATTCCCGGTACCCATAGATGCCATCCTTGGTAAGCTTGAGAGACTAGCTGTAAATAGCTTAGTTTATGTTTAAGGGTATTTTGGTTGGGTCTATGATTATGATAGTTTCCTGGTCTTATTCACCGGTTGGGTTGTGGTTATGATAGTTTCCTGGGCTTTTGGGAATAACTTACTAGTTTATTTGAGGGATATTCTGACTGGGGTATTATTGTGATAGTGTTCTGGTCATATCCACTGGTTGGCTTGTGATTATGATGTTTTCCTGGTTCTGCAGTGGTGATATAAAAAATAACTAAGCCAAATTCATCCTTGAAAATAACTTCTCCCTGCCCTTCACTATTGTGTAGATTTTATTTTTTGTCCTTTGGGATCATGGGTTTCATTGTGGAACTTTGAAACTATCAGAGGGTCACTGATGCAGCCTAAATGGGAGAGACTAGCTAGTCTGGCCCAGGAAATATGCACACTCTAGTTTCAGTTCTTTGGTGCAGTCTTTGCTTCCAAAGGATGCCCTTTTAAGAACATATTAGTCATTTTAGGGTGTATCTGCAACAGGGTATATAGGAGTCGGTATTTTATGGTGATCTAGTTTATAAATTCAAGAGAATTGTTGGAGGTAGTTCAGACCTCATACTCAAAGACAGCCCTGGTGTAAAGATTTAATCCTTTGGTTGCCACCTGGTGCTTGGTTCTACTTGATTGTTTCTTAGCTCTGACTAACTATGAGTCTTGAGCACTTTTCTTTGTTTCATCGTAGTGTGTAAGTTTGATCAGATATAGTTACTCTATGATGATAAATTGTATAAGACAGGTAGTCTCCATGCAAGCTAAACGCATTTTGTCATATAACAACGTAATATAGTGCACGGCTTTGGTACCAGTAAAATGAATTTAAGCCCCCCCCCCCCCCCCAAGTACGTTAGGCTGCTGCCTGGTGTAAGGCGGTGGTTGTGTTGTTCTTGGTTCATTGTTTATTATTGCTCCCATTGTTTGTTGGGGGTTATTTGTTTGGTCATTGTTTGTTTTGCAGTATTTAGTGTCTTTGCTAGATTTGCAATCATCTTGATGGGGACGAGCGACCTGGTTGTTTTACTTTAATTGTCTTCCTGGTGTCTTGTGGTTGTTAGTGTTCGGTGGCTCTTCCTCACGGTGCCGTGTGTTGGTCTCCTCTGCAGTGTGTGATATTGGTATTTCTTTATCATATTCACTTACTTTACAGCATATACATGTAGTATCATATGGCATTTCGTCTGGGAGTTATATAATGTCATGTATAATCGATAAACCACTTTTAGTTATTTTGTAACGGTATGTAATGGCGGCCATTGCATCAGGAAAATATAGCTATCCAGTGACAATATGACCTAGAGGCACACCTCGGCCATATTAACAACCTGTATATATACCAGCATGTTCACGCCATACCCGTAATTTCAAAGTTTAGTGTCATCCAACATGTGTGCTCCTGTATTATTGAATTTGATTAACTCGATGCAAAAAAGCGATAACATACTCGACAATCCTCTCATTTTATCGCTTTTCCCCGACTAGTTAAATAAATAAAAACAACATGAGCACAAATTTTATTTAACTCAGCGGGGACTCCAAACTATTGGAGTCTCAATTATCGTGTTTCTTTTAAAGTAAACCCTGTCTTTAGCTGCAACTCAAAAAGAAGATCAAAATTGGTTTTCAATACCGATTATGTCTTAATGCAGGTCAAAAGTATTGCAGAATGCTCCAAGGGGAGCATTCTGCAATACTTTCGACCTTCATTAAGTTACCAATTGTCATTAAGATCTATATTTTGTCAATTTTTTGAGTGGCCACTCAAGACAGGTTTTACTATATGTCTTCTTGGACTGATCATGTAGCTGGACAGAAATTAAACAAAATATCATCATTTCAAAACAAATTTTACTACAAAATATAATTCAACAACATAATTTGCTTACACAAGAGCCACATCCTGTCTCCTGGATTTGTTACCAGCCCTCGAGGTTGTAAAACTTTGTTTATGCTCAACTCAGCTGAGCATGTTATTTATCGTGCTCATAAATGTTAAAATGCCAACACGCATATTAAAATTTATGAGAGTGATAAATACAACACGGGAGAGTTTGAAAGCAAGAAAGGTCTTTATTCTTAAGCATCTTAGATGGTTTGAGCATTTGAAACTATATGCTCAGTTGAGTTGAGTACAACAAACGTTTTATGACGTGGGGCCAGGCCTCGAGGTTATAAATTTGTTTATGCTCAATAATTATTTTTGGTATTTTAACTTTTATTAGGAGATAACTACACCATCTGAGCGTATATAACGGGGCAAACTATTTAATGTTTCAGTATTTTAGATTTCATGAGCAGTTGAAATTGTATTCTTAGCTGAGTTGAGCATGATAACAAGTTTTATAACCTCGGGGCCTGTTTCGTTTCGCTCAAGCCTTTTCAGTTACATAGACTAGGAAAAGGCCATTAGGAAAGTCTAGGAAAGAACATTATAACATACAATTTGGAATGAATATTAACATTTTAACATTTAAGAGCAAAATACATCTTAAGCTCAGTTGTGTTGAGCATGAACAAAAATGTATAACCTCGACGGTGGGATTTTCCCTCTAAAATTGAAATAATGTAGATCCGCCATATTTGCTTTATGCTATTTTGGAAAGACCGAAACAGTATAGCTCCGTCGACAAATAGAATTAGAAAAAGAGATCTGTCAGTGGCTCATACAAACAACACTTTTCAGCTTGAGTTGCTCGGAAAATCAAAATGGTTAGTAAAAGCTGTTATAATAGGGCGCCCACTTATTATTTACATTGATACCAGTCCTAAGTAATGCCAAGAAAGTCAAACGTCATGGATCTGAAAACGTTAATCATAACTCAACACGCTAAACAACGTTCAAAAAAGACCACAAAAACATTCGCGAAATTGCTGGGTGGTAGGAGGAGTTCATTAAAAGTCAAAGTCTATATATTGATAAACTATTTCATGTCAAACGAATATCAAAATCCACAATGCTAACGAGGTGCCAAATTGGATTGAAAGATTATAATTGGGCCTCGTCGCGAGAAAACCTGTCTTCGGGGTTTCCGACAAAGTGAGATTCAAACCAGCCTACTCAGCTACAGAGACTAGCTAGATATTGAAATTTCATCTGTAGCAAGTTTGCATATGGTACTTTGCAAAAGGGGAATAACAAAGGCGCTGACTAGACTGCGCGGATGCGCAGGCTGGTCAGCACCTGTGATGTTCGCAACCCCCGAAGACAGGTTTTCTTTCGACGAGGCCCATATGCAAGGCACAATCAAAACTGCAGAACAAAATAAAAATATGTGTGCGAAGCTTGAACTTGCTGTAAAGACCACCTGTATTAAGCAATCATCTGCCTTAAGAGGCCAAAATATAATTTTATCAAAGTAGCCTTTCAATACTAAAAAGCATGTATTAAGCAATCACCTGACCTGCTTTACGTTAAGCAATTTCTGTTTGTCCCATTGGTGCTTGCTTAAACAGGTTTGACTGTAGTTTAAGAATGTAGGAGGGGTTACCCTTATATGTTAACCTACCCAAATATATTTTGATTTAAAAAGTGAGAACAAACCAAAAGATCAAACATGTGTACATCTGCCATCTGTAAAATCTCAAAATGGCTGGTGAAAAATGTAACATGACTTATTTAAACAAATACCGACCGCAATGCGTTTCGAAAACACAGAGAGATGTAAGGGCTGACAGGCATCTTGTTAAGAATGCGTAATCAATTATTGATTTTCTTATTTCTAAACCAAAACATATGTTGTAGGTACTCAGAATAACCCTCTTAATAAGACGGTTCTTTTGAGCACCCAAAACATATGCTAAAGCTGATGAGTAAGAAAATATTCACACTTATAAGCTCAACAATTTTGTTTAAATATAGACCTATGACATTTTTGTGGCAAAGTCAGTATTGCAAACTTTTTACAATATGGGACTAGAATAGTGTAGACGATTTGACAGTAGTAAGTATCAGTGTAACCACCAGACAAGAATGCTTTCTTAGTTTTTTTTCTTTTTTCTCAAACAAGACATATGTTGTGGGTACTCAAAAAACCGCCTAACCGAGGCAGTTCGTTTGCACATCCGGAATATTCGCTAAAACTAAAAGGTACGAAAATAATCACAATTTTATGCTTGTGGTTTGTGCAACATGTAACATGGACCTATGCTGTTAGCTGAAAACATGGTATATATATATATATATATATATATATATATATATATATATATATATATATATATATATATATATTTGAGCCTCATCGTGAGAAAACCTGTTTCAGCTGTATGCGACACACAAAGGCGTCAATTCTCCTGTGATCCCTTACAGATTTATCAGTGCCAAATGGTTACCTTTGCTTCGAAACTTAGAAGGCAATATATGCTGCATACAAGTTTCGATGCTATACATTTGTTCTGCTTAACCCGAATATAGTCTCTTTAGAAAACATTAACGATCCAGATAAGCTGGCTTCTGACGACGCCGTCTGATCAGGGTCCATTTTGTTTTCCACTACACATTTGGCGAGAAGCATATAACATAACATATTCAGCATGACAAGTGTTAGGAGAAATTATCTGTGTAGCCAATATACAATAATACAAAACCAAACTAAAACAGACTCGAGGGTATCAAACATATTCCATGCTCAATTGAACTAAGCAAAACAAAATTCAAATGCTCATAAAAACTGAAAAAATACAGATTTCGCTTCATTTTTAAACTCTCGGGTGAGTGTCAACAATTGTTGACACTTTAACATTTATGAGCAGAATAAAGATCATGCTCAATTGAGTTGAGCATGAAAATAAGTAATCACGGGTCCAGGTTTTCTCGTGACAGGACCCTTATTAGAGTGAGCATTCGGGTATTCTAGGCGAGTTTCGGTCTGAAACAGACCGTTGCGTATCTAGTAATCCGTGGGAATAAGTACTTTTTAGTTCTGCTTCATATCCACTTTTTCTCGATGTGAACACATTAGTGCAACTGTTTATATGTTTGATAAGTGACGTCTTGAAGCTTTGACGTATTCGCTTTGACATGAAGCTATAGATGACTGGATTAAGGCACGACTGGATGTAAGGCAAACAGTATATGGCAATCTGAAAACACAAGTAAAGCACATATGAGTCACCTCGTATACATGTACCACAGAATAAGGGGATAACTGTATTCAAAATTTCGATTTGGGGAGGTATATCGCCGGATATACGGTCGGAAATTTAGTTTTACAGCGACGCGCGAGCGGAGCCGTAAAACGTGATTTCAGGACGTATATCCGACGATATACCCCCCAAAAGGAAAATTTTGAATATGGTTATCCCCATTCTAATGCACTTCTGCAGTTTCGCCACGAATTGGAGCGTCGGAATCCGCGTAAAACCACACGTCATCGAACGTGATGTGACGTAATTAATGACGTCAAACTATTTCCGACAGTATATCGCAGGATATACTGTCGCAAATTTTTGACGTTATGCAATCAGACGTTGCGTTACAAAATCAAGTGTATTAGAATGTCCAGTTAGGTGGCTAAGAGCTATGTGTCTAAAAAACATTATGTGTCTTCGAATTTTAAGTGGCTAAATGGATTTAAGTGACTATATTTTTGAGATGATAAATTTTCGTGAGGCTACATTTTTATGTGGCTTATCACAAATTTAACCACCAGGGGCTCAAACTGCAAGATATTTTATTTCATTATATCAGGGTTACCCCCCTTAGAATAGGTTTTTGACAGTATCAATTGACTATGATTTTTTTTCTATTTCAGTAGGCATGTAAGATCAAGGCCCATAGTGTATGGACAAGACATCTGGTACATGGACATATTTTACCAATCCACATTATGTAGGTGGACGGCGTTGGCGGTCCATACAGATGAATAATTAAACATCCAAATTTTAGTGTCTTTTTTTCAAAACTTACATGGGTTACCCCCTTAGCTGACTTATGTAGTTTTAAACATCTTCTTAGGTGACTAGACATTCAAGAGGTTTAAGCCACTAAAGTGTCAAAATACCAGTTATTAGCCACATAAGTGGTCATTTGTAAACACAGACGTACAAATGGTCACTCATGTGAGATATTTGGGTGTTTTGTGTTTGATCCTTGATTTGTTATACATAAATTAGTATCATTTCTAGTTTCGCAACAATTTGCTTGGGGTGAGTTACTGTACTTTAATGGTCGTTAGTATTCTTTGTCTCTTCCTCACTGTGCCCTGGACAAGTCTGCAGAGCGTGATTGCGGCATTTTCTTGTCATACTCACGTTTTTGTGCCGATCTCATATCAGTCGTTTAACATTGATAGACAGTATTGGCGGAACCAGAAAATTTCGTCAGGGGGAAGGGGTGTCGTGAAAACAGTGTTTTTGTTTTTTTAGTCATCAACCATTTTCAAAAAGGGTCGTATGAACCTCCCTCGAGTCGCAATTGGACCCGAGGGGTCCAATTGCTTATACCAATATTTCAAAGAAAACCTATAGCCAGGTGTGCTTTTCCAGGAGGTCCGGACTCTAGTCCGCCTGACCCCCTATACCTCTGGATCCGCACATATATAGCTATCTAGTAGAATCAGATGTATAAAGGTTAGTCATTGCCGTCGCGGAGACAGCAACATTAGCTATCAGTATCGGTAACAAGTTGAGAAATTTCGCCACATCTCATAATCGGACAAAAAGATAAGTGTGATTTGATAATAAAGTCAAGGCTTCACTCAGAGAATTAGATTATAATGCTATTGAAATCGTGTGTCTACCTTAGACATCGGTAAAAGGTGAAAATGAGGCGTGGTTTTATTCAAAAATTGCGCCATTACCTCAGTATAGACGCAAAACGTATTATTTAGTCCTTAAAACGCAAGCAAAATAACTGCATCTGAAAATGTCTATCCAACATAAGCATAGAGACTAACATTGTGGACCTAGAGCAGACTGAAATAGACAAACAGTGTGGACTCAGATCAGACTGCTCCTGTAGGAACAGTCTGATCTAGGAACACAATCTTTGCTTATATGCTTATGATAGACATTTTCAGAGGTAGTTATTTTGCTGGCGTTTTAAGGACTAAATAATGTGTTTTACGTCTATACTGAGGTAATGGCGCAAGATAATGAGTTACTTTTGAATAAAACCACGCCTCATTTTCAGCTTTTACCTATGTCTAAGGTTGACTAGCCCTAATTACGCATTCATGAGGTGCCGCCTTTACAGTAAGCAAAAATCAAGTAATATATAAAAGAGTTCTGAACTTACCTGCAATTTAATGTGTAGCTGAGTGTGCATTTTTGTTTCCATGCTCTGAGTATTTGATTACATTGTATATATAAAAGAGTTACCTCAGCTAAGTTCTGAACTTACCTGCAATTTAAAATGTAGCTGAGTGTGCATTTTGTTTCCATGCTCTGAGTGTTTGATTACGTTGTATATAAGCTTTGGTCCCCAACAGAGAAGAAATACTAGCACTATGGTAACCAACATCTTAATAACCTGAAACATTACAAAACGAAGATCTTAACCATGTGCATTTACGGTATTTTTTTCATGATTTTTGTCGTCTACTGACCCTTTTCAAAATTACTTCAGAAACACTATCAGACTGTCAAACGGATCAGTCGGTCCTTATCTGGGTCTAAACTTTCTGCAACGGTTATCAGTAGTGCGTGGGATATTGAATGTATTAAACAAGTTGAGGAAAAGAGATAAAATGCGAGGCTTTGCTGCGCATTTTATCGATTTTTTGCAACGAGTTTTATAAGTTCAAAATATTTAACTTACTGGTAGTTTATCGATTTAAATACATGGCGTTATTACACTACCAGACGTGAAGCCATATAATCTTAAAATGCTTGTCATAAGATATATCCGATTGATTTAATGTACAAAAACTAATACAACAGATATACTTTACAGCAAAAGAAACGCATATTATTCAACATCCATTTAATACCAGAAACCGTTATCAAAATTTACCCTGAATTATATGAATATATTTGACCGGTCTCCTGCGTTCTTTCCGTACCATTTTATTCGTCATTACACAGTTAATTATTATTTTTTGCTAATAATGCAAAACCCACAAAAGCAGCGTCGTACATTGGAAGAGTCCTGTTTTGAATCTTTCACTGGGTGTCCAGCAAAACAATGTAACAAATAAGAAAACAGCATAAAACTTTTAAAAATCATTGCTGTAGGAATAATACTGCAGATCTATTTTTTTTTATTTTTTTTTCGTTTATCATATTGGTCTTGAAAAACACAGGAATCTCTGGAATGTAAGAAAATCTGGCACTTTATGCTGGATGTAAAGTAAGGTACTGTCAAATAGAACCGTTTAAAACAATTGTTTGGACACTTACTTGCCTGTCTTATACACACTTCCTGCTAATTGTCTGATAATGTACTCAGACCCAGTAAGACATGTTTTTTGGGTCCGAGTAATGTAACGTGTTCACATCGGTCCACCTTGATGAATATCGGCCAACTTAAACTTCAAAAGTAGTCTGTATGTCCTGGTTATGACGCTGAGTGATTTTCATTTAAATTTGTTCAGTGGTATAAGGAAAACAACATCTCGAAGTTCGCCATAATTATGAGTTATTCCATTACGCCCAGAGTTATCCCCTTTATTAGCCATCTTCCAGTGAGCTATCGGTTTATGATATATTTGAATATACACCTGTTTCATACATCATTGATACCTTTCATATCATTAGATCAGTATTTAACACCCAATTTTACAATATACCAAATATGCAAAATATGCGTTTCTTTTGCTGTTAAGTATACATATACATGTACATTGTGTAGGTGTATATTTCTATATGTGCTTTGGCCGGATATAACTCATGTTTTCTTGGCCAGAGAGAGCTTACGCTTTTTGGCGGGATAGAACTTCATATTTTTTGGCCGGATAGACATTATGTTTTTGAACAGATAGAATTTATGTTTTTGACCAGATAGATTGCTTTTTGGGATGGATAGAAATTAAGTTTTTAGAACAGATAGTGGCTGGATAGAACTTCTGCTTTTTTTGATTACCACTCTGGGATGTACATATACAAGGCTGCGCTTGCCTGCTACAACTGATATCTACCTGACTATTACAAGGAAAAATAACGAACTGCATTTTTAGCAATAAATTATGGCAGATTTTATTGCACTATGATCGTGATTTCTTAATGATTCAATTAAACTAGTAACCTCTAGGTTGAGATTATGGATTAAGTCTTTATAAGTCATATGATCATTACATTGTAGCAGTAGCATTGATTGCACATCGAAATGATTTTAGATAGTTTCACAGTTTTACGAAACACCTTCAGCAAATTAATACACTTAAAATTATATTTATGTCTAAAAAAATAAGCAATGACCGAATATTTGCTGATGATCACCATGACCTTATAGATAGAGAATACTAGGTGAGTGTCTTTTGATATCAAGTTTACCAGGCAAGGCTTTGAGAACGCTTGTTGACATCGCAAGGCTTGCCGAGCGATTCAACATGCGTTCTCAAAGTCGAGCCTGGTAAACTTGATATCAAAAGACGCGAACCTGGTATTCTATTTATCAGTTTACCCATTATTGAACACTCTTCAAACTACCGATAATGACGTATTATTTTTGTATTTTTTGTTGATTCAGAGTCATTAGCGACGTCATTCAAAAAGTGCAACGCCATCATGACCTGATAAAGGTAACATGCCGTGAGATAGGAATCGTTTATTAGGTTATGTTGAAACAATTCAGTTAATATTAGGGGTGACTGATAAAAGCCTGTACATGTATCCAGTAAAAGGTACAAGTCGGCATGCGCGTACAGCGTCTGCGCATACGCACAGTCTGATCAGTGTCTTATTTTTCCACCTGAAGAAACGTTGCACCCTTGGCTAATCATATCTCTGATCAGCTTGCAAGGATTTGCAAGTTGATCTGGACTTGACCAGACGCACATGCCAATTTGTAGATTTTGCTGGACGTTGGCCTAGTTAACATTGTGTCACCAAAAAAATAGTTAACCCTTAATGTGCCAATACCAACAAAAGTCGTCTGCTTTTCTCGTCTGCTGCCTCTATGGCAAACAGTGTAGACCCAGATCAGACTGCAGTCTGTTCTGGATTCACGCTGTTTGCTCCTATACTTAATTCGTTAGTAATATTAGGCAATCATTTGCAGCAGAAGACTTCAGCATACGACATTTTCAGATGCATTTTTTCCTTGGCGCTTTAAAGGTTAAGCTATCCGTATTTCAATATTTACATCAGTTCTAATGTTAACGACAAACTGTAACGTTTGGGCCAGGTCATGCTATTATGCATCACTCTGACAAGTCTGCGGATGAAGTCAGTCTTGCCAGGGCCCATTATGCTGGCATACAACGAGCATGAAATAAAATAGATGAAATTTCAGACCCAAACATAACTAGATAGGTTCAAAAAGCGAATTTTCGCATAAGGGATACATACAGATATATATCATTATCACAAATCTCATTACCTCGTTTAATTCTTAGGGGCAGATAGACCTGGCAGGACTTTAATTAAGAGTGCGTAACGAAAATTTAATTATTTTATTTCTCAACCAAAAAATGTTGTTAGTACTCAAAGGAACCGTCTCAATGAGACGGTTCTTTTGAGCACTCAAAACATATGTTAAAATTGATGGGTAAGAAAATATTTACAACTTTAAGCTGAATTTTTTGTTTATCTAAACCTGTGTAAGACCAATTAAAAAGTTTAGCCTAGCATATACTACAAAAACAGCTGATGTTAAGAACGCAAGAGTGAGATACAGAAAGTAAACCAAGGAGAGAGTAAAGCCATTTGTGTCAGCTATGTAACAATTTACCTGTCTGCGACCTTTCGATATACAATCACGAACACTAAGCGAGCCCGCTAACTCTAGTTTACGTCCGTGGATACTAGGTGACGGGAGACCTGGCGTTGAGGCATTGTTGGTTCTGAAAACAAAATAATAGATTTCGTTCTACAATATCATTCAACGTATTCTTTACATCCTAGTTAACAAGGAGTTCACTACAGGTGAACTCTGTGTTAGCTGCTAGTCAACTGCCCAGTCACAATGTAACTATTGTTCATTGAACAGTTAAGTATATATAACTCCATGTTAACTTGAAGTTATCTTTGATGTTTATATGAAGTCTGCCCCTAGTTTACTTCTAGTTAACTAGGTGTAAAGAATAGCTTGACTGGCACTGTAAATAGAGAATACAAGGTGAGTGTCTTTTGATATCAAGTTTACCAGGCAAGGCTTTGAGAACGCTTGTTGACATCGCGAGGCTTGCCGAGCGATTCAACATGCGTTCTCAAAGCCGAGCCTGGTAAACTTGATATCAAAAGACGCGAACCTGGTATTCTATTTATCAGTTTACCCATTATTGAACGCTCCTCAAACTAGCGATTATGACGTAAAATTTTGATTTTTGTGTTGATTCAGCGTCAATAGCGACGTCATTCAAAAAGTGCAACGTCATCATGACCTGATAAAGGTAACATGCCGTGAGATAGGAGACGTTTATTAGGTCATGTTGAAACAGTTCAGTTAATATTAGGGGTGACTGATAATTTACAAATCCAATGCCTGCTGTCGTGCCAACCAGGAGTGACAGTGACGTAATATTTTGTTTACAAGTGTTAAAGAGTCTAAGTCTGCATCTATGAACATTTTTCGATTTTTTTAAATTTTCTTTTTTAATTATTTGTAAAAGTAGAATTTAGTTACGCTTTCATAATAAATATGTTCACTATAGCTGAAAACTGCTTGGAAAAGTTAATTATCTTATAAAACAGGTGTGTTTTTCTCGTGTTGGTAATTATTTGCGTCCCTCCAATAATTATAGACAGTTTATTTTAACATAAATGTTGTTGTTTTGATACTGATAATTTGTTTAGATTAATGAAATTGGTAAAATGTATACCTGAATTTTAGTTTTTTACTGTGTTCTTGAAAAATAGAAACATTAGTTCTAAAATTAAAAGATCAAAAGTTACAGACTATGCAGCTTTAAGTAAAACATTAACTTGTTCACTTCACTTAAGCTAACGCGAATCGATAGATCACGTGTGTATTAATCCTATCCTGCGAATAGGATTAATACACAAATGATCTATCGTATATAAGTCCCTGATTAATTTGTAAACAAAACATGACGTCATTGTTACTATTGGCTGGCAAGACAGTAGGATCTTAGATCGCCCATTGGTCCATTGGACCGTATACAGTAAAGGCTAATCTAAAGTTTACCAATTAGTGCACATGTTGAATAGTGAAGGTGCACAACGCTAATAAGAATGATAGCTAAGTGTGCATACAATGCCTCGAGGTTATAAAACTGTTTTCATGCTTAACTCATTGAGCATGATATTTCAGCTCCTTATAAAAACTAAAAAGCTGAAAAATAATTTTGTCTTGCTTCAGAACTCTCAGATGATGTATTTATCATGCTTATAAATGTTAAAATGCCAACAATGTGCTAAGTGTATTTTATGAGTATAATAGGGCGTTGATTATGACCTAAAATTCGCTTAGTGCAAAGTAGGCCATTAACCGGCTCTCTCTATCGATGAGGTTATTGCCAACGTAGGAAAGACGCAAAATGAAATTTGGCTCACAGGCGTTAATCGCTTGTATATCAATAAACGTATTTTTGGCAAACAGTGGTCTGCATTTGTTGCTAAGATAAGGGCATTTATTAAATGCATCTTGATTTAGCTATTCTAACCTTTGTTGGTTTGATATGCATACTGATACACCCAGAGCTCATTATATCAAACCAGGTCCCTAAATTACAAGGCCCCCTTAACTGGTTGACATTGATATTTCATCATGATATTTTTCAGGCTCTGGAAGGGTTTTTAGGGATACATGGATATTGGCCAAAAACTTAAAGGGATACGGGAAATTTTGTAAATATTTAAAGGGATACGGGATACTTGTATCAATTTTTGGGATATGGGGATACAATGCCTTCTGAATTTTGGGGATAGTTGCCATATGTTTTAGGGATATGGGATATTTTCCAAAATAATAAAAAGGATATGGGATACTGGTAACCCACACCCCCTTCCAAATAACGATTTTCAGTACATCATATATATGAATGCGATCTACAGAATATGTTATACATCAAAAAGTTTTGATTGTAAGATGTTTGAAAATGTTATTTTTGTATCCTAAAATACTTAAAACTAACTTAACTTGCGGTTTTAGGATCTGTTGAATCACTATACGAATACCTTATCACAAATGCAAAGTCAAAACCAATATGCCTGCCAAGACCAAATAGATAATAAGTGTGTTTCAGGTAATGGGTGTGACAATTTGAGGTAGGGTAGGCACACATATATGTTTTAATTTTATTTTGTGCAGAAAAAAAATAATTGTATGCATTTTGAAGGGCCAGTAAATTAAGGTAGAGTCGTATTACCCTAACCACAGGTATTTTTAGTTGGCCTTATGTTACTCTCCTAATGTCGTGTCAACCAAGAATGACATTGACGAAATACTTTGTTTACAATTGCTATGTAAAACACAAGCGTGTACACTTCAATTAAGCTAACGCGAATCGATTGATCACATGTATATTAATCCTATCCTGTGGACAGGATTAATACACAAGTGATATATCGATTTTAAGTCCCTGATAACTTTATATACAAAAACATGACGTAACTGTCACTCTTGGCTGGCAGGACAGTAAGTGAAGCAGTTGCAAGAACAGTTTCAAAGATATAGATGAGAATCGCTATAAACAAACACAGGCAAGATTACAATGTTTTGGGGCATACAGGTAGTCTCTTTTTACAGGTATAATGAATCTACCACAGAATACTGCATATGCACGTGGTATTGAATACGTAATATTTACATTTTCATAAGAAATATAGAATCGCCTCATTACTTTGCATCTTTGAAACATCAGTATGTGCTTTAGTTAATCTCTTAGGTGCAGATAAACAAACAAACAAAATAAAGCATGAGCATAAAAATGTTTTCTAATCTGCGAGTTTATTGAGAACAAATTACATTAATTTTTGATTAAGAACTCTTATCTAAAGGCAAGGACGACAAAAGAAGCGGGATTTTGTTGGGATACCAGATGTACATAGCGATCTGTCATTATCGTTCGTCGGAAAATTGTGGTGGGTGTTTATCAGTCAGGTGCATTACCTCCAAAAGTTAAACAATATATCACTTAAAGCAGGGTTTTTTTGCAACAAAGACAAAAGTAACCTGTTTGAGTGAAAGTGTCTTTTTTCATCTTCATATTCTAAAGTAATTGTAATTTTCATAGTCATGTGTGTAATTTATCTGAAAGACTATTACATAACTTTACGATTATGCAATAAAATCATATAGGCATCGTCTAGAAATTTTTAAACAAGGTCATTGAAGGTCAGAAAATAAGCTACATTTTAACTTCAATCAGTTATATTTTCGAGCTTGCAATTTTGACCTTGGCCTAAATAATTTCAGAAAAAAACCCAAATAAGTTACGTCCTGTAACCTGACTTTGAAATCATTGTTAAAAATGCACTATTTTAACTTCTTTAAGTGATGTGTATATTAACCCTTAATGCGCCGAATCACAACAAAAGTAGTCTGATTTTCTCGTCTGCTGAAATAATTAAGAAGTCTCTATGGTAAACAGTGTGGACCCAGATCAGACTGCTTCTATAGGAGCAGTCTGTTCTGGGTCCACTCTGTTTGCCTCTATACTTAGCTCGTCAGTAATGTTAGGCAATTATTTGCAGCAGACGACTTCAGCAGACGACATTTTCAGATGCTTTTTTTCTTGGCGGTTTAAGGGTTAACTTATACAGGTAAGGTTTGAAATAAAAGGTACCTATTTGTCCAGGTCAAGTTGAGCAGAGTCCTATTGCTGATCCAGAGCGTGTATATGACACTACTATAACAGTAGACCATAATGATCGTTGGTATGACAAACATAACAAGAAGCTGATATATAGCATAGTAGATTCGATGACCATCTTCTATGCCATTGTCTGAGCAAAACATCAATGTCACGCTGGAGGCGTTGTTGTAGTATGTACTGGATTCAGTGTCCTGTAAAAAGTGATTACAAATACTATTAGCACATAAAACAGTAGAAAGACAAATTGTAATTTGTATCATCACTTATGTGAGACAAGTCAGTGATAATAAGTGATGCTACCAATTACAAGTATGACCAGACATAAATTAAACAGTTGGTGTGTAAGATGCCTACATGAAAATAGCTCATATACTTTACCAATCCGACATTCGTTGTCTTAGATACCCCACACCTGGTATATAATGTGACAATGAATAAAAATGTATCAGCAAGTTGGAATATTTGCGAGGCATTCTGTAGCTTCTGGTTTGATAAAAAGTACAGTGTAACGATTGGTAAAATAAACTGTAAGACAATAATTTATCACAACTGAAAGTTCTTTGAAAATATCAAAAGCTATATCAGCTTTAATTCTACAAGGCTTGTTCTGAAACTATTGAGACAATCGTAATTTTGTCAAAATGACTGAACAGAATTAAATACAAAATGTAAAGTCAAAATGAGGCTCAGGCTGTATTATCTTATGGCTATAGTTAATGGCTATGGTTCAATAGCTTTTAGATGACTGACAACCTACCACACCGGAGCACGGCAAACGACGTTGACGTTCATTGAGCAGTTTTTTATGATATAATATCATTCGAGAGATTACGCTAGAATGCAAAAACTGTCGATATAGGGATTATTGTTGCACACACTTTTGATATATATTTCTCCATTAGCAAAATCAACTAATTATCTGTATGTACTTTGGAGATATAACAGCATTACTAGAAATGTATGTTAAATCTGAGCAATACGTAAATAAGACCCACTGATATGGACATGTTAACTTTGTTTTTAAGTTAAAAGGGAAAGATGCTGAATAGACTCTTCCAAAATACATTTCAATAAAATACTCGCCATCAAAAAAAAAAACAAAAAACAAACAAACGACATAACTAAACATTTGGTTTTATTTTCGGACTGGCATTGGAATTAGGAGTTTGCACTCAGCAACTTCATTTTAAGTGCTCCAAGTTTTCCGCTTACGTCATAAGTTTGACATTTGAAATTTAAGAGCATCTTTGAGTATGTGTCAGATATATCATTCATATTTCTGTACCCATTACAAACTTGCTATCATATGATGCAGACAGTATCGCAGTTTTCAAAACACTTAACATTTTTTTTTGCGTGCTCAAGTACTTGATACCTGTGGTTACCAAGGCAACAAAAGACGGAAATTTGAAGCAGCTAGTACAAAATTATGATTTAAAGTAACTTTGCAAGAGGACAATACTATTTCATGGCGAATTTCATATGCCTACACCAAAGGATACATGTTAAAATGCATGTGTCTCAATAGTTTCTGAACAAGCCTCGTAAGTTCTTATAGCTCTCATTTGGTCAAAAATGCTATTTATTGATAAACTCGTGTATGCATATGATTGTTTAATATGCCTGTACATGGGCGGATCCAGAGGGGGGACAGGGGGTACGGTGCCCCCCCCCCCCCCTGAAAAATCACAAAAATAGGGTTTCTTAGCAGTATTGGTCCGGATCCCATGAAAATCACAAAGCTACCAAGCCAGCATTCAATGTTGGGCCATCATCGGCACGCCAGCGAATCGCCATTAAATGGCGTTTCATGGCGGGCCGATGATGGCCCGTTTATAGTTGTATTTGGATTCTCCTTTCCCCTCATCAACTAAAAAAGTGTCAATGTCGGACCCCCTTTGACAAACCTTTCTGGATCCGCGCATGGCTGTGGTAGGGGTTGAAGGGTCCATGAAAGTACAGTTAAACCTTCATAAGAGAGGCAAATTTTGGAAAGCCATAACCGTCTATTATACGGGCCTCGTCGCGAGAAAACCTGTCTTCGGGGGGTTGCGAACAACACAGGCGCAGACCAGCCTGCGCATCCGCGCAGTCTGATAAGCGCCTTTGTTATTCGTTTTTTGAAAAGTACAATATGTACACTTGCTACAGCAGAAATTTCAATTTGCTAGCTTGTCTCTGTATCTGAGGAGACTGGTTTGAAACTCGCTTAGTCGGAAACCCCGAAGACAGGTTTTGTCGCGACGTGGCCCAGTATTACAGAGGTGGATGTCTTATCAAGGGTCAGTCGTCAGAAGAGCCGTCGTGTAGAGAGTCCTCTTTCTGTCAGATTTATTTATACAACGAAACTGTCCTACTTGTATCTAAAGAGGACATATCTGTGTGATGACATATTCTTTTTATTCTTCGTTAAACAAAAAATACATTTATATACAATGCCTCATGGGCATTTCAGTGGTCTCATGGATTTTTGTAGTGTATACAGGAGATGGATATCTATGTTACGGCTGTGGAACAGACTTATCCTCATGGACGACGACAGGCTTACAAAATGTGCTTTCAACGCGGATTATGAAATAAATCAGAATAATTGGTGCCAGGATGTTAAACATATCATGTCATGCTTAGGGCTCTCCAATCACTATGAAAATAAGACGGTTATAAATCTGTCTAATGCAAACGATCGTATGCATGCTTACTATAGTAACATTTGGTCACGTGATATTCGCCAAATACCGAAGTTGAGAACATATATCATATTTAAGCAATCTTTCAAAACTGAAAACTATGTCCAATTAAATCTGTGCAAAAATGAGAGATCAATACTCTGTCAATTCAGAACTGGGATACTTCCTCCCCGCTTAGAAACAGGTCGTTACATCGGCGAAAAGGTTGAGCAAAGACTCTGTAAACTCTGCACTGCAGGAGCAGTAGAAAACGAAATTCACTTCCTCTTACATTGCGATTTGTACACTCAAATACGTGAAAACACATTTTCTGATATTTTCAGGAATAACATGGAGTTACCTGACGTTGAACGACTGTGCCACATTGTAAACTCTCAGCCCAGAAAATTGGCAAAATATCTAGTTTGCGCATACTTATTGAGGAAAAGAAAACTTTTCTCTTAATGGTATTAAGAGTCAACAAAGAGCCAAATGGGATGTCGCAAAATGTGCCATCCTATTTTGCTCTAAGTTGTCGTCGAACAATTCAATTCAGAAACTCAAAATCACAACAGTTCCTTTTAGTTCTCTATGTTCTATCCGACATTGACTATTATCATTCTCTCTGGTAGCTGATAAAGAGTTTTATCATAAGTCCAGATAAGGAAATTTTATTTACGTAAAAGTTAAGTTATTTTCTTACCCATCTATTTAAACATGTGTTTTGGAGGCTCAAGGGAGCCGTTTCGTTGAGACGGTTCTTTTGAGTATCCACAACATATGTTTGGATGAACATGTGTTTTGGGTGCTCAAAGGAGCCGTCTCATTGAGACGGTTCTTTTGAGTACCCACAACATATGTTTGGATGAGAAATAAGGAAAATATTTTTCCAATACGCATTCCTATCTAGAGGCCTGCGGTTTATTGTAAGTAAACAGGGGAGACCCCGATGAGAGGCCACCTTTGGTCGCCTCTCACATGGGTCTGCACTGTTGACTAATTTCACATTTGTGATACAGCAGCCTGATTCACTTATAAGTATTGCTTGAAATTGACGTGAACCAAATTTACATTTGTAGATTTACCTAAATGTGAACTCTGTATTACGGAATATGTATATCACTCTTTTTCCTGACATTCGATTACATAATAGTTTGTGGTGACTTATAGACCCAGTGGGTCGGGTGCAACTTTGTCTTCATATGTTGTTATACAATACTGTATATGCACAGGTCACGATAATAAAACATTTACTTACTTACTTACTTACTGTATGAACCATTGAAATGCTATGTAAATCTAAGTAATAATGGGCCAATTAACACCTTGTTAATTGAAAATTTGGCTTTTGGCAAGTATAAAGTGGCTTTCTTTTAAAGAGTTATAAGCATTTCGGGAATGGTTCTACTGTCTGCTGGTTGGTTTATGTATGTGGCTGTCTTATGTAGAGACAATACGATAGTGAAAATGACTTTGGATGTTGAGATATTGGCTCTGTTATGCAGGTGGAGCTCTTATAAATGAGGCTGATTCAGTAGGTTCAACATAAATAAAAGGCATAATTTAATTCAAGGAAACATTGTTTACAGTGTGCATGGGATAATCCATCATTATCAAAGGGTTAATAACTAAAAGCCATAAAAGAAACTATACATGTACTTACCCGTACATAGAAAGTAGGTGATGACAGAATTATTGCCATCAGCCAAAGGCCAAACAGTATTTTTCTTGTGTTCCCTAACGTACATCTCCGTCGACTGTGGATCGGTTCAACGATAACAAAGTACCTGGAAATAAACAAACTGAGCTATTAACCTATTACCTCATAGAGACGCCTTTTTAACGATTTTGCAATCAGAGCAGACCCACTCCAGGCAGCTCTTGTAAGAGCTGCCTGATCAGGGTCTACTATGCTTGCTTATGGAGATTTAATATATCTAATCCTTCACAAGTGGACCTGGAAAGTAATTTCTTTGCTATATTTACAAACATGAAATTCAATATAATATCAATATTCATAGTGGGTGGAGCCTAGCATGAATATGCATGAAGAAAGGGGTTAAATATGATCTTATTCATTGCATTGTTTAGTTTTAGAGGTGCCAGGTGCATTGCATATATTTATTGCCTATTTCTATTTCAATTTGAATTGGCATTCCTGTAAGCAAATGATTGAGGGTTTGATCTTGGTCTGCATTGCGTTTGCCACCAACATCAGGCTTACCAATGTATATGGTAAGCTATCAAAAACCTTAGGTCGGCCATTACTGTCTACCATAATCTGATTCTAAGACGCACAAGAACAGAACATATTATTTATTTGACAAGGCATGTATACTTCTTAAGCCTAGCCTCCGTTTATGTGACTTAGAAGACAGCGCAGACCCAGATCAGGCACCACATAATGCCACGTCCGAGCAGGATCTTAAGTGTTTGCTTATATAATATTCTAATAAAGTTTGGAAAAAAAGATACTTCAATGTAAACCCACAGCTCGTCAAACTGATGACGCTCGTCAAGGCCATCACTAACGCTGTGTAAGTTTTATCCTAAGTTATTAAGCGTTTTATTTCTAAAGAGCTTAGTGAAATGATAATCGACACTTTTATACCCATTTAGTATTACTTGACTTTTTGCTTACTGTAAAGGCAGCACCTCATGAATACGTAATTAGGACAGGTCAACCTTAGACTTAGGTAAAAGCTGAAATGAGGCGTGGTTTTATTTAAAAGAAACTGTATTATCTTGCGCCATTACCCCTGTATAGATTTAGTCCTAAAACGCCAGCAAAATAACTGCATCTGAAAATGGTCTATTTAACATAAACGTACAAGCAAACATTGTGGACCAAGATCAGACTGCTCCTACAGGAGCAGTCTGATCTGAGTCCACACTGTTTGTCTATGAGGCTTCAAATATTTAAGTGGACGACAAAAAACACACATTTTGTAAGTATGCGCTTTAAGGGTTAATAAAATTAATGTGCTTTCTGTTAGGATTTACATGGAATGCACGCATGTTTGAGCGGCCCAAACATCCTTTTTATAAATAGAACCTGATTTCCCCTGTTTAGCAGATGGAATAGCCGAGCAACGTCGAGATATGAATATTAAAGTTGCCGCCTTTACAGGAAGCGAAAAGTCAAGTGATACCCTCGGCTTGCGACGATGACTCACTGGTACATGTTCAGTACATGTAGATTCCACATATCATAGGCGTAACTCCAATTTCGCAGTTACGCACTCGCGGATCCAGAAAATTTTATCAGAGGGGTCTATGGCGTTTTGCTGGAGTGCCAATAATGGCCAACATTGAATGCTGACTTGGTAGTTTTGTGCTTTTCATGGGATCCGGAAAAGTATTGCTAAGACACCCTATATTTCGTGGTTGATCAATGGAGTTCCGGACCCCCTTCCCCTCTCTGGATCCACGGACGTGCGTAATTAAATTTGTATCCGTTCAAAGTGAATCACATAATGTGGAAGTGGTGTTGTCCATACCATAGTGAAAGAACAAGCTCAAGGAGGGGGCAAGATAACTCCGGACACAATGAATGCGATTCAGTAGTCTCCCTTTGATTTGCGTATCTGTTTCAGCCAAGCGCGTAGCGAGGCGGAGGCCAGGAAGCCTGGGCTTCAACATAATATGAATTCATATGGCCATGGGCCGCGACCCAAGAAACCCTGACATTGTTGGTTACGAACAACAAAGTCGCGGACCAGCCTACGCGTACGCGCCGTCTGATCAGCGCCATTTTATTAAGCTTTTGCAGACTGATATGATTAGTAATAGGTCATCCATTATACACTCAAGCAACCATTTAAAATGTATGTTTGTTTGATTTGATTCAATTCAGTCAACAATCTTTCAGTTATGTCGGGACGGGTCTTCCTGGGCTGAGCCAGTACTAAGCAAGGACACAACGATAAAATGTAAACGAACACTGTCATGATGGTTTGTTATATAACTGCAATTTAAATTAAGATATTTTTAGTCTTGCTTCTACAATTATTTGCCAATAATCATGCGAAGTTTTCTTTGAAATGAAGCGAATTTGATATTATAACTAGTCAGGTTACCATATCGACCATCAAAATCGTGGGCTGTTACGGCTGCCCAAGCTTGTCTTAGTAAATATCATCTTTTTTATGAGGTAAGCTTTGGTGATGTTCCTTGTCATAACCCTTAGTAATCGGGGCGGAAAAAATGAACCAAGATACTGCCACCAATGTTCTGCATTATTGATGAAATCTGTGATTTTTAATTTAAGAGTAGCCATGTTAAACGGTTTTACTATAATAAGATTTACTCCCTCTTAAATAAAATTTCGAAAGATTATTGAGAAGATGTCATAAAAGCCAGACTTTGATCTTTTCAGAATATATGATAAAAAATGGCGCAGCTAAGTGTTCGTTTATAAGTTTTCCGAGTTTATTATAAATTTAGTGGTTGTACATTTTTAAATTGCTTGTTCTCATAAAATGAACAAATTCTTAATTCAAAACATTAATTTGGCCTGTGATATACATGATTTCTTTACATGTATCTATCCTACATCTATTTTTAGTTGTCAGGCAGAAGTGAAAACACTTGATGTCTACCTGTCTTGGGCTAATTTAAGTACAATCTATATTAGCTGTCTGTCATCACTGACAAATCCTGATGTCGGCCTGTCCTGGGCTCAATTTAGCTTATCACTGGTACATATACACACCAAGATCTGTCACAACCAGTGAAGGCTAATTTCAGCCAGTCAGAAGAGGTCTTTTATAGGAGGCTGGTTGAGACACGCTAATAGTTACTCCGCGCTTCACATGCGAGAGGTCCACGGGCAAGTACATGTACCCACTGAAATCACCACTTTTTTTGTTTTTCCCCTAATTATATTTACAACAATAACTTTAACATTTGGTTGATTTATGTTAGATGTACGTATATTGTAACTTAGATGATTAAAAATATAAAAACATAAAACGTGCTTAAGTACAATGTATTTAATTGCAAGGCGTCAGATTATGTCTTCAGATTGTGTATTATTGTCATATAAATGGATACTTATCAACACGAACATGAAAAGGACTGCGTCACGAGAAAACCTGGCGGTACTGGGTGCGAACAACACACTCGCAGACCAGCCTGCTCATCTGCGCATACTTGTCAAATGTATGTGTTGTTCATTCTCTGGGGTGTATTACAGCTATTCAGAAAATTTCAATATTTTGACTGCTCTCTGTACTGTCCTGACAGGCAAGAGTGACAATGGAGTCATGCTTTGTTTACAAAGTTATCATGGAGTTATCATCGATAGATCACTTGTGTATTAATCCTATCTGCAGGATAGGATTAATGCCCAAGTGATCTATCGATTAGCGTTAGCTCAAGTGGAGTGTTCAAGTTAAATTTTACTTAACAACTGTAAGCAAAATATTACGTCATTGTCTACTCTTGGTTGGCACGACAGTAGCTGAGAAGTGTCTGATTTTAAACACGAGGACAATTTTTTTCTCGCATCGCGGCTACTATCTTTTATATGACATTGTATATGTATGACTCGACGATATTGCAACATTTTTACATAATAAACCAATCGAGGAAGCAAAAAATGCATTTCTTTTCAAAAGACCAGCGAATGATCAGATTACCGAGCGCATCGACACAGTCTCGCCAGAGTATTTTGTAGTGGTACGCCAAACGCTTGTTCAGCGCTGAATAAACAAGAAAAGATATGACAGTGAACTGCCATATCAAAAACCCGACCTCATTGAAGTGATGGAAATTGAAATTGATTTGACTACATCAACAAATGTTTATACTGGTTTCTATATAAGTGTAAGGGAATGCCTAGATTGATGAAGAAATGGCGTAAAAGCTAACACAAATTGTAATTATTGTGTCCCTGTTGTCACAGTGTCACAAGCTTCCTATAATTCGAATTATCGATAATTTGAAATTAAATCTCTTCGAAATTACGAGATTCGACTGTATTTATATTTTATATTTCTCAGGCATGTGTCCATTTTCAATTTTACCGAACATGGCTGGTTTTCCAGTTATTTGAATTATTTCAGACATAACGAAGTTTTTGGAACAGGCAAAACTCCAAATTCCCGCGCTCAGCGTCATTGCGATAAATGTTTCACGTCATATAAACGTATAAGTAAACAAAAAGCGTTATTGGAGAAACACAAAACGGGCGTGCAAACGGGCATAAGAGTGGAAAACAGAGGTCCGACGTTTTGTTAGGGTCTGATCTGGATCTAAACAGTTTGCAAAGCACTAGTAGACACAGCCACTTTTTGATTAGTGCTAGTTCAACCCATCCCAACATAACTGAAAAAGTGTTGACTAGGTTTAACTCATTACCACACATTTTTCCGCACTGCGAAATTACCAGCATGCAAAGAGTATTCCACTTTGTGGCTCTGAGTTCAAGGAAAACTACTGCTACTGGACACACATTTTCTCTGCATAATCTCCCTTCTTTGCTCAAACTCAGAGCATGTAAAGTCTGCAGAGTTCCGCTGTCATGCTAATGGCCCATATAAAATCGCTAGCTCCATTATCAGAATTTATGACTTAACTTGTGTTCATAGAAACATTTTTTCCCCAGAGTGAAATGGATGAAAAAATGAGTTTGGGAGTTTTTAGATAGCAGACAGCCAAAAATCAGAAATGTTAAAGAACAATTTGCAGGGGAATGATGATCTGTCCAGCTCGCCATCCCGAAGTAGTAAAAGTCTGACATGCCTGCGTGTACCATGGCTGTTAAAGTCCTTAAGCTCTGATCAGCCTGCACAAGCAACGGTGATCTATGTTTCTCATTCGGTCGCCTTGATGCAGTTCCAAGAAATTAAAAAAAAACATAATTCAGTATGGGAGCGCAGTGGCTCAATATTAGAGTGTTTGACTCGAGACAAATTCAAGCGGTTGCGAGTTCGAGCATCACCGGCGTCACTGTATTGTGTCCTTTAGCAAGACACATCAATCCTTGCTTAGTCGTTCAACCCAGTACGACACGTCCGGACATAACTGAAAAAAATGTTCTCTTGGACATAAAGAATCAAATCAATCAATAAAGGTGCGTGTAGTATATTCATGAATTCAGCTTACGGACAAATTGTTGTCATATATACATCAGCCCAGAATCATTGTTCCAGAAATAATGTTCAGCTGTGATTGAGTTGTTGAGGAAAAGGAATATTGTGGAATTCAATCTGGTTTGCATTGTTTACTAAGATACCTAAACAGAAATATACCTCATTTTATAGAAATTATGACCGGCAGCCCCTTAAAAATATGTGATTATATACTTGTTCAATATGTAAGACATAATGCATCAAAAATAGTTAATCTTCTGAGTGTTTGCAATGCAATTGTCAAATTACGCTATCAGATGAGAAAGCAGACAATGTTTGTTGCGGAGTATGTGGAGAGCCATATGCTTCATAAAATATGGGCATCTAAAGCTGGCGCTTCACCAGGGTCTGCACCATTTTCTAAGACAAACACAATTTATATTAAAACTTAGAAATTCCAATGTGTGGCCAATATAAAATGGACATTCCCATACATTTTCCATTATTAAGCTACTTTGTCACTGCATATATGCGGCAACTTTAATATTCATATCTGGGCGTATGTCGACTATTTTATTGCCCAAGAAGGGAGATCTGATAATATTATATTAAGAGTTAACCTGTATAATATGTTGTTTGAGCCGCGCAGACGTGCATGCATTTTATGAAAATCGTAAACTGAAAACTACAATTTTAAAGATCATCTGCTTTTGTCATCTGTTGAAACTGTTTTGAAGCCTCGTCGACAGAGTAAATCAAGATCAGACTGCTCCTGTGGTCAGACTGCACCTGTGGGAGCAGTCTGAAATTGGCATACACTGTTTACCTCTATACTTATGTTAATCATAAACATAGTCATTTTGCTGGCATTTTATGGTTTAAATGCTAGTATAAGTCATGAAATGAGATTTCCAACAATGTGGCATGTTCGACCAGCAAAGGCTCTGGTCAGTATGAGCATCTGCCCGGCCTGATAAGAGCATTTGCTAGTCGCTTGAATATTCAATTACAGTTAAGCTACTGACTGAACAGCATTTGGAGTTTCTAAGCTTAAAAGGAGTCTGAGTCTACCCTTGTCAAAATGACACATTGTAGGAAATCACATGCCACGGCTCATGCGTTTTGTGTCATGGTGCAAGGTGATACTTTTTGCATGCTTGGTTAAATTTAGCATGCTTTTTGTCGCTTGCTGATTTTTTTTCTCATTTTTTCCCTCAAAATTATGACCGAAAAAAAGGTTGAAGCAACAGGAAAAGTAGTCCACACTCTCACTACATAGTTTTTGTGAAAGAAAAGAAATTTCAGTACCTAAACTCTTTGCACGCTGGGAAACTTTGCTATTGTATCATCTGCCGATTTCTTTTCTGAAATTAACTTTTTAAATACTTTCAGAAGCAGCTTTATTGTTTAGTATCAAACAATTTGAATTCACATCAGGCAGAATGTAGTGCGCTTACTATATTGGTCTAAACTAGATGCGATAGCACTAGCATGCAAAGGGTGAATGCTGGCCTGAAAATTACCCCAGAAATTTCTCAAGATATTAACCAAAACGAATTTGACCAGCAGTGGATAATTATCTAATAATTATTTGAGGTAACAGTACATCACTAAATGGATTCTTCAAACTGATAGTCCTATCAGAGACTACTTTTGTGTGTAAAACGGCCATCATAATTGGGTCGCCGTATCAAATGAATACGCATTATCAGAAACTTCTACTGGAAAGCTTGTCTGTGTTTAGATAAATTTCGCATTGAATTTTAAAACTCAGACCAATATGATTTCCAAACTATGACATCGGTGTCCAAATAGACAATTGTTGGTTTTCAGTGTTACATGTAATATATGTGGATATATTAAACGTTTAGCCAGGAACCTTTTCCCAAGGCCAGTTAGACTGACAGTCCGTGTAAACTTAAGAGGAATTATTTTAGTCTGGTTCCATCCCCTAGACCTATCTATCAACAGGGCACCAGATTAGATTTATTTGTGTAAGTCTTCTTTACCCTAAAGTCATTACAAATAAAAAATAAATAGATCTAAATAATAATAATAAGATATAACTTATTATAAATAAAACAGATTGTATAATAAAAATGCATTTCGATTCGACCGTCAAAGACACATTACCCATGAAATGATTTTGTGTATAGCCCTGAAACTGTGTAACTTTCAACCGGAACTACTTGTGTAAGTCTCATTTAGCCGATTACAATTATAGAGACATATGAATGTTTAGTGAACGATTTGATCGGGTCTCAAAAAAAAACTGGATATATGGGCATGCGCAAGAGAACGAATGCTAAAAGAGACAATAAATATATTGCATATATACCTCACGGCGCGGCTCTATATAATTCCGTGGATTTGATCACCTTGAGAGCAATACTAATAATTGCCTTACACTTCATCGGGGTTCTCATTGAAGCTGGCCTACAGACTAGGATTAATTTGTCTGTGTCGACGCGACAAAACCTGTCTTCGGGGTTTCCGATAAAACGAGTTTCAAATCAGTCTCTCTCCTGCTACAGAGTCTAGCTAGCAAATTGAAATTTCACCTGTAACACGTTTACATATGATTCTTTCCAAAAAGCGAATAACAAAGGCGCTGATCAGACTGCGCGGATGCGCAGGCTGGCCTGCGCCTGTGTTGTTCGCAAACCCCCGAAGACAGGTTTTCCCACGTCGAGGCCCATTTTGTCTGCGTCGTAAACACTTTATTACATGACGAACATTGGTCTTTTAAATAAAGTGGCCATTTTGGAAATGAATAACATTATTTGAACAATTCCAAGAAATAAAGGCACTTATCGCATATTAAAAATATGCATGATATTGTAAGTCTCTATTTAAACGTGCGTGCGTAGATATTGAGTAGGTTTAATGCCGTCCTTATGAGGATGACAATTATAATTGACTTTGTTTCCAACCTGAACATAATGTATGGTAGCACCGGGTAAGTGGTTTCAATTTACATCAAGGTGTCTCAGCACTAAAATGGCACACCAAGTTCATCACCATCTCCACGAGCGAAGATTGCGATGAGGTGGGTGTGCCATTTAATATCTCATAACTTTCATTTGAAACATCAACTGAAATGTCGCTTTCATATGGCTACTGTACTTTCAGACAGTAGAGAACAATCCACTTTATGTAAGTGTTGGAAGATGGCAAGCTTTTTTGAAAAGCTTATACTTGGAGTTATAATACTTGATCTGGATCTTGGGGCGAGTTTACGTATAGTCCGCCAGTTAAAATAATAGAGCAACTTTAGAATATATACTGACCCACACTTACAACGCAAAATGTTTCAGGAATGTAACTTTGATTAATACATGTATACGAGGTCTTCCCGTAATCATTGTATCGTTCAGGGGCTACGGCGGACTTTCACCCAATCAGGTTATGATTGAAAGGGAGTGATTGACTGATGAATTTCTACTTTCATTTTTATAAATAAATGTTTTAATGTTTGATAAAATTGCATTACAATGAATGAACCAATATAAATGTAATAATAAAAGTTCAGTTTGATTTTGCGTTAGAAGTGTGGTTCAGTATATCTGCCCCAAAAATTCAGCAGCTATTATGGATATAGATAATGTTATAGTTGCCACCAAACATAACCAGTTCCCATATTAAACATAACCCTAACTCGAGCAAATATCAACTAAAACATTACATGTATAGCAAAACAAAATTAAACTGGCACTCATTAATCTTCGACATCATTCGGTCACGTTCGGTGTGTAGTAGATATTTTAATTGATTAATGTATGGAACAAGTATCTTTCAGCTAGGTGATCTAACAATGCTGAGGCAGTAGCGTAGTGGTAAGACGATTAACTCATATTCCGGATTGCGAGGGTTCGATTCCCACTGGATATAGTTATTTTAGGCATCATTTTAAAAAAATATATTTTTTAGTTATGATTTTGTTTCTTTTTTATTTTAATTTTGATGAATATTTGACATGATTTCAGTTTTCAAGACTGATAAGAAATTATTTGTGGTCGGAAGCTGATGGCGGTGGGTGTAAAACTCCTGCACATTGTTTCTGATAACAACCCCATCAAAGTCGTCCACAGGTTTGTAACGTTGCGGTGACGAAAGTGCATCGGTTTCTTGTAGTTCTTTTTGTACTCGGAAAACGGTTCTCCTGCTGACCCCAGTTGCTTGAACAGTCCGTTGAATATATGATGAGCTGTCCCGTCCTGAGTGTTTCCAGAAGCAGTTTGAAACATTAGCTTTGAGAAATTTGTCTTTAGATTTTAAATGTTTTAAAGATTTAACAGTAGACATCACAGTTCCAAACTAATAATCAAGCCGTGACATGTGATTTCCAACAATGTGGCATTTTGACAAGTGTAGACTCAGACAAGCCTTTGAAGCCTCATTTTCAGCTACGAAACTCCAAATGATGTTCAGTCAGTAGCTTAAGAGTCATAGAATACCCAAGCAGCTAGCAAAGGCTCTGGTCAGACTGCGCGTATGCGCAGGCTGGTCTGAGCCTTTGCTGGTCGAACATGCCACATTTGGAAATCTCATGTCGCGGCTCAATTAATAATGCTTTAAAATGAATTCTATTTCATTTACTTTTATACGCAAGTCTTGTAAAAATCGTGTAAGTCATAAGCATGATTTATGATAGTAAATACAAATATTTTTTTAAAAAAAAATATACTGTATGTCGTGAGACTCAAACCCACGATCTCAACCTTGACAGTTATACGCGCTATCCAAAGTGCTAAGCGGGACAGTGATGGATACATGATTAGAAAAAACATCACTCTGAAATCAATACTTTTCATAATGTTTGCAAATCTAAAATTAGTTTTACGGAGTTATACGAGTTTATACGGCATATTCATGAGTGCCTGTTTAACTTTGTTTATCTATGTATTACCATACACAATATTTATTTAATTTTGCATGGCTTGGTAATCTTAGACAATCTTTGCTAAGGACCAACATTAAATTGAAAAATCCAGATGTAAATGGTACCCGTATTACTTGACTTTTCGCTTACTGTAAAGGCGGCGCCCCATGAATGCGTAATTTTGACTAGTCAACCTTTGGCATAGGTAAAAGCTGAAAATGAGGCGTGGTTTTATTCAAAAGTAACTGTATCATCTTGTGCCACCACCTCAGTCAGTATTTAGTCTTTAAAACGCCAGCAAAATAGCTGCATCTGAAAATGTCTATCTAACATAAGCAGGGAGGCAAACATTGTGGACCCAGACCAGACTGCTCCGCAGTCTGATCTGGATTCACACTGCTTATCTATGAGGCTCCAATAGTTTAGTGGACGACAAAAACATACATTTTGTGATTATACGCTTTAAGGGTTAATAAATGTGTGTTCAGTGTGTATACGGTTAGGATTTTCATGAAATGCATGCACGTTTGCGCGGCTCAAAAAGCTTATTGGCTCTTTACCAAATTATAAATAAAACCCGATTTCCCTTCTTACGTAGCAAATGAAATAGCCGAACCACACCTACTGTGCGTACAGGAACTTAGTGAACATCGCTTTTTTGCGTTTATTTCGTTAAGTGCGGACCGATCGCACAAAGACCATCAGAATTTAATATATCTTTACACCGCCTAATTCGTGATATTTTTCCGTTACACAATGTATTGTCAAATGGGCTATGATATGATGGAATTTGTCCTCATTTGAGCATCTGCATTTTTTAATTTCAAGCATTCAATGTCGAGTCATCATCGGCACGCTAGAGAAACGCCATTTAAATGGCGTTTCACTGGCGGACCGATGATGGCCCGCTTATATAGTAGTATTTGGATCCTCCCATAAAAAAAAGTTACAAAGTAGGATCCCCTTTTGCAAAACTTTCTGGATCCGTGCGTGGGCTATATATAATGCGCCAATCATTTGTAACCATTGCTTCACCCAAGCCCCTGAGCAGCACGGGGATATCCATAGCCTGGTTAATGTGCTGTGTTTTTACTTTTACATTGTCTCCACAATTCGGAGGAAATGTTGGGGTTGATAGACATAGACAAACATGGCAGTGCAGTATACATGTAATAATAGACTGCAGGGATGAACTGTCATGGTTTTGCTAGCTAGCTGTCCCCACAGTGTGGTGATTACTATGGGGAACTGCAGACACAAAGTCAAAGTCCTCGACATTCCTCTGAGCTGGAGTTTGATCACAAATAACTAGTGCATAAAGACGAAAGAAATTACGCGCAACAGTCATTTGTAGCCGTACCCTAGTCGAGCAAATGCGCTGTTACGGTACAGGGTCATACCAGGGACCTGTAGCCAGAAAATCAAAGTCCCCGCCGTTCCCCGCTTTGTGGGCCGTAGTTACAAATGACTTATGTATTAGACGATATAGAGCGTCCATCAAACAATGTGACTCCCGTTAATACATCTGATGAACAGCCTGCTCATCATATTTGTTTTTAATATTATTATCTGCTGCACTTGTAATATTTGTCCTAGAGCTGTCGAGCAAGCAACACAGGCCACGACGCGAGAAAACCTGTCTTCTGGGAGTCCGACAAAGCGAGTCTCATACCAGTCTCTTTGCTAAACAGGCTAGCTAGAAAATTTATTTTAGATATGATTCCTCTCTAAAAGCAGACAACAAAGTTGCTGATGAGACTGCGCTCATGCACAGGCTGATCTGCGCCTTTATTTTTACAAATCACCAAAGACAGGTTTTCTATGCTATATGTATGTTCATTTGCTATATGTGTCATTTTACGATGATCGCTTAGAAAATAAGATGCGAAATTTGATTATCGCAAAATATGATAAATCAGAATTGTAATTTGCGCAGCCTCTTCAAAGCATTTGCAGTGTGTATGTAGACATACCAAGAGTTGTCCTGCTGGTAACCGTTTTTTTATCATACAACCTGAGATATACGAAAGTAAACATGGTAATCATTGAACTGTATAAACCACGTGTTACCCATATGAAATACACTGAGGGAAAATAAGGAATATTCTAAATCGAAAACGACTAAGTTATTTTATTTTACAAGAGATTCCAGACTTATTTTCCTATCATAAATATTCAATATGCAATTGTATATTAGGCGGTGTTTTATTATATGTATGTGCAAAAATTTAGTCCAAAATTTTATCATTAAAGACATTTTAAAAAAGATAAACGATGTTCACTGAATTTCTGTACGGACTATAGATATGAATATTAAAGTTGCCGCCTTTACAGAAAGCGAAAAGTAAAGTAATACTACTAAATTTTCACAACAAAAATATATACTTCCTCGTCACTTAATGGTCGGGCATTAAACACAACAACAACATATGAGCCTTGACATGTGATTTCCAATGATGTGGCATTTTGACAAGTGTAGACTCAGACGAGCCGGTGAAGACTCCTATTTTAGCTTAGAAACACCAAATACTGTTCAATCAGTAATCTAACAGTCATAGAATATTCAAGCGACTAGCAAAGGCTTTGATCAGGCTGCGCGTATGCGCAGGTTGGTCTGAGCCTTTGCTGGTCGCACATACCACATTGTTGGAAATCCCACAACACGGCTCAATTATCCCCTTACGGTTTAAATAATACTTTAAGCACAATGGACATTCCAACGCAATCAAGTGTGCATGTCCATTACTAGTTTAAGGGTTGCTGGGTGGTGCTTTTCATTTTATTCAAACTTTAAATAAGCATTCTGTAAGCAAATAGTCAAAGCCTTTATCAGACACCTTGTTATAAGGCACCTCATCTGAGTCTGCACTGTTTTCCCTATGCCCCATAAATAGACGCTAGGTAGATAGGGACGGTTAACATGATGTCCAATTGGTGCATACTTACTGAGTCACGACATGTGATTTCCAACAATGTGGCATTTTGACAAGTGTAGTCTCAGACGAGCCTGTGCAGCCTCCTTTCAGGCTTAGAAAATGATGTTCGGTCAGTAGCCTAAGAGACATAGACTATGCAAGCGACCGGCAAAGGCTCTGATCAGACTGCGCGTATGCGCAGGCTGATCTAAGCCTCTGCTGGTCGCTCATACAACATTGTTGGGAATCTCAATTATAATGGTCGCGCCAATCACAACAAAATTTGTCTTCTGAAATGTTTCAGAAGCCTCTTGGTTAAACAGTGTAGACCCAGATCAGACTAATCCTGTAGGAGCAGTCAGATATGGGTCCACACTGTTTGCCACTACACTTACATAAGTCAATAATGTTAGTAAATTCATTTATATGCAGCGGATGACTTAAGCAGATGGCATGTTCAGATGATTGTCAGTTCTATATTTAAGATGTACACTTTGTGCAAGAAATATATAGTAGAGATGTTGAGAGCAAAATCATAGGCTATGACTTCAAATCATGATGCAAAGGTCCCCTTTGGTTTATAAGCACAACAAGTCAAAAGGAAAATAATTACCCAAAAAAAAACACAAGCTGTATCTGAAAATTTAAGATGGCCGTCGTCGGCCATATTGGAAAACTTGCCCGACCCACAACCCAAAAACTTTTTGTCCTAGAAACTATTTGGATACATGTATTCTAGTTAATTTGAGGTCACCAAGTTCATTGCTGGTATCAGTTATGCATTTGGGAAGCGTTTGATTACGAACACTTAGAGCTAAATTGGTCGGAATAACGAAAACTGCGAATCATTCTTGTGATTCAAAACCTCAGGTCATTCTCCATTTGTCTGTCCCCTTACCCTGTTACCATTTTTGGGAGCACAGATCTTTACATTTACAGAGAACCATACGGGGTTGTCCATGCATACAACACTTGCAAGGAACTATAAGTCTCCCTTACAGAAGCAAATAACAAGCTCGGGTAAGTTCATCAAAATAATGGGAATAATGGTGTAAATTGGAATAGGTGCGGAGTGAGATTTTGTCGCCATCCCCGATTCGTTGGTGACACTCGGTCAGTAGTGGTACCTGATTGTATCGATTCCTGATCTTTGCATTCGTCTTTACTTGGACTTGCTTCACTTAAACAGCTGACCAACCATCACCCAGCCGCAATGGTATCAAACAAATAACTGTAACCACTCAGCTGCAAGTGTGCATTTATTAGAAACAGATTTGTAACCAACAACGTTAACGCTTGCAAGGAATGATATGTTTGATGGCATTGCAGTTAATTAAATTCAGCGTTTAAATTTTCCGCTGAATGAGAGATATTTTCCAGTAAATACTTTTTCTCAAACGAAATTATTGACCGATCAATGTTTGTAATAAAAGGCCAGCTGTGGCGTGCGTTTCATTATGACAGCTCGGTCCAGGTAGAAACACTCCGTGCATACCTTTACTAGACTGAAATCCGCCCAAACAGTTGAAATGTGCCTATACTCAGCCAATACCTCATACTAACAAGAAATTATCCTCTCTAATAGCACTTTAACTCTTTCAAACTGTTACAGTTTTAGCTTTCATTGGTGTTTTAGAGAAGAGAAAATGTTTAAATCTATAACATAATAGTATAAGCAGGTTAAAACTTAACTGAAACTCTTGCACAAGTCTAATATCTTTACATAATAAGCGGATCCAGAGGGGATGACAGGGGGTCCGGACCCACATGAAAAATCACAAAATATAGTTTTTTTTAGCAATCCCTGAAATATCACAAAGCTTCCAAGCTAGCATTTAATGTTGGGACATCATCGGCCCGCCAGCGAAACGCCATTTAAATGGCGTTTCGCTGTCGGCCCGCCAGCGAAACGCCATTTAAATGGCGTTTCGCTGACGGGCCGATGATGGCCCGCTTATTTTGGTATTTAGATCCTCGTTTCCCTCTTCAACTTAAGAAAAAAAAATGTTAAAGTAAACCCCCTCTGACAAAATTTTCTGGATCCGCGCATGATATAACTGTATGATATACAGATCTATTCAGACTTTTCAGGTGTTTGTGCTTTTGTACGTTGTACAATTGATTGTTCTCATTTCACACCGCGTTTAACCATTTGCATGCATACAGTAAACCCACAAACGGGTCCTTTAACAAACAGTAAAGGCATCGGTGACATGCCAGAGGTAAAATCGAAAGGCTAGAGATACACCCGGTTTAAATGGACGAGTATTAAGCGTAACTGGGAATCTTGGCATGTGCGGTTCCAGAAGGGTCCAACTCAACTCTGAGTTTTTTGGTTGTTTTTTGTTGTTGTTGTTTAGTTTATGAGGGGAGAAGGAGGATCCAAATACCACTAGAAAAGATATGCATGTACATATACAGTGCGATAAAATGATGTCTCACAGAAAACGAAAACATTTGCTTATATGATAAAGATAAACAAATAAAAAGTCCGCCTCTATGGAGATCTGTCTGTTGCCTTATAGCTAATAAAATTAGAATGATCAAAACTGCGGACCGCGATTCCCGTCAAATTGCGATTTCCTACAATTAAACTTCAACGTTCAAAATGGCATAATCGTTGATATTCGTTATATGGGTAGCTTAAGTCTTATACATTAAAACCTGTTTAAAACGGCCACTTAAAAATAGACTAAACAAAGGTCTTAATGACAAACGGTAGCTTAATGAAGGTCTAACGTATTGCAGAATGCTCCCCTTGGAGCATTCTATCTATCTATCTATCTATCCATCTATCTATCTATCTATCTATCTATCTATCTATCTATCTATCTATCTCTCTCTCTCTCTCTCTCTCTCTCTCTCCATCCATCCATCCATCCATCCATCCATCCATCCATCCATCCATCCATCCATCCATCCATCCATCCATCCATCTTTCTTTCTATCTATCTATCTATCTATCTATCTATCTATCTATCTATCTATCTATCTATCTATCTATCTATCTATCTATCTATCTATCTATCTATCTACCTATCAATACTTTTGAAAGGGGAGAATTCTGCAATACGTTTGACCTGCATTAAGCGACAATTGTTCTGAAAAGTAATGTTCAGTCGCTTTGAAAGGGTCGTTTTACATAGGTTTTACCGTATGCACAAACACAGTAGAAAAACAGACGCACCTTACTAATACTTTCAAGAAGAAGCTGATTTTGTTGTGTTTTGGTGTTGTAAAAACGAATTTCTTAAAATAAATAGAGGATCTCACATAAGTGCTCATGTTTTATTGAATTTATGAAACGATTTGGGGAAAAGCGATAAAATGCGAGGCTTGCCGAGCTGATTTTGTTGTGTTTAGGTGTTGTAAAAACGAATTTCTTAAAATTAATAGAGGATTTCACATGAGTTCTCATGTTTTATTGAATTTATTAAACGATTTGGGGAAAAGAGATAAAATGCGAGGCTTGCCGAGCATTTTATCTCTTTTTGCAATGAGTTTAATAAATTAAAAAAGAAACAAGAACATGAATGTTAGATTCTATTTATCATACGTCATTAAGATTTCTTTGAAATATCATTTCGGGCGTTAAAACGTTATAATTGCGTCATTATGTACACAACGTTGTTATGGACTTCGTAACGTTTCCCGTAAATCTATAAATCACAAGTGGTTTATCGAATTTATTACATGGCGTTATTTCATTCCCAGACGCGACGTCATATGATCAGCGAATTTTTCGAAATAAAAGTATTTTTTCTGTAAATGTTTAAACTTTTTGTACATTTAAGTTTGTCCAAAGATATATTTCACCATTTACATGATTTATATATGGGTTTGTATAAACATATTTTTAAGCCTAAAATTGAAAATCTTACCCACCAGTTCTAACATTTGTGCTGGGTGCTATTTAAGACATTTTTTTGATGACCCACAACATATGTTTTGGTTGAGAAATAAGAAAAGTATTTTTATTACACACTCTTATCTGAAGGCCTGATGCAATTACGTGTATTATAGAGCTTTTGTGTCCTTGTAAAGGCGGTAAGAGAAACCAGGTTCTATCTATTTGGTGAAGAGTCAATAAGTTGTTTGAGCCGCGCAAACGTGCGAGCATTTCATGATAATCCTGACCGTATATACTCTGAACTCACATTTATTAACATTTAAAGCGTTTATCACAAAACCAGTCGAATACTTTTGCCGTTTTCTTAAATATCTGAAGCCACTTCAACAAACAGAGCAGTCTGATCTGGGTCCACTCTGCTTGCCTCTATACACGTACTTGTGTTAACTAATAAACAGACATTTTCGGATGTAGTTATTATGTTAAATCATACGTTTGGTGTATTTACTGAGGTATTATGGCGCAAGATGATACAGTAACTTTCGAATAAAGCCACGCCTCATTTTCCGCTTTTACCTATGCCCAGGGTAGACCAGTCCTAATTACGCATTCATAAGGTGCCGCATTTACATTGACCCAATAGCCTTATAATATCTGATTACATTTGGGCCTCGATGCGAGAAAACCTGTCCTCGGGGTGTTGTGAATAACACAGGCGCAGACCAGCCTGCGCATCTGCGCAGTCTGACCAGCGCCTTTGTTATTCGCGTTTCGGAAAGTAGCATATGTAAACTTGCTACAGGTAAAATTTTAATTGTCTAGCTAGTCTCTGAAGCTGAGGAGACTGGTTCGAAATTCACTTTGTCGGAAACCCGGAGACCGGTTTTGTCGCGTCGAGGCCCAAATATCATGACATGGGTGATTGAATTGCAGACTCACCTTTCAAATCCTACGGCCGCCAAATTGAGAATGGACGACACTGCAGTGAGCATTTCAATAAATCCTGATATTTTACAGAAGGCCCGTCCACCGGACCACTGTCCTAGCACCATTCGGAGAGTTTCGTGGGGAATCACCACAAGAAGAAATAGTAGGTCAGCCACAGCGAGGCTTACAATGAAGGTGAATGTCACGGAACGACTATTTCTGCCTCCAAAAACAGAGAGTATCACAACGCCATTACCAGCTATCCCTAGTAGAAACACAGTGCCGTATATAAAAACGAGAGGTAAGAAATGTGGCTCAGCGACCCATGGTTTCCTGAGATTTTCTATATTTTCATAATAATAATCCCCTTCAAAATCATCATAATTATACGACCATGGAAATGAATCGTTATCACTGGTTGTATTTTCCCCCATCACAGTACTACTCAAGTCGCTATACATACATCCAAATTAACCCAACAATGCATTAAGACGCAAACTTTAGTCGTCGAAATGCGTGTGTCATATTGAATAACGTATGCAATGCATGTGCAGTTTTCATTATACTTATACCACTGAGCTTTTTAATCCATTTTTTAAAGTTTTCATCCAAAATATAATGTCAGCAGTTTTAAATGAGTACAAAAATGATTCTAAATCTATTGCATTGGTCCTTCGTATGGCTGTTATATTTTCATAGAGAAGGATTGTAACGAAACATATAATTTACAACGTGCTTCATTCATTTTGAGCCCGCTTCCACAGCGCATTATCATACTATATAAATCTAATATATTTCCGATACAGCACAGATACGCTGAGTTTTGAATGAATCAGTCTCCAATGATGTTGTGCGACAAGTGAACATGTGACCATTCTATTTTCCAATATATAAGACGCTACATGTACGTCACTTTGCCCTTGTAGTGCCATGTCCAATACAATTAAACCGTGACGTGTGATTTCCAACAATGTTGAATTTTGACAAGTATAGACTGATACGAGCCTGTGCAGCCTTCTTTTAAGCTAAGAAACTCCAAATGACGTTCAGTCAGAAGCGTTATACTCATAGAATATTCAAGCGACTAGCAAAGGCGCTGCTCAGACTGCGCATTTGCGCAGGCTGATCTGAGGCTTTGCTGGTCGCACATACCACATTGTTGGAAATCTCATGTCTCTGCTGAATTGTCCTCTTCATCCGCGGATCCATTTTGAAAACGCTTGTTTTCTATTGACGTAGCTCTCATTAGGCAGTTATGCGCGTGCGTAATAAAAAAATAAAATTCAAGGGAGGTCACATAATTGGACAAAGGTGATTTCCATGCCATAAGGAACTGTTCTTAAAGGAAAGAATTGGCTCCCTCTAGGAGCAATTTCTTTCCTTTAAGAGACGTAAGGAACTGCTCTTAAGCTCCCATTATGAAAAGGAACTCAATTGAAGAGGATCACTGCTGATCCAGTAGTCTCCCCTTGATGCATATAGCTGTTTAAAGTTCTGGCTACGCCATTGTAATTTATATTTGTTTTATTAGTCATCAACTTATGTTACTGATGGGAGAGGGTCCGTATAAGACCTTTTTCCCCAAAGAACTGGATTAAAGATTGGTTTCCTCTCAACAAACAGTGTAGGCTCTAATGAACTGGTGCATTATGAGGTCATTTCATCAGGGTCTTCACTGTTTGTCTAAGTACTCATATTCTTACTTAGGATAAGTTTAACATGTGTTTTGAGCGCTCAAAAGAACTGTCTATATGTTTAAAAATACTTCAAATATATTTTTATATGGTTGCTAATAAAACAATACATGCATTAACTGTTTGCTATTTTTGTTTCCGATTGTGTGATGAGAAACAGGCAACTGAAGAGTTCTACCCTATTAGATTTTGAAATACTAAGTCTTGGAAGTCTTTTAACAATATTCTCTATTATAAGATTAACATTTTTGACCGCGCGCGCAAAATCTGACTGCCATAATTTTGGCCTGTGACTTCCAAATAATCAAGGGTGGAAGTCCTGACTACCTTCTTCAAAAAATTGGTGCAAGCGCTGTGAGGTACAATACATTGTCTTCTACCGACCATTGACCATTGCCACATAAGGTATGTATTATGATGGGAATTTTTGGTACTTTGAAATACAAATAAATAATAGAATAAATAATTACTTATTTATTTTATTTATTTATTTTTCAAAATCAATAAAGAAATCAACTTTGAATTTTCAAGTGTAATACAGTCATGTTGGGTATCAAATTAATTGTCGTTTTAAGCAGATTCTAAATTTGGAAATGATAGTTTGACCAGGAAATATTTAATTCAAAATTTGAAGATTTTAAGTTATTTTGCATTTTAGACCAAAATGTGTCTCCTTAATTACTGAGTCGAACCCAAGCTTCTCGCAGGTGTTGACATCAATTAAGGTGATCATATTTTAGCGTCTTACATTTGACGAACAATAGCGCTGTTCACACATGATTCAGTTGTGCAAACATGCTCACTGGAGTTGAGATCACAACGTCTGTTAACCACGTCCGTTTGGCGGCGGCGCTATTGTCCGTCAAAGAGATTTGCTTAATGAGATGTTAATCTAAATATTTTAGGACCGCCTTATGGCTCTGCCAAGGTGATTGGCGAATGCTGTAGATTTTAGAATATGGGCGTGTCTGCTTTTTTTTTAGAATTTAGTAATTTTGATTTATGAAAATCAGTTAGGATTTACCAACTAAACGGTTAAGACGTGATAATTTAAGATAGTTTGGATCTACCAACTCAGCGGTTTAGATATAAAATACTGTTTGGATTTACCAACCGAAAATTAATGACATTTATTCTATTTTGGTAATTTACCAATTTTGAAGTTAGAAATTCAAGATTTAGGATTAGAAACTTACGCTTGGAATGTTCCAGCATATTCATATGGTTTAACATACTGTTTGAATTAGACGAGAGCTAGAAGAACTTATTGTTATATTTGGATATACCAGTAACTATATATTATTTGAACGGTTTTAGTATATGTGAAATGAACATTAAGCTTTGAGTAACGTTAATAGAAGAAGAAAATTGGAACTTGATATCTGTCTCCAGTGTTGTTATTTATTTTAGTATATTGTGAGCCAGGACATACCGCTCACCACACCTCTCACAGCTCACCATTCGCTAAGTTCCCCCACAGACATTCAAAGTGACTGATCTATCCACCTTTAAAACTGGTGTTGAGTCCGGAGTAACAACTTTTAAGCTTGTTACATCGATCCCTATCTACAGAGAAGACCGATGGACGCGTCCTGGAGACACAGCACTGGATAGGACAGCAGATATCATGGCTGTCATAGTCATTTTAGACCATACTGGCGATCGCGGTTCCAGACAAGACCAGTGTATTTTGCTCGAGAGCCTTCTGAGGCACAACACGATGTGAGGAACTTTACACTGCCTGATCGGACATCATTCAAGAAACCTAAGAGCAAAGCTACCCTAGCAAGAGACAGGATGAGAATGCAGAAGTTCCGTGAAGATAAGGATGCGTGTTCTGCGTTGCCGTTTTTCCAGCTTGATGACTCGCAAATTAAGGAAGTTCTAAGTTTAAAGTGTGACGCTCAGGCAAATTACAACTCTAAGTCCAAATTACAAAGTGCTGCCACGGTTATTAAAAAACTAAAGAAAAGTTTGGACTTTTCGCGTACATCAAATAACCAACTCCATGAGGAAAATGAACAAGCTGGCGAACTCGTTCGATATCTGATGCAGTCCCAGTTTGAGAATGTGTCCAAACTGAAAAATGAACTGGAAACCGAGAAGAAGACAGTGCATAAGTTTGTCGCTCAGAACGTTGAGCGTCAACGTGAAATCGTTAGACTGAAAACAGAGCTCGCGAAATTAATTGATCTCCATACCCAAGAAGTAAATATGAGAAGGACGCTAGAAGACAAAGTTAAACGTAAACATAGAGTGTCATCATCAGAGAAGGAAGACGGAGATCCGCTCATAGACGGAAAGGGTCCAATAATCGTTGGGACATAAATGTATTTTGGGGGTTGGTAAGTGAACAATGCTTTTTGAAACCTGTCCTCTGCGCGCCTTGCAACGATAAGGCCCATATGAGCCTGTGATATGGCACAGACTCATATCAGTCTTAAAGGCGCACCAGATTTTTTGTGATTTTTAAGAACTATGCCAAGTGCACATGTATACTTATGCACAGAGGACATTTTTCGAGTGGTTTTGTTCACATTAGGAAACAAAAACAAATCTTGGTTAAAGTTTATACTGGTAAGTTTTTTTTGCATTGGTAATATTTTATGGTTTTAGTAATGCTTTTTAGCTATTTCAATTGTATGTGTATAAGCATTATTCGCGTTAGATTTTTAAAACAAAAATGTGTCCAAAAGAGACATTTGAACACTGATTTATAATGCGCGAGAATATCATATTCTACACAGGTTCACAGCTTAAATGTTGGTCGCAATATATGTTGAACGGAGGAAATTCGGGTCAAACTGTGTTAATATGCAGTTTGATCACTATTTCCCTGTTGGCATTATATTCGCGTGGATTCTAAAGTAGCGAGTCTTAAATCAAGGCTTCTTATAATTATAATTATTGCTCGAGATATGCGCTTGGGTGTACATTATTTTGAACGTAAATATAGCTGAATGTCAGACTTATTGGTTTAGAATTGGATGAGTTACATGCTAATCTGAGTCTTCGTAGATTATTCTGATAGGTTTGTTCGCAACAGATAATTAGATGTGATACGTTTGACCCGAGAATAAGCAGTAGTTATTGTACCAATTATAATTATGGTTGGCCTGGGCGCTAGACTGCGCTCATGCGCATGCTGGTTTCAGATTGATTATAATTGTTTTTGAGATGCACAAGCCTATCGGAATCATCGCAAATAAATAAATGTTATTCAAATAATGTTGCAGTAAGGTTTATGCAGTTAACTACAGTCCGATCTGGGTCTTAGCAGGCATGTTAATACACTGTAGGTTGTGCTGAGTACGCTTAATCTGCAATATAGACTGTGTACCTACACATGCTAGTGTCAGATTAATCGTATTTGACCCTTTAGTGTAATTAACATGGACACAGACTGATCAGATTCTTGACAGGATAGGTTTGGTTTCTTGGCAGGCTTAGGCTGACGAACGATGGTCCATATAAGGCACGTTCATTATATGTAACGCTGGGTTGCTTTGGTGTACACTGTCATGAAAAATGAACGACTCAACTCAGTGCAGACTGGTTCTGGTCATTTATAACTGCTGTTCTTATCACATTCTGACATCTTATGTGATTGTTTAGCGAATAACGAATACCCCAGCCAGACGATGCGAAAGCGGAGAATGGTTGGAGTCTTTGTTATTCATCTTTCGTCGTTCGTTTTCATAAACAGTGTGCATTGCTCGGCACTGTGTATGACTGGATGTTGATTTTTTTTGGACAGCTTATTTATTGTCAGGTATATATTAGGCTATTTGTATTTATTGTGCGTGTTTGCCTTCGACCACATGCAAAGTATATTTGTCGTGTAGAATGTGAAGGTGATACACATAAGCCTCTTTACCTAAAACACAAGAAATGCTTCTGAAGCAAGCACAGTTATTAGGTGATTCAATAAGACATCGGTATAACTCTATTTAAGTTTTTTTTGTGACTGAATTTCAAGCTTCCCACACGTCATCGCTCATTTTGCGATACAACAGTGTCAATTTGATGGCTCTGCTTTGCATTTGAAGATACAATATAATTTTGCACTATATTTGTGACAATTTCGATATTGATGTTTGCTATGGCAACGGGTAGTATGTCCAACTTATCCCCATGCGCATGCGCCCCTTGGTCCAAAGATAAGCACAGCCCATTCCTTCTTCTTTCTCTCTTCTGTTCCTTCTAGCTACCTGTGTTACCCGATGCCAAGTAAATGCAATAGTAATGTAATTGCTGTTTCCATAAACAAACCACTTCTTCAAGATGATAGAAGTCTTTCGTGAATGGGAACAGTTCTAAACTAAAACGAACTTATTTTGACATATGTAACAACTGTAAAATGAATTTTCAACTAATAGCATTCACATACAGCAGAAAAAGCCACATTGGTACGGTGCGAATATATATGTAGTCAGTTGCATATCTAAGTTATCTGCGACTTCAGGGAAGGTTGAAATACAAACGTTACGCACATTGGTAGACGTGAGTCTGTTGTTTTTCTTTAAGCTAACAGCATATTTGTTAAGTGTATGTATAGTAGATACGAATGCGTCCATGACTTTTCTTCGAAAACCTTTTCGTCGAACAAGACATTTCGTCGAATACGACCTTACGTCGATCACGACTATTCGTCGAAATAACGTCGAAAGACCATTCGTCGAATGTTAATTTGTATGTTTTTTGGTAATTTATTTAAGCACAACACTATTGTCAAGTTAGTGACGAGCTCAGCTTAGAAATAGTTGATTTTTTTTGTTATCTGTGTTAGCACAATTATATTGTCAAGTTAGCGATGCGCTTAGCTTAGATTATAGTTTTTGTAATTTGTTCAGAACAAATATTGTCAAGTTAGCGATAAGCTTAGCTTAGATATATAATTTTTGTAAAGTGTTTTAGTAAAATACTATTGTCAGGTTAGCGACACGTTTAGCTAAGATACAGTTTTTTTGTAATTTGCTTTAGCACGATATTTTTGATATTTTAGTGACAAACTTAGTTTATGTGTTTTTATGATAGACTTTATATTTTCTATAGAATCTGAGAGTCTTGTTGGTTTTTGTGAGTTTTGAGTAGATTCTCGCCTGTATGAATGAATGAAAACTTTTCGGTGCTAAAATGACGAGACTGTCAACATGCAACGTATAGGTACGTGTTCTATATAGTGGGGAATTACTTTGTTATTTGGTCTAGACTTATGCTCACTATCTGTGGTAAGATAGTTGGAGTTTGAATGCGGCTGTTGGTCTGTAGAGATAAGCAAAGCAACAATAGTGCAAAAAGACTTTGGAAGTCGAAACAGTAAAACATCAATTTAGGTTAGTCGATGTTTTACTGCACACAATGTTGTAAAGATTATATCACTAGGCAACAGGCATTTGTTTTAAAAATAGATAGCTATGATTTTACATACATGGAATGGAAGGTTCTCCATGGTATGGGTTTTATACTGTAATGTGCACACTATTAGGGTACCCTTATTTAATTTTGTACAGTCATGCTGATTGATTGCCGATTGCAATGATAGCGTGGTTGTATAGAATTATATGTTTTACTAAAGGACAGTTGTTGCCAAATTAAACAGGTAATCAAAGTCCATTTAATTTACTTTGTTGCCGCAGGAAAAATTTTATATTTTGTTGCAACCAAAGTATTACATGTTGTAAATAATTCAATATGCTGGTGAATTACGCCTGGCCATCGTACATTCATCATGCCTATTTTTGTTATGTTTATATCACAGGATAATTGTTTTGTCAAAAAGCTATTTTATGCACAGACAATCAAAGTCAAAATCCTTATTAAGGTTATTGTTGTAAAGGATTTTTTTTATATCAAGCAACAACAAAATCCTTAATTATTAGATGCTATATGTATATATGTTGTATTATGTGTCGATTCATCTTGATGATAGAATTTGTATGTTTATTTTCTAGTATGTAATTTACCTTCCATTACTGTAAATCAAATAAAGAAATCAACTTTGGGAACCAAAGTTTTATTAGGTCAGGGAAGTTATTATGATGGGAATTTTTGGTACTTTGAAATACAAATAAATAATAGAATAAATAATTACTTATTTATTTTATTTATTTATTTTTCAAAATCAATAAAGAAATCAACTTTGAATTTTCAAGTGTAATACAGTCATGTTGGGTATCAAATTAATTGTCGTTTTAAGCAGATTCTGAATTTGGAAATGATAGTTTGACCAGGAAATATTTAATTCAAAATTTGAAGATTTTAAGTTATTTTGCATTTTAGACCAAAATGTGTCTCCTTAATTACTGAGTCGAACCCAAGCTTCTCGCAGGTGTTGACATCAATTAAGGTGATCATATTTTAGCGTCTTACATTTGACGAACAATAGCGCTGTTCACACATGATTCAGCTGTGCAAACATGCTCACTGGAGTTGAGATCACAACGTCTGTTAACCACGTCCGTTTGGCGGCGGCGCTATTGTCCGTCAAAGAGATTTGCTTAATGAGATGTTAATCTAAATATTTTAGGACCGCCTTATGGCTCTGCCAAGGTGATTGGCGAATGCTGTAGATTTTAGAATATGGGCGTGTCTGCTTTTTTTTTAGAATTTAGTAATTTTGATTTATGAAAATCAGTTAGGATTTACCAACTAAACGGTTAAGACGTGATAATTTAAGATAGTTTGGATCTACCAACTCAGCGGTTTAGATATAAAATACTGTTTGGATTTACCAACCGAAAATTAATGACATTTATTCTATTTTGGTAATTTACCAATTTTGAAGTTAGAAATTCAAGATTTAGGATTAGAAACTTACGCTTGGAATGTTCCAGCATATTCATATGGTTTAACATACTGTTTGAATTAGACGAGAGCTAGAAGAACTTATTGTTATATTTGGATATACCAGTAACTATATATTATTTGAACGGTTTTAGTATATGTGAAATGAACATTAAGCTTTGAGTAACGTTAATAGAAGAAGAAAATTGGAACTTGATATCTGTCTCCAGTGTTGTTATTTATTTTAGTATATTGTGAGCCAGGACATACCGCTCACCACACCTCTCACAGCTCACCATTCGCTAAGTTCCCCAGAACATTAAAAGTGACCGATTTTCGTCCACCTTTAAAAATGTGCCATTTAGTAAATATATCTATTTTCCAAGAATCTATGAAACCTATACCCAGGAACAAATCAGTCTACGATCTGCCCGCCAGAGAAATGCCAATTAAATGGCGGGCCGTTGCCATTGATGGCTCATCATGTAATTCTTGCTGAATACCTCTGTGGTTTTCTACGGGTTCCGGGCCAGTATTTCTTAGAAAACATACAGTAAAACATCGAAAATTTGAACTTCGATTTTTCGAAATGCCCGCTTATTCGAAATGATTTTGGGACCGTCACTGGATTCAGAAAAAAAGGACCAATTCATGATCTGTTTTAAGAACTTTCTACACTAACCTGTTGACATAATGTTTTGTGTGCGTTAAAGAAACGCCTCATGGAGACGTTTCTTACGCACCCAAAACATTTACTCACCCAAAACATATGAGCCGCAAAACAGTTTTCTTATTTCTCAACCAAAACATATGTTGTTGGTACTCAAAAGAATTGTCCTAATGATACGGTTCTTTTGAACACCAAAAACATATTCTAAAATTGATGAGTACGAAATAATTAACAATTAAACGCTGGATATATTTGTTTACATGTATCTAAACGTCTTGAAACGTCCCAAAACATGTACTGACCCAAAAACATGTGTTTGATAGATAAAACGATAAAACCTGTATATGTTTTCAACCTATTATAATTTGAAATAAAACCCCTGGTTCCTAGAACTTCGAATTAAGTAGATTCGACTGTAGTGTTATGATTTTCCAGATTACTTATATATATATATATATATATATATATATATATATATATATATATATATATATATATATATATATATATATATATATATATATATATTTAAGTAAGTAATCAAATATACCATGCGGTTCAAGAGTTACATGTGTACGAGCATTGATGTGATCGTGCCTAGCTTCGTTAATACATACATGAAATTAGATAAACAAATATTCCCAGTGTTAGATTATAAATATCATCATACTCATCAATTTTCGCATATGTGTTTGAACATATGTTTTGGTTTAGAAATATTATTCTTTTATTATGCACTTCTTACTAAAAGCCTGTTAAACGATATCTAAGCTTCATGAAAATTTAAGAGTGCGTACCAAAAAATAGTGTTTTTATTTCTCAACCAAAACATGTGTTGTGAGTCTCAAAAGAACCGCCTCATAAGAACCGTCTAAATGAGACGGTTCTCTTGTGCACCCAAAACATATGTTAAAGCTGGTTGGTACGACAATATCCATAATGTTACGCTCAAAAACATGTTTATCTAAATCTATGTGAAATACTTATAAATCACATGTGAATGCTTAATCATAAACATGTGCTTCGACTGTTTTGTCTTTACTGTAAATTTATTACCACGCGGAAGTGAGAAAAAATTTGTCATTCATTTAAACTGATAAAAGTGCTAACAAGAATGGTCGGTAGCCTGATGTACCAGGAAAGAGGATGGTTGTATTGGAGATGAGATGCGCGGACCCAGAAGGCGGGGACATGGGGTCTGGAAAATCATAACATTACAGTCGAATCTAGTTAATTCGAAGTTCTAGGAACCAGGGTTTTTATTTCGAGTTATAATAGGTTTAAAACATATATAGGTATTATTATTTTATCTATCAAACATATGTTTTGGTAGAGTAAATGTTTTGGGACGCTTCGAGACGTTTAGATACATGTAAACAAATATTTCCAGCGTTTAATTGTTAATATTTTCGTACTCATCAATTTTAGAATATGTTTTTGGTGCTCAAAAGAACCGTATCATTAGGACAATTCTTTTGAGTACAAACAACATATGCTTTGGTTAAGAAATAAGAAAACTATTTTTTTTCTTTTATGCACTGCTTACTAAAGGCCTATTAAATAATATCTAAGCTTCGAAAAAATTTCAGGCCTTTAGTTAAGAGTGCTTACCAATAATGTATTGTTCTTATTTCTCAACCAATTCAAATGTTGTGGGTACTCAAAAGAACCGTCTCAATGAGATGGTTCTCTTGAGCACCCGAAACATATGTTAAAACTGATTGGTAAGAAAATATTCATAATTTTACACTCAAAAATGTGTTTAGTCCAAATCTATGTGAAATACTTATAAATCACATGTAAATGCTTAATCAAAACCATGTGCTTCTATTGTAATGTCTGTTAACTTACTACCACCCGTAAGTGAGAAAAATACGTCATTCAATTAAATTGATGGAAGTGCTACTGTGGAAGGGGGTTTCATGATGAACCCCGTTTTTCTTTTTTAAAAACTTGTCGATTTTGAATATGAATACAATTATTAAAAGCGTAGCTACATGTGTAGGTTTAAGCTTTGTTTCTAAATGAAGCTCAACTTTTTACTCCAGTCTCTAGTAAAATGAATAACTTATACATTTTCACTTCATATTTACCCTCTTATTACCTCAATAAATGTTGTGGTTAAGTTAAATTATGCAGGTTAAATTCGTACAGGGAGATGATGTACCGTATACCCACTTATAAATCGAAACATAATTGACATATTGTTCTGCTTTGCAAAGGATACAGCTAAAAAATACAGGTGCACTTTTTTTTGGTTGTTTTTGTTTTATATATATATATATATATATATATATATATATATATATATATATATATATATATATATATATATATATATATATATATATATATATATATATATATATATATATATATATATATATATATATATATATATATATATATATATATATATATATATATATATAAGCAGTAAAAATGACAAACACAATATATTGGTTACGTCTGAATTCGAACCATTTTGCGCCAGACTGTTTGAATACGAGAAAGCGTGTTAGACCACTCGACAACCACATATGATATTCACACTACAGCAAATTACCTATATACACTTTGATTAAAATTGCACGACCATTGTGTCTGTATTACTAGACTTTTCGCTTTCTGTAAAGGCGGCGCCTCATGAATGAGTAATTAGGACTAGTCAACCTTAGGCATAGGTAAAAGCTGAAAAGGAGGCATGGTTTTATTCAAAAGTAACTGTATCATCTTATGCCACCACCTCAGTCATTATTTAGCCCTTAAAACGCAAGCAAAATAACTGCATCTGAAAATGGCTATTTAACATAAGCAGGGAGGCAAACATTGTGGACCCAGATCAGACTGCTCCCACAGGAGCAGTCTGATCTGGGTTCACACTGTTTATCTATGAGGCCTCAAATAGTTTAGTGGACGATAAAGTGATTATGCGCTTAAAGGGTTAATAAATGTGAGTTAAGTGTGTAAACGGTTAGGATTTTCATGAAATGCACGCACGATTGCGCGGCTCAAAAAGCTTATTAACTCTTTACCAAATTATAAATAAAACTTGATTTCCCTTCCTTAGCAGATGAAACAGCCGAACCACATCCAGATATGAATATTAAAGTTGCCGCCTTTACAGTAAGCGAAAAGTCAAGTAATACACTATATTGCACGAACTAGGGTCTGCACTATCATCACTATGTGAGTATTGTGTCTGCACTATTATCACTATGTGAGTCATTTCAGCTGGCTCATAACTCTTGAACCGAATGGTATATTTGGATTAAATTTTGCATACTTATTTATTTTATCATTGTTCAGCTATTGGTATGCAAAATTGTGCAAAATTGTGAGGACGCTTTGACGAGCATCATTTTGGCCGATGGAGGTATTTTAGTGAAAATGCTCATAACTCTGGAATCACACCATGTATTTTGATCATTTATACATTTTTTTTTAATTGGCACGGAAAATGAATACAACCGTTAGTGTCGACACTATATAGAACTTGGTGTATACATTGCCAACCCTCACATTAATTTGGCTTAAACTAAGCGTTGCTACTACAACCATTGATGTAGATACTATAGAACGTGGTATATACATTGCCAACCTCACATTAATTTGGTCTAAACTAAGCGTTGCTACTACAACCGTTAGTGTCGACACTATATAGTACTTGGTGTTTACATTGCCAACCCTCACTTCTATTTGGTTTAAACTAAGCGTTGCTACTACAACCGTTAGTGTAGACACTATAGAACGTTGTGTAAACATTGCCAACCATCAATTTCATTTTGTTTACACTAAGCGTTGCTACTGCACCGAGTTATATAGTGTCGACACTAACTTCAATCAAAGCAGTTTAAATATCTGTATGGGAGGTGATCTGTTCCTACAGCCTATTTGGTCCATGGATCAATTTGCATAACATTTTGACTGAGTGGATTATTTTGACCTAAAAGTAGCCGATATAGCCACTAGTTCGTCATAACACCAACAAACCGCTTCAATTTAGGAAATTTAAATTTATGTAAGGTAGGTAACTGATTTTTTTTAGCAATTTCTCCAAGGAAAGTGACTTTCCGTAGATAGAAGAGTATGACACTGAACTCACTCAGTCATGTGACATACTTATCATTGACCATTGGATAAAATCACCTAGAATACTAAACGAAATTGTCTATTTGTAGGTAGAACAGAAAAGCACAGCGATTTTAAGGCTACTGGGAGGAGATACGCAAATGAAACCTTCACCAGTAGATAAAAAAAAGTTGATCCCCTTTCCAACGGTATTCATAACTCATTTATGACCAAAATGTCAATTCGAACACTACAGTATTAAAGCGACATGTTGTAGTAGCAAAACATATATAGTGGTAACAACACTGTCCCAAAGTTACTAGATTTTCACCTTTGATTTACGCCGAAATTTTGTTTCCGCTCAATATCTTGAGAACTACTAGACATATTTCGCCAAATTTTATATATGCATTGGTATTGACAAGATCTAGCTTGGGATTGTTACACGTCATTTTTCGCACATAGAAATTTTTCCATAAAATCTTAGGTTGTCTAAATAAACATAGATCGGCAACAAAAGACTTTAGGGAAGGGATGGTCTGGAGGAAAACATAAGAGGGCTCATTTTTTTGTATTTTATCAAGTGGGGGCTCTGTATTTCCTATCACTGTTAACATTTAGCTTTCAAAAATCTGAAACGAAAAATTATGCTTCTGAACAAGAAATTAACTGCAGAAAAATGCGACAGAAGTCACCAAATTGCACCCATTAATCAAAAATTTCCCAGGGGAGCAGAATCCTGGCCCTGGACCCACGCCCCTTGAAAGGGATACTTACATCAGTGCCCACGCATGGATTTTCTTTAAACTTCGCATATTAATAACTCGTTATATACAAACTATGGAAATGTATTTATCGAATTAGATAGTTAAGAATAAGGCTTCGGAAGTAACCCTGACGTACTCCACATTTGAGGTGGTACCTGTCTCTAAATTTCTATGTCCTAAATCTATAGTTTTGTTTATTTCTATGATTTGTCATCCAAATTGAATCCAAAATACCATAGGCATTATATTAATACCACGAAACCATTTGGATAAATTATGGTTTACATTTTCTGATGAAGTGATTATAAAATTTCAATATTTTTTCTCAAAAATTTACAAAACATTCAACATTCAATTCCAAAGATAGATATGTTTTAGTCTTTGTCAAGATATCATATTATCACAAAAACATGCCATATATATCCTGCTGATCTGAGCCAAATTTCATGAAAATCCAAAACCAGTACCTTTGCCATTTCCTACCTCTTATGGGTATTGGTTAGTTATATTTGATTTGAATCAATAACTCGACAGAAGGAGGTTGCTTTTAAATTTACTTCCACTTTTCGTAAAGAAAGACATGTTTAGACAATTTCAAATGATTCAATGGTCGAAAATACCGAAGGTCATTGCCACATATCGTGGCACTATGGGGCCCAACACAATATGTATCACTTCCTCAAGTCCTGCATGATATTGTTTAAGAAACATCATATCATAACAATAAATGTGTAAAAACAAGAAGACCAAATACTTCCTTTACATCCCAACTGAAGTAGAGTAACCACAGTTTGGTGCTGTGATCAGGATAAAGTGTAACAGGGTCTTATCAAAGGTATCATAGAACAGTGGTCTACATGAATAAGTGAGCTCCAGAAACGAAACTGTATGTCTTGAATATACAGCCGGCTAAATTATAAATGTTGCTATTTGATGGAAATGAGCATCCGTTTTACAGAACAGAATGATCAGAGAAGATATAACCATTAAATTAGCAATATATTTGGGGCCAAGCGTTCTCTGTGACCAAAATGGTTAATTGTAACCAATAGGATTGACAGGGGGTATTCTTGTGAACCAGGGTTATTAATGAGGCTTACAATTGTCAAATCATAAATGTACGATTCTTCTCCTGTATGAACTGACTTGTCATAAGGTTTCTCTTCTGCATGTATTAAAATGCTTAATAATGTTACACATTAAGTGTAACATTGGTTAGATGTAGTTTTAACGTTAGAAACTAGATGTGGTAAGTACAGGTGTCACCATATTGTATCATTTTGGGTAATATTTTTGTGTAAGCACTTCATTAAATAAGAATCAAGGCACTTAATATCAAAGAGTATTGTTTTTTCTTTTGCTAATTCATAATATATAGGGGAAAACACTGAACATATCAACTTCTACCAATTAACGTACTAGCATGATGATTCAAACTAAGCAAGTATTCAAGTATGTTTTACACTGAAACATAATTATTGTATTTTTTACATTTCGATGAATTAGGGCCATGTGTTTACATCAAGTTAAAAATATGTTACCGGTCCTTGAATTTCATGAAATTTGGTCTACATATTCTTAACATATATGGATAGTTTATATGTTGAAACGGTATCTTGACAAAGACCGCAATGTGTAAAAACGTTAATTCCAAATTTGACTGAATAAAAAATATACAGTTAAAAATTGGGGTACCATGTCATAAAAATGAATGCCCACCCACGATCCTAATGAGCCATTTATAGTATCATCGAACTTATCAATGATATAGTAATTTAATAAAACATGTCTGCGCCCAATACATGATATGTCAATTACTTTAAAAATGATTATAACTGGGTACCCTTAGCTATTGTAGTGATGTCATACATGACATCATAAATTAGGAATGGAATTGCATAAAAACTCAAATGCACCATAAATATAAAAGTCATAATAAAGAAAAGATATTTAATAAACGTAATATTATCAAATTCCAAGCGTGGGCAGACTCCCATGTTAATTTCCCATACCATGTAAGAGCCCCTTTGATATAAATACTTTCAATACTCAGCATCAAATGACAGTATGGTATGGTTTCTTTTTTATGATTTCTTTGAATTGGAATTGAAATTTAGTGATACTGTTACTTTGTAAATGGCAATGTAAGAAAGTTGATAAGATAAAAAAATAATTCATGCCATTGGATAAGTTTTAAAAATGTGGCACAGTACTATCTGATATAAACCATGGGTTATGCGCCAATCATTTGTAATCACTGCCCCCTACCTATCTACGTACGGGTACAGCCTGCCTGACGACTTTTCATTTAAGGTGACCTGGTATCTAAAGCCAACCCTCAGATGAGGGATGTGCTTGTGTGTTTGATAAAATTGTTTTACACACCCAACGGAGATGTTCACGAATGCAGGTGAGATAAACACGGAACAACGTCCATTAGCACTGTAATCTCAGCATGGGCATTGCCTTGTTTCCGGAAATTATACAAAAAAATAAAGTTATACTAGAATATGTTTTTTACAACAAAACAAATAACAACCGATGTCCCCCCCCCCCTTTGTTGTCAGAAGGATCAAAACGTCCCTTAATGCAATTTCTAACTGAAATAATGGCCAATTTAGTGCAAACAACCCAGTTCATATACAGCAAAGATATCCTTTGAAGGCACATTACAAAAACATGTCCGTGCAATATGCAGCAATTTCTGAAAGCGGTAAAAACGATAAATGTTAGATGAAAAAGTATTATTTGTTTCGTATTTTTGCTCAAAACATAGAATGTGAATACACGTTAGAACCGCCTAGTTGACTGATGGCGGTTGTAACGAGTACCCACCATCTTAGTTTTGGAGCATAAATAAAAAAGTTATAACCCTGTAAACCCAACTTTTACTGTATGAAAATCCCCACATCTTGCAGGATATATGAAGAGGGTTACTAAACATTGCTACTATACACACAAACAATAATAGCTCTGGGTTTGGTGGTTTCAGAGCATAAGATTGGTTTAATATGTATAACCCATTATAACCCTATGGGAACTACAAAATGTATCTGTTACCATGGTAACCAGAGTTCAAATCGGATCTGAACCAAAACATCATGCAGCCTTTCTCACCATCCCTTATAATGCTGAACAGATGACATTTGGTTGCAATCGGTCTCCCGACTGCCGAGATATTCATGTTTGAAAATGTGGACACACACAGAAAGACGACAGCTCAACTGGTATACTTCGGCTCAGGTGAGCTAAAACGCATACATTCAACAGTTACGGTTCTTGCAATCTGTATGTTGCCGAACGCTGATTGATATTTGTATGAAGATTCATTAATATAGCTTGAAGGGGTTTCAAGCTATAGAGCGGACATCATTGGACACCATTTAATGATGGTCAATGTTCCAAGGGAAATTCCTCGAAAAGTAAATAAGCACGTCGACTAAAACTGGGGTGTATATGTGTGAAGATTCATGATCCTCGCTTGAATCGTTCTAAAGTTATAGAGCGGACACGATTGAGTTATAAGCTGGCCAAAGTTCCATGGGAAATAACTCAAAAGGTATAAAAGCTAGAGTTATGGTTCTTGTCATCTGCATGTTGTCTAATGACGGTTGATATTTGTATGAAGTTCACGATGCTAGCTAAAATAATAATATTGTAAAGTTGTATAGCGAACATAATTGAAACTGACAAAGTTCCAAGGGAAATAACTCAAAAGGTATGAACGCAAGAGATATGGCTTTTGCACTCTGCACATCGTTTAATGCTGATTGATATGTGTTTGAAGTTCCGTTAATATAGCTTATTAAGCGGTTTTCATGTTATAGAGCGGCAATGGCTACTTGTGATAGACAGACAGACAGACGGACGGACGCCCGGGGAAAAGCAAGAAGTCTCCCAACCCTAAAGGGAGAGAATATACACTCAATAATTAAAGTCTGAAGCCGATTAATTTGAAAACCAACGATATTGGCTCTGTGCGCATCCATCTAGCTTTCTTTATGCGGCCACCCAAGAGGTTGATCAGACAAGACGGATGTCCAGAATGTCCGGAGTCTTCGCTCGGTGAGAACCACTACTGTACATTATAGCCGCTTAGTGTAAACATGGCCCTGTAGACATCAACGGTTGCAGCTGCATCCCTTAATGTCGACGTAGACACTAACGGGTGTGTAGAAACTAACGGGCGTGTAGACACTAACGGGCGCTACAATACCTGGTCATAAACACAATCACGGTTTAAGCTATGCTATCCTCTTTTATTGTATTGCAGTGGGTCAGGCCACAAACTACCCAAAACTATCACTTGTTGGTTAGACTAAGTGCGTCTTTGGCTGGCACATGTACAGTACAGGAGTTTTCTTTAGATCTGTACGTTCAGAGATGTTTTTCTTTGTTTCCCTGAGGGGAGTAGATTCGTTCCTCTAAGAATAGCCATTATAGGAATAGGAAGACCTAATTAAGAAACCGAGGACCTTGTCTGATCAGCCTCTTGGTTGTGTAACCCGAATGGTTAGTGAGCTTGGCTGGAAGACATTAGAAAGCAGGAGGAAGAAAGACAGACTGACAACATTGTACAAAATTCGGCATGGATTGGTCGACATGGACACTGGTGACGTTTTAAGATTAAATGACAGACGCACTTGAGGTCAACATAGACTATACCAGCCTACAGCCAATGTCAAGGTCTACAAAGACTCATTCTTTCCCAGAACCATCCAAGACTGGAATCGCCTCCCTGTTGCAGTTACAGACTCCCCAACCATCGAGGAGTTCAGAGCCTTTAGCAACAGGTGCCGACTCTCAGATGCTAAATGGACAGCTGTGTTTTATCCATTTTAATCGCCTGCTGTTTTAAGCCTGATGTTCTAACTGTTTTTACCCGGAAGAGAGGAGGTTGTCTCTTTTCCCCTACGCTGGTCAACAGTACATTCTAGTAAGAATCCTGACCATTGACTGGAAGAAGAAGAAGAAGAAGAAGAGGACATAAAACAACGCCCGCGCTGCATTATTTTAAAAAAAACAAAGTTTGATGTCGCGAATGCTACAAAAAGCGGGTCCAGATCTTTCAAATATGATCAGAGAGCGTACACATTGAGTGATACAAGTGTTAACAACATGGACACCCATGCACGGATCCAGAGGGGGGGGGGGACAGGGGTCGGGACCCCCCCCCTGAAAAATCACAAACAATATAGGGTTTCTTAGCAATTGGTCCGGATCCCCTGAAAAACCATAAAGCTTACAGGCCAGCATTCAGTGTTGGGCCACCATCGGCCCGCAAGCGAAATACCATTTAAATGGCGTTTCGCTGACGGGCCGATGATGGCCCCCCTTATAGTGGTATTTTGATCCTCTATCTCCTTATCAACTAAAAAAATAACAAAAAAAACGATAAAAATAGTTGGACCCCTCTGCAAAAAAAACTTTCTTGATCCGCGTATGGCACCAATCTCATTGGATACAATGTAGCTGCAGCCCGGGAGCTGCAGATGTACTTTCAAAGACGAACGTTAAATGACCCCAATGCCAATAGGTACATATATTATGCGTGGTGTGCTTTATACATATTCTCATTATACATTATTCTCAAGTAATTGAATAGTAATAGAAAGACGCCGAAGCACGTACGAGTATATTCAGTAGCACAAAAAATAAACTAATTACCTCTCATTTCATTTTGATATGAGCCACGGCATGAGATTCCCAACAATTTGACATTTTGACAAGTGTAGACTCAAACGAGCCTGTGCAGCCTCCTATTAAGCTTAGAAACTCCAAATGATGTTAAGCCAGTAGCTTAACAATCATAGAATACTCAAGCGACTTGCAAAGGCTCTGATCAGACTGCGCGTATGCGCAGGCTGGTCTGAGCCTTTGCTGGTCGCTCATACCACATTTTTGGAAATCTCATGCACTGGCTCATATTTCTTTACAATGTACAGTGGTCATGGGCAATACATGTAAGTATGTGGAAATACGTAGGCATATACATACACTAAATCACCTTCCCCAAAACCCCGCCTACTTTAACACTTTGTCTGCATGCACTACATGTAGAATCGTCTGCTGATAAAGCCCCGTTCTCACTGTCCCGGTTTAACGTGCCGGTTCATCCCGGTTTGATGATCCGGGATGAACCGTGATGAACCGTGTCACAACCGTGGCGGCACCGTGGACATCCTTGGAGATCCGGGATGAACCGTGTTGAACCGGCTCATGTCCCCGGTTGTTTTAAAATGTTTAAAACAACCGGGACTCACCGGGAGTAACCGGGAAGACTGTCAAATACCGTGGAAAACCGGGACGACGCCAGGAGCAACCGTGTCTCCACCGGGACGGCGTCGGGGCGATACCGGCGCAATCCGGGATCATCCTTGTCTCCACCGTGATAAACCGTGCGCGATGAAGACCCCCGGTATGCCTGATTTTTCAACAATGTGGTATGTGCCAACAGCAATACCTCAGATCAGCCTGCGCCTAGGCGCAGTCTGACAAGAGCCTTTGCTAGTCGCTTGATTATTATTTAACTGTTAAGCTTCTGACCGAACAACATTTAGAATTTCTTAGCTTAAATGGGGACTGCACAGGCTTGTCTGAGAGTACACTTCTCAAAATACCACACTGTTAGAAATCACATGCCGCGGCTCATATTGTTTATATATTTTTACTAAAAAGCAAGACAATCTGGGCCAAGAATTACAATGCACCCTTAAAGTTAAGGAAGACTTAAGTATTGAATTTTCAGGATGCGAAAAGCAACGTTTTCATACTGATTAAAATCAAAATAGTTTCGTTTTTCTATAGATCACAATGATATTTTCGACCGCAAGAAATGCATCGATACTGGCAATTTATTAAGCATTTAATGTAACATGTTGAAATATCAATACTTAAATTAAGTCTTCCTAAACTTTAAGGAGACATTTTAGTTCTGGGTCCAGATGAACAACACTTGAACCTCATGGTAAGAAAACAGGCCCCGAGGTTATAAAACTTTTTCATACTCAACTCAGCTGAGCACGAAATTTATCCTGCTCATAAATGTTAAAATGCCCACAGTTGTTGGCATTTTAAGATTTATTAGCATGATAAATACAACACCTGAGCGACTTTAAGCAAGAAAATTCTTTATTTGCCGGTATTTTAGTTTTATGAGCAGTTTAAATTTCATGCTCAGTTGAGTTGAGCATGAAAAAAGTTTTATAACCTCGGGGCCAGGTCTGCTTCTGCTAATACGACAATATCCATGCAAATGAGCTGCGAGGTTACTAAGCATTTGTTTTCGCTACATAGATCATGATTCCTCTGGTAACTTAATCTGAATTTTCAAGTCTCCATCTACCGTATGTGGCTGTGCAGTCCAATTTGTGTCTGTTCGATGTTTTTTTCTTTGAAGACATAACTGTTATGCGATAGAGACAGAAGAAAGCTTATGTTACTCCACGTTTTTATCCTGATTTTATAGTGTAAAGCAACACCGGGACGCAACCGTGGCGCTACCGGCATGCAACCGTGGCGCCACCGGCAGTTACCGGGACACCACCGTAAACAACCTGGGTAACACCGGGGTATACCGGCATTAACCGTGGCTCCACCGTGCTACACCGTAAGTGCTCCGTGGTGAACCGGGAATAAACCGGCCCCTTGCTTTCTCGAGGACCGGGGCTTAACCGGGAAGGTGAGAACGCAATTTATTTTTTATGAAATATGTCCCGGTGCATCACGGTATACCGGCTGTCCTGCATCGGGATGTACCGTGGCTACACCGCGCAGTGAGAATGGGGCTTAACCTTTGCAAACAGTTTGGACCCAGATCCAGCCCGAGAAGATTTAACCGAAGCAATTGGCGTTTATCCAGGTAATAGTCCGATATCGTCCCTTTGCCATTTGAGGATATTAGTCCGATTTGTATTTTCACAATACAAAAAATAGTTGAGAAACAAACCGACCTGCTCAACAGAAAGTGATAAATGCTAAGAATGTTTCCACATGTAATATATGTACAATATCTAGTTTTCAATGAACATCAATGAAATTACCAATACATGTAATCAAATACCAGGAATGAAATCATGCGCGGACACCCTCAGTTTTGTCAGAAGGGGAATGGTAGTTAAGCTCTGACAACGTTTTCATGCGCGGATCCAGAAAGTTTTGTCAGTGGGGTCAAACTTTGACAACGTTTTTTTTTTGTTTGATAAGAGACAGGAAAAATCCAAATACCACTATACGCAGGACATCATCGGCTCGCCGGCAAACGCCATATAAATGTAGTTTCGCTGGCGTGCCGATGATGGTCCTACATTGAATGCTGGCTTGGTAGCTTTGTGATTTTAAGGGGGTCCGGACCAGTTATGCTCAGAAAACCTATATTTTTGTGATTTTTCCAGGGTGGGGGTCCGGACCCCCTGTCCCCCCTCTGGATCCGCGCATTTATTTATATTTTTAAAAGTCATTAACTGAATTTACAGAGTGGAGAGGGCGTAGCAATATCCATAAGAAAACTCAGTAAACAACACTAAACCCAGGGGGGGGGGGGGGTACTCTGATATTTTCATACATCATTTTTTTGGCTTCAAAATTTGGAATTTCAATATTTTTTGGGGTTTTCAGAAAAATAATATATTTTTGAGCATGAAGATTTTGTGGATATTTTTTGGGGGTCATCACAAAATTGGACTATATTTAGTGGTCATTTCTATGCATTTTAGGGTCTTTTCTTAAGGTCAAGGTACAGAATCGGGTACATTTTTGGGGGTTGCCAAAATTTCAAATATTTTTTTGGGGTGCTTGTAATTCCTAATATTTTTTTTTGGGGTGAACGGTAGATGCTGGGTCCGCGCCTACGTATGCAGAAAAAAATGAGAGTACCCCCCTGGGCATTTAAGGCGGTGCATGATCGGCCCAGCAGCGAAATGCCATTTAAATTGCGCTTTGCTGGCAGGCGGATGCAATCGGAACTGCCTCGGTCAATTCCGCGAAATTCTGTGGAATCAGACCACGGATGTACATCAAGGACCTACTTTGATAACGCGGATAACGTGACGCTGACATTATATAACGTGACGCTGATGTCACAGAAACCATGGTTATACAATAACAGGTGTGATTGCAGCAAAAGAAACGGCTTACATGTATACCCCTATTCCACACAGGCCACGAATCGCCACGAATTATTTTTTTTTAATTCGGGGGGATTCGTGAGGTTTCATTAGTTTTTTTCTCCAATCGTGATGTTCTACGAGTCAGTCCCGACTCAGATACGATCATGTCGTTACGAATATTCGGGGGAATCGGCTCAATTCGGCTGGAACCGTACAAGAATTCATTACGATTAGCAAAATAACATTAGAACATGCTGCACGAAAGTTAAGGAATCAATTACTAATCAGTTAGGATATGCCGAATGCCGCACGATTTGGGCACGAATTAACAAAAATCCGCGCCTATTCGCCACGATTCGCGAGATTTTTTCTCACGATAGTTATAAAAAAAGGCCCATACATGCTTCGGGGCATCAGTTCCAAAATGAATGTTCCTCGTAAAGCAGCTGTAGAATTGATCCTGCAACTTGAGTGATGAAAACGGCTTCTTATTAGCTAGAAGAAAACAACTGCGTTAAAGTCGAGAGGCCCTGACCCAGACTCTTTGACTTGGAAAAATATGGCAGTTCGCCATTGGCAAATCACCAGCCAGGAGTTACTGACTGATCCTGATTGTGCTCCAGAATCTGCCAAATCTGTTTCAACTTCTAGGACTGCTCACATGTTCGTGACGGGGTAATTAATCTTAGGGAAAATCCTTCTACTATCTCTTCCTTGGTTTTATTGCCTGGCTTAATCTCCCGATTCCCCACGAATGAGCTAAGAGTAGCTACAAATGCCCCAAAACTCCACCGAATCGATTACGATTCAGTTACGATGTCTAAGAATGCCTTAGGAATTTGGTACGAATCACGCACGATTTTTCGAATCGGGGAATTCGTGGCCAAAGTTTTGAACAGTTCAAAACTTTTGAGCCGAATTCCCGATAGACCTACGGATTGCAAGAACTCACTACAGACTGTGGGAATCAGTTAAGATCTTCACGAACTGAGTACGATTCAGCCACGAATCCAAATATTTGTCAATTTGTGTCAATTTGTAGGATTCGGGGCCTCTGTGGGCCCCCACCTCTGCATCTAAGCATACGGACTAATGTGACACAGAAATCAGCTGAATTTGACTTGAATGATGTTTATAATTGATACATCTTCACAATCAGATAGTTTAAAATAAGTAGAATTAGCCAAATAATTTTACTTTAATGTCCAGGTGGGTGGGGGCAAGATAAACTGGCCTGGACAGCTTGCCCCCACCCCTGCAACTAAGCATACAGAACAATGCGACAAAGAGCACAGCTGAAATTGTCTTGAATTATGTTTACAATTGATACAGCTTGCCCCCTGGGGGTGAAGATAACCAGGGTGGGGGGGCAAGATATCCCTGGACAGCTTGCCCCCTGGGAGCAAGCTGTCCAGGGGGGGTGGGGGGCAAGATAAACGATTACACCGTCTAACAAAATGAGCGTTTTGGTACATAGTACCACGCGAAATGCTCCTCCATACACCCGAGCCATGATTGTGGCGGACTTTCCCGAATGGGGCTGATAATGGTCTGACATTGAATGCTGGCTTGGTAACTTTGTGATTTCCTAGACGGTTTGGGCACATTTTTTCGAAGAAAACTTATAGCTTGGGCGGTGGGGGTCCACCCTCCCCCAGGCCCCCACCCACCTTTATCCGCGCATGGAAACTCAACGTGGTTAGCACCTTCGTCTGCATGTGATAGTTCGATATGCCTTCACAATCTCAGAAAATGTACAAAATATGAACCAGATCGACTTTGGACAAGTTCCATATTACATGTACGAGGCTTGTTCAGAAACTATTGAGACACATGCGTTTTAACATTCAATCTTCGGCGTATGCAGTTGAAATTCGCTCTGCAGTGTTATTGTCCTTTGCTATACAATGTTGGGCTAACTGCGTCGACTTTTGTTATTCTACTGCCTTGGTAACCACCGGTAGCAAATTACCGGAGCATTTCAAAATACGCTTAAAGTGTTTAGAATAATCAAGTTTACAATCACCATGACGTATATGATCGAAGTAAAATATTTGGCAAACATTTTTCAACCAAAAAATGCCATTCCGTGTGCATCATTTGATACCAGATATGTAATGTTTTCAGATAAATGAATGGTCTATTTGGCGTATACTCAAGGATACTCTTGAATTTTAAAAGTCAACATTTGGATGTCAGTGGAAAACGCGGAGCACCAAAAAACGAAGTTACTGAGCGCAACGCCTAAATACATTTTTAAAATTATATTAAAACCAACTGTTTAGTTATATTTTATTTTCAGCTGGCAAAAGTGGTCGATTGAAGCACTTTTTAATTGACTATTCAACGTATTTGCTTATTACTATCAAAGTAATTTTGAAATGCCCACATCAGTGGGTTTCATCAACGTATTGTTTAGATTTTTCACATTTAACAAGTAATGCCATATATCTCCAACGTCCATACAGATAATGAATAAATTCTGCAACTGCAGATATACATATAAATATGTATGCACCAAGAATCCATAAATTTTCAATTTATAATTGTAGCGTAAATACCTGAATGATATTACATTAAATATTATAGACACTGCGCAATGAACGCACACGTTATATGGCGTGCTCCGATGTGGTGAGGGTATCCGTCATCTAAAAGCTATTGAACCATAGCCATAAAAGATAACTGTAAGATAATCCAGCCCACGTCCCCTTAGATATGGCACTTAACAGTAAGGGGCATATCCTTCAAAAGTTAAAAAATGTATCACTAAAAGCAGTTAATTCTTTTTGCAACAAAATCAAAATTAACCTGTTTGACTGAAAGTGTCTTTTTGATAGTCATATTCTAGACTTGCCACAATTTCATGGTCATGTGGGTATTTTGATCTGAAAGACCTTTTACATAACTTAACAATTATGCAATAAAATTCTGTACACATCTTCTAGAATTCTGTACGCAAGGCCATTGAAAATCAGGAATAACGCTACTTTTTAACTTGTATCAGTTATTATTTTTGAGACTGCAATTTTGACATTGGCCTAAATAATTTCAGACATAAACTAAATTAACTACTTTCTGTAGCCTCACTTTGAAATTGTTGTTGAAAAGGAATATGTTAACTTCTTCAAGTGATATATATTTTAACCTATACAGGTTATGCTCTTGACTGTTTAATGTATATGTACATGTACCTTGTTTAAAATACTGTTCAGTCAGTTTGACAAAATGGCGATTGCCTAACAAGTTCATGCAGTTGCACATCTTTAAATAAATGTAGTTGACTGACATCTTATACCCCTATTTCACACAGGCCCCGAATCCCACGAATTGCCTCGAATTGACAAATATTTTGATTCTTGGCTGAATCGTACTCAGTTCGTGAAGAACTTAAGTGATTCGCACAGTCTGTGGTCAGTTCTTGCAATTCGTAGGTCTATCGGGAATTCGGCTCAAAAGTTTTGAACTGTTCAAAACTTTGGCCACGAATTCCCCGATTCGAAAAATCGTGCGGGATTCGTACCAAATTTCTTAGGCATGCTTGGGCATTGTACATGTTGTGACTGAATCGTAATCGATTCGGAGGCGTTTTTGGGCATTTGTAGCTACTCTTAGCTCATTCGTGGGGAATCGGGGGATTAAGCCATGCAATAAAACCAAGGAAGAGATAATAGAAAGATTTTCCCTAAGATTAATTACCTCGTCACACGCATTTGAGCCAGTCCTAGAAATTGAAACAAATTTGGCAGTCTCTGGATCACAATCAGGATCAGTCAGTACTGTAACTCCTGGCTGTGATTTTGCCAATGGCAAACTACCATATTTCTCCAAGTCAAAGAGTCAGGACCAGGGCCTCTCGACTTTAATGTAGTTGTTTTCGTCTAGCTTTATTAGTAGCTGTTTTCAACACTCAAGCTGCAGGATCAATTCTACAGCTGCTTTACGAGGAACATTCATTTTGGAACTGATGCCCCGAAGCATGTTTGGGCCTTTTTTATAACTATCGTGAGAGAAAATCTCGCGAATCGCGGCAAATCGTCGCGGATTTTTGTTAATTCGTGCCCAATTCGTGCTGCATTCGGCATATTCTTAACTGATTCGTAATTGATTCCTTGACTTTCGTGAAGCATGTTCTAATGATATTTTGCTAATTGTAATGAACTCTGCAGCGATTCCAGCCGAATTGAGCCGATTCCCCCGAATATTCGTAACAACATCGTATCTGAAACGGGACTGACTCGTAGAACATCACGATTGGAGAAACACTTTTTATAAAACCTCACGAATCCCCCCGAATCAATAAAAAATCATTTCGTGGCGATTCGTGCAATTCGTGGCCTGTGTGGAATAGGGGTATTACATGTACATGTTAAATTGGCCGAAACGCACCTTCAAATGTAGTTCTTATTTCCGTTTACATAAATCAAATCGTGCCCCTAATCTGACTTGTACAGATGTGTACATGTAGCCCGCATTATTTTGCGCTGACCTATACCCGTTATAGCTGGGCGGCTAAGAGCCAAGATTGTGCTATTCCGGATACAAGCATGAAACTTTCCATACTTGTTTAGGTTGGTGAGCCGATGATTTTTAGATACAGAACCACTTCGACAAATTTCCTCTGCGCATGCGCAAGGCAAAATTCACTTCCGTTATAGAAAATTTGGTCTCACTTGATTACCCAGACCAATATTTGCTTTGAACATGGTAAAAAATCCATCCACTATATCTCTAGATGCCCTAAAAGACATAAACAAATATATTTTAAAATAGTTTTTCATAATTACGCATGCACAAACAAACTTATACTTCCGGTTATCTCGTTTAATGATGTCAAAACGGTAAAAGCCATTGAATAAATGGAATACTTATATCTTTTGACTGGGAAATAAATGTGTTTCTGCACAATCAATCGTTTATCAAAAAAAAATTGCTGTGCATGCATTCACGCTAGAGAACGACTGTTCTAAAACAGTGAAGTCATTGCGGGTCGGTTGCAGTCGATAAGGGCACACACTATATTACTTTGGTTTGCTGTGATCCATTCTATGAGCAAGTTCTTTACAGCTATTAATTTTCATGATGATGTTTTCAGTTGCAGTTATCACTTAGGTATTGTAGTCCACCCTTTTTAAATTCTAAAATTAGCTAAGTATTAGCCAATTTCTGGATAGGTTTTTTATGTGTACGAAATGTGTTCACAGATTAATGAGACAGTATTTTAGTCATTAGTTATGATTTAATAACATCACAAAATGATGAATACAAATAAGTAAATGAATATAATGTTGTGCATATTTCTGTTTATTTTTTGTGAAGATGCAAACCATTTTGTAGCTGTACGCATAATTGGAGTTGTCAATGGCATTGAACTAGTTGTCGAGGGTCTAAATAGAATCAGTTTGTTTGCAATCTATGACCCAGTCACTAGACCAGAACAGCAGATATATATAGTACTCTGCGTACAGTGTTAAAAGTAAGAAAGGGAGCAAAGATCAGGAATCAATACAATTAAGTACCACACCTGACCCAGGATACCAAATGGGAAAGTAACAACCACACAATTTAACACCACAAACGATAGGCAAGAGGTCAGCCCTCTCCCAGCAGGTGACCAGAAGACAGCAATGAGTAGATGCGAAAGCATGACAAACACAATACAGAAATAACGCAAATGATCTACCAAAGAGGTACCGCCTTGGAACGATTAGTAAAAGCATTTTACAGGAGGGCTTAAACCAGTTTCACTTGAATAACTTTCAAATTACACTGCCCTTAGATTTTGGACTTTTGCGCATAAAAGTACTAATATTTTGCATTCTATTTAAACTAACTAAAGTAAGCATATATTCGAGAACCTAAACAAAAATGCCTTCCATTCTTTTTTTCATGAAATTTCATCTTTTTGGCATATATACATGTACTCAGGTGCTGTATCGACTAACGCTTAACGCACATAAAACATTGTTAAGCAGGTACACATCTGGATATATAAGTGACAATAATAAGCACAGAATATTTTCAAAAGTAAATATTGACAAAAGTATTACCCTTTTCAACAGCCATGTACACTTAAACGGTATATTTTGTGCCCTCGTCGACAGCAGCCAGCCCGCGATGACCATGCTGTTAGAGTAAGTGGTTCTCTAGCACAGCATTTTACATGAATGAATTTCTCTTGTTATGCTGGGGACATGCATGGTTTCCCTATCATTTTCTTGAATGACTACATACCGTAATGTAACTTCGACTGTTACTCATGTTATGGGGTTTTCTGAAGAGTGTTTGACTGTCTTTTGGACCTATGTCCATGCATTGTTATGCGTTTATTTATGGTTACTTGGCACCTGGGGAAGATGACAAGATCATGTTGATCTTATATGCAAACATATACGTTTTCAAAGTGAAATTTGACCAAGAGAGCCGGCAATAAATGCCATAATCTGTATGTAAGCTGATATGAAACAGTCTTTTCAAAGGATTTTCAGTTATTTAACATTACCTATTTTAAAACAATCCTAAATTTACAGACATGTAGTGTACAAAGTTGCCACCACAGACACGAAGTGTCGTGTCTAGTTTTATCCATCACAGTTTGCTGGACCTGGTAATTATTTTTCCGGCTCTAGCGCTGACCCAGACACATGAGCTTTGATATGCTGCATTTAAAATGTGCTGGTACAAAGCCACCTTCGTAAGGGCTGTCATTTCATCGAACAAACCCTTTGGTAAACAAATGTTATCCAGCCATGTCTATGTTCATGTACGTGCGTGCTTGTTCTACCATACAGTACTGTGATGAATCGTTCAATGGTGCAGAGGTAATCTGTAGGTGGCTTTTCATGGAGAGAGTTCATTTTGACAAAGTACCCAGTTACAGCTGGAAAGCTTACCCACTGTTTTCCACAACCAAGGAGAAAGGATGCTTTACTGCACCCTGTGAGTGAATGAAAAAAAGCAAGACAATTTGATTTCACACTAACGATAGCTGGCGATTTTTACCAACCCGGAACTTCAGCCACTCACAACTGTTGCACCACAGGTATGACAAGAACTACTACATCAGTATCAACATTGCAAATGCTTATTTTCTTGTTAGGCCTTTTAACTGCTTCCGTAGCACGAACAAATATTCTTGTATCTGCCTCCTCATGCAAACAAGCAGTAAATGAAGGCATATAGCAAGCTGGCACACTAAGACCGAGCTTCTTCTCATGTAAAGTGCAGGGTTCTCTCTAGAGCAGTGTCGCACTCTCCCCGTGCAACACCTGATCTCAGTCTGTAGTTATTGTTTCTTAGATGGCATATCTTAAGTCCAGGAAACACAGCAGTTGGAAGGATATTGAAACAATTTATATTGTCATCTTCTCACAAGAAATCTTGCCGTTTTTTCGGTACGACAGTTATTTGATGCGCTGACCAGCCAGTGGATGTCGTCTCTTTGGTTTTCCCTTGTTGATGCTTTTAATCAGCCCGCCTTATATGTGCCGCACACTAAATCCACTCGATCTAACTGCACGAAAAATGGGTATAACCTAACGTTTTAAAACATCGTTTGTATAATGCTCAATGAACAGTGTTAGCCCCTACTACTTTAAGTATCTGAACAACGGAGGCTCCATCCAAAATGACAACACTGACTCCAAGTGCAAAATCTTTTACAGGAGGACCAAATGTCTCGAAGCCGGTCAGTAGCTTTACAACCAAAACTATAAGGCATATCAGGCACCCCCTCCCCCCTGCAAAAACGTAACGTTATCATACCCACATAAAATAGACTGGTGTAGACTAACTAATGTTTGGTGTGGTTTTTTTACGGGAAGTGAGACACTTGAAATATACATATACAGTTCACTGACAGTTTGGAGACAGTCCATTGACAGACAGTGATATGAGGTCTGTGAGCTCAAGCTTGGCAGAAGATATGTGTCTGCCTACCTGTTTGTGTGTCTGTCTGTGGATCTGTCTGTTGGTCTATCAAAAAGGTATATTGCCCTAGGCCAGTGACCTATATAAGCTACGTCACTGCCTTGGCTTATAACATAACTTTTTCAGAGACGTCCCTAAGTCAACACAATCCAAATTGGTCAACACAAAGAAAAAATGTGGAGGTGACTTTGGACCACCCTGGTAGCTCAGGTTGTGAGCGCGTCTGCCCAGTGTTCAAAGGGTTTTGAGCTTGAGCAAGAAAACTGATTGAATGTCTTTCAGTCTGCCACAAGCCTACTAGACCCTAGTCTTAAAACTTGACTTTAAGTCTTATAACAATTGTATAGATGTTTAGCGTAGAAAGAGCTTTTTTGTGAAAGCTTATACTTGTTAATAAATTGTGTTTTGTTTATCTGGTTAAAAGAAACCCACTGCGCATGCGCATATAAACAGGTCTGTAGGTCCCTATATCATGTATATTGTATTCCTTTGGTCCTTTGATATGGGCATCCGGTTTTGTGCTGTTTACAATAAAAGAGAAACAGAATGTAAATCTTTGTACAAAATTCAAATTTTATGCGAATGCACAGCAATTAAAGAACAAAGAGGACTGAACTGCAAATAATATACATTAGTTCTGCCACATTTTATTATTCTACAGCCAACATGGCCCCTTTTGTTAAGTCAAACTGTATGACAGCTCTATGATAACAGCCTAAAATCAGGAAATGTTTTGCACATGCGCAGTAGGCATTTTCCAGTGTGGCTCTATATCATATTCTGCTTGGTCAGTCATGGTCTACAACTGTGCCAAATTTCGTTCTTTTATCCGGAATAGCACAATCAGGCCAAAATTTGGCTCTTAGCCTCCTAGCTATTACAGATCAGTTGTGCACTAGATATTGCGAATTCGAAGCGCCAACCACAACGATAGACATCTGCTTTGTCGACTGCTGAAATGTTTAAGAAGCGTCGTTGTCAAATACTGTAGACCCAGATCTGACTGCTGTTGGATCTGGGTCCACACTGTTTCAATCTATACTGGCATACGTCAACAATGTAAGCAAATCGCCTCCTTAGCGGCAGATGGTGCTATGTGCACTTTTCATACTTTTGAGAAAAACGCGTTTAAAGGTTTGCAGCCTCCTGAAAAACCGGGTTTGCAATATAAATGTTTAATGTTGAATTGAAAATAGTGTATGAGTGTATAGTTTCAATGAAACTAGTTTAAAACAATTTAGTTTAGAAATAATGAGTTATTCCCCCTTTTTGTAGATTACTCTTTTTACCGTACGGCAAATTCTCAATTATATGGGATGAAAACGTGTCATATGTAACATAGCACCTTTTGTAACCAATGGATTTTAATTCATGTGTTGATTGAAAAGGTGCTATTTGACAAATGGCACCTTTTGTCATAACTAAGTTATATTTTATCGTTAAAGAAAAAATGCTATCTGTCAAATGGTACTTTTTGTCACCAAATAATGTATTGCTCTGATCATTTTGGTTAAAGAAGAGGTGTTACTTGTTAGTTATGTGAGATTGTGACATCTGTATATATGCATATGACATCTGTATATACGAATATGTTAATATATGACATTTTAAGGTAAGATTATGATATTCTATTTGTAAGAATGCGACATTTCTATGTAAAAGTGTGACATATCTATTTAAGAATGTGCAGCTATCTCTTTATAAGAATGCACTGTCTTTATGTACGAATATGACATCTCTGTGTAAGAGTGTGACATCTTTTTTTAAAATGTTATGCCTCTATGTAAAAAGGAAACACATCTATGTAAAAATCTGACAACCCTATGCAAGAACTAAACATCTTTGTTTAAGCAAGTGACATCTTTTTTACCATATGCCATCTCTATGTTAGAATGTTAATCTCTCGGTGAAAATGCAACCTCTCTTTTTAAGAAGGTTAAACTCTCTTTATAAGAATGTGACATCTTAATGTTATAGTGTAAATATATATGTATAATAGTAAGTGAGTATTATCAGGAAATACCCATATCACAAACTGCAGACAAACCAATGGCACCGCGAGGAAGAGCCACCAGGAAGACAATCTAAGCAAAGCAACCAGCTCTCTCTCTCTTCCCCGTCAGGATGATGGCAAAACTAGAATGGACTATCTGTCAAATGGTACCTTTTGTCACCCATGTAATGTAATCATTTTGGTAAATGCAAGAGGTATTATATGTCATGAACACCTTTTAACTCTAAATAACTTTAACAAAAGCAGCACTTTTCTTCCAACTTTAAGGTGTTATGTGACACATAGCACCTTCTGCTTCAAATTTTACAGCAAATAACTCTTTTTGCCGCTAACAAAATTATAGATATCACATAGGACCAAATGAAATTTTGTTACCATAACTTGTGTTCAAGGAATATAGCCATGATAATTTGTGAGATGATAGATACTATGTTAAGAATCATTACAACTAAAATAAACTCAATTTTGTTGAAAATGTTAGATAGCACTTTCTAACACTAAGGGGCGAAATACAATGCACTTTGTAATGCAGTTTGTGCAAACGATTTCATTGTTCATGTGAAAGGAACATTTCAAGATACTGCGTGCTAATGTCTGACATTAGTCAAGGAGCTAATTTTTTTTTTATAAATGACTTGGCACAATTTCCCAGCCAAAAAAGGTTTGACTTCAAAAATAGTTAGAACTATACTTCCACAGCATTTCTAGGTACGTCGTACAGTCAAACTGTGGTAGAAGTTTTTCAGGAGGAGTCATTTTGTGCACCTACCCTATTTTTACTATAAAACAAGATTGCGACATTTTAATAAGAAATGAGCCAGTGCATGAGATTTCCAACAATGTGGTATGTGCGACCAGCAAAGCCTCAGATCAGCCTGCGCAAACGCGCAGTCTGATCAGAGCCTTTGCTAGTCGCTTGAGTATTCTATGATTGTTAAGCTACTGACTGAACACTATTTGGAGTTTCTAAGCTTAAAAGTAGGCAGCAGAGGCTCGTCTGAGTCTACACATGTCAAAATGTCAAATTGTTGGAAATCTCATGCACTGGCTCAAATGGTAACCAGGTGGTATTCAGAGGGTGCATACAGTCGTTTTTTACTGGCAAAACTTCAACAAGGACCTAAACAATTATGAAAGTAAATTGTTTGCATCCAGAAACATAACATTTGTGTTATAAATGTCATTTACGTTATATTTTCAACTACACCTTAAAATCAATTAATTTTGGTAAGGTTTTAATTTGATAAGCTCTATAATGGGTATATAGGCTTAACATACCATGTTTGGATAATATCATAACCTGACTGTTTAAAAACTGCCAACATCTGGTTTCTATCATAAATACTTTAAGAATTATAAGCTGTTGAATATTATTACCCGAAGTGAAATGATGACTATGGTTGGCACCATTTCAATTTGCAAGTTAGCATGTAATACCATCTCCGAACTTTTTAACCATAATTTGGCATTCTATCGATTCACAATAGTGAAAAACACTATACTTAACTGCGTTTCCAGTGTAAAGTTCCATATTTCGATGCTCGTATGACAATGTGTAACGTTCATTACAAACTTTAAGTCTTCCTAATTGCTAAATACCTTATATTAAATATCATATGGTATCTTATTTAATTTCAAACCCGTTCTGTTTTAAATTTATAACAAGACAGCAGTTTGTTCCAAACTAGTTATCAGTTTTATTAAGTTACTATATCTATGAACATTTGCATGTGCGATATAGCAAATATTTGAAGTTTTCATCTCCACACAATATCATTTTAATTGTCCAAAGTTAAATGCGCAGTCTGATCAGAGCCTTTGCTAATCACTTGAACATTCTATGGCTCTTAGACTACTGGCCGAGCATCATTTGGATACTTTAAGCTTAAAAGTAGGCTATATAGGCTCGTCTGAGTCTACACTTGTCAAAAAGTCACATTGTTGGAAACCATATGTCGCGGCTCAAAATTTTATAGATTTGATAACACTGTAGATCCCTTTCATCTTATTTCTGACGAAGTAAGGAAGAAGGCGTGTGAACTGCAAGCCACTGTAGTTAAACCCGAGATCAATTATGATTTACATATTTCTCAATCCTAGCATATGTTGTGGGTAGTCAAAGAACCGTCTGGAAGACAGTTCATCAGAGCACCAACTGAACATATGTTTTGTTGGATAACAAATTGATTGAATTATAAGCCCAAAAACGTGTTTTTCTGAGCCTAAATTTTAGTTGTTGAGTAACATGCAATGCAAACACTGAAGAGCTGATCATATCTACATGAATTGCTGGTTCCCGCTTTGCAGGTGGTCGGTTATGGAGAATCAGGTAACCAATACCCACCCAAATACCTGGAAATTTGGGGGGGGGGGGGGTTCTGGGTACCTGTATTTACAATACTGACCACATGTAGACCGGGTGCCGGCAATGAATCGAGATTGTAAATTTTTAGGGGAAGGGTCAACTTAGCTTGTAAGAACTTGTGGCACAACCCCATATGGCAATAAAATAAGTTTAAACTATATGTTAAGTTTGCCTTGTTTAAGTTTATGTGTCTGAATTTACGGTGATGGTCGAATCAGTTGGTCATTAAAGAAAACCAAAGTCACAACAAAAAAGAAAAAACAACAACTCAGTATTGCATTCATGCAGTCAAACCTTTTCTGGCAGGTTGGTTGTGCCAAGTCAAAAACTAAGGCGTGTACAGAAATCGGCGCCTGCACTACATAGACCCAGACCCAGATATGTCAACAACAGATAACTAACGTAAAGAATGTATCTGACATGTTTAACCTAAAAGTGTATCAAAAACGTGAGTATGGCCAGGAAATGCAACACTAACACACCACTGACCAACCCAGGGCACCGCAAAGTAGAGATACAGAACACTGACTTTGTGATTTTTAGGATCCGAACCAGTATTGTTTAGAAATCCTATACGTTTGTGATTTTCTAGGGGAGGGGGTCCGAACCAAAGTGCCGCCTCTAGATCTGCCCATGATTACAGGTCTGTGACCAGCTGTCTGATCGTAAAACTTGAAAAGACACTAAAATTACTCCAAAAAAGACACAACGCAATAGTCCAGGCACGTAGCCAGGCGGAGGCCAGGAAGCCTGAGCTTCAACATCATATGGGCCTCAATACGAGAAACTCTGACTTTGTTGCTTGCGAACAACAAAGGCGCAGACCAACCTGTGCATGTGCGCAGTCTGATCAGCGCCTTTTGTTTAAAGTAACCATATTCTCAATTTTTTGGTGGGCTTCAACAAGATAAAGCCTCTGGCTACGCCCCTAAATACACCGTGAATGGGAGCAACAAACAACGACAGCGACACAGCTGCAGTCGGGACACTGAAATAAATGGGCCTCGTCGAGACAGAACCTCTCTTCGAGGTTTCCGACAAAGTGAGATTCAAACCAGTCTCTTCATTTACAGAGACTTGCTAGGGAACTAAAACTTCGCTGTTTAGATATGGTACTTTTCAAAAAGCGAATAACAAAGGCGCTGATCAGTCTGCGCGGATGCGCAGGCTGGTCTGTGCCTTTGTTGGCTGCCAACCCCCGAAGACAGGTTTTCTCGCGTCATGGCCCTTAATGATGGCCGTCCTTAGCAGAGATGCTTTAATTTATGAATGCATGTATTATTCACTTACATTGTATATTAGAGTTTGAATAGAAAATTCTGTAAGGAAAGCATGGATATCCTGATCAGACGCGGCCTCCTTTAACCGCATCTGATCTGGGTATGTACTCTTCGCATATGTCCAGCGAAAAGGATGCAAGGCTTATGTGAGTCTGTCACTTTCCCATTGGTATCCTTGGTCAGGTGTGGTACTTGATTGTATCGATTCCTGATCTTTGCACCCTTACCTACTTTTTTTATTTGTTAATAGTTTGTGCATTTACCCGCTTGTATGCCTTTAACCCTGTAAAGCCGAATGGAATATTCCACTCCTATCAATTGGACCGGTCCATTTCCGTTTTAAGAGTTATAGTATGCTATTTTTCATGCGAATTTTAAAAGAGACTTCTGTAAGCAAACAGTGGAGAAACTGATCAGACACCGCGTTATTGCGGATTCTGATCCGGTTTTGCACTGTTTATCGATGTCACACAAAAAGGAAGCTAGGCTTATGTAATAGTTATACCATGGGTTGTCCGCCTGTACGTGGAGATAATCCACGTGCTAATCTTTCAGGGTGGTATAAATGAGGTAGTCCTACTGGCAGTATATTTCGTTCGTCGAAAATATTCATGTTACCACGATGGATTTGTGTGATGTACTGTAAATTCACAAATTTTCGCCGCAAAAAGGGTTAATAGAAATATTTGTGACGTTAAAAATATGATTTTCCTACATTTGTAAGGCGCGGAAGAGTGGTTTCCCCATTTTACGAGGGTTCTATGGTTCTGATTTTTTTTTTTAATTTACAATAGTCTTTATAAGAAATCAATTGAAATACGATCTTTAAACGAGTTTTATCTGTAACTGGACCTACCGTGGCTCAAATTTAGGTTTTTTTAGCTCTGGCTATCTGTAAGTCGTGAGGTCTTTCCTTTGTTTAATCATAGTGTGTTAGTTTTATTAGAGTGTTTCACGATGATGATACAGCCGAATCTAGGGCAAAGATCTGGTACCAGTAAAATGCATTTAATCCCCTGGTGACTTAGGCTGCTGTCCATTCCTAGGCGGCGGTTCTGTTGCTGTTAACTTGTTGTTTATTGTAACTCCCATTGTGGGAGTCTGTACTTGTTCTATGTTTTGTTGTACGTTACTTTATGTCCATACTAGTTTTGCAACCATCTTGATGGGGAAGAGAGAGCTGGTTGTTTTGCTTCGTTTGTCTTCCTGGTGTCTCGTGGTTATTGTGTGGCTCTTCCTCGCGGTGCCATGGGGTTGTCTGCAGTTTGTGATTGTGTTATTTCTTGACCATACTCACTTTTTTAGTGAAAAGTACGAGCTAACGTCAATGCACCCTCATTACTACGGTTAGTAAAACACAAAGTATCATGGGTCGTATGGTCAAGCTATTTCTGGAAGCTAACATGATTCCAACGCCCCAGGTATATCTGAGCCGCAACATGAGATTTCCAACAATGTGGTACATGTATGTGGGACCAGCAAAGTCTCAGACCAGCCTTCGCATACGCGCAGTCTGATCAGAGCCTTTACTAGTCGCTTGAATATTATATGACCACTGACGAAACATCATTTGGAGTTTCTAAACTTAAAAGTAGGCTACACAGGCTCGTCTAAGTCTACCTGTCAAATGCCATATTGTTAGAAATCCCATGTCGCGGCTCATCTTATTAGTGTTCGCATATATATACGTATTTCCTTCCACATGTAGGCGACCTTTGTTTTCACATTTGTACGGTGTACATTGTAAAGACAATCAAAGTGAACCAAAGGTTAACCCATAAAGCGCCACCTGTAATTTGTAGCAGACGACAATCTTAAATTTTGCTGGATTTTTTCAAAAATAACAAATAAGGCATGTTATTTCATGAGAATCGTCTGCTGGCAGACGATTTTCATGAAATATCATGCCTTATTTTTGTTGAAAATTTGGAAAATGTCGTAAAATTTGTCGTCTGCTGCAGTCGTGATTGGCACTTTTAGGGTTAATTAGTTTATTCTTTGTGCTACCTGCCGCTGTGGAAATACAATTACTTGAGACACGTACAACGTACGCCATATATGTACCTGTTGACATTAGGTTCATTTGAAGTTCTTCTTCAATGTACACCCGCAGTTATCTATTTGTATTAATGTGCAGGTGTTTAGCCTCCATGTACAGTGTGCTCTATACTTGTATCACTCAATATGTACGGTCAATGATCATATCTGGGCCCACACGTTTTAAAAGGCATCACAACTTAATTTTAGGCGTGTTGGTGTTGTTGTTTTTCGGAGGTTTCTTAAAGTTCATGGTTTTGAACATTTTACTTTAATCAAAAATAAATATTTCATAATGTACTTATATATTTTTCATAGAGCATCCCCTTATCTGCTAAGTTAATTATGGCAGTGTTCATTGCCGTAATATAAACATCTGGGGCTGTGTTGAACCGCAAATGTCACATTTCGCAAATTTCACAACGTGTGAAGAATTGGTACCAATTCTTTACTTTTGAAAAATGTGAAATTTGCGCATGATCAATTTCGATAATTTTTAGGGTCTAACATCTGTGCTCAAATTTCACATCGTTCTCATTTTTGACCGTGAAGAATTGGTACACATTAGTGCCATCTGCAAAGGACTGGTTCGATTTTTCTCAGATGTGAAGAATTAGTACTCAATTTTTACAAACGTGAAGAATTGGTACTAGTTCTTCACATCTGTGAAGAATTGGTACTCAATTTTCACTAATGTGAAGAATCAGTACCAAATGCCAGCAGATGTGAAGAATTGGTACTTAACCTTCACAGATGTCAATGACAGATTTTGTAATATCTAGTCACATGTGAAAGATTATTTTTATCACTTACTTCGATTGTACCCAACGTATTTCCTTTAGCTATTGCTTACAATGAGAGTTAATCACTTTATCATATTATATCCGCTTTTTCTATAAGAAAAAAGGGCATATACCAATAATTTACCGAATTCGGCCAGTTATCCGTCCGTCCATCCGTGCTTTATTCACGTTTCTTACGAATGCACCTCCTCTTAAGCTGTTGGACGTAGCAACCTCAAAATAGGTACATACGTCACATAATGTAGAGGGTACTGGGTGGTCTTTTTACTTGAAGTTGACTTCAAGGTCAGTGGTCATATACATGTAGTATATTTTCTTTTAAACAGCCTCTTCCTTAACCTTTGACGTAACACCTTTTGCAGATGTATATGTCACTGATGTACACCTTTTGTGTGACCCAATGTCAAATAATGTATTTTCATTTATCTGGATATCCTTCCGAACCTATGAGCGTTCAACTTCAAACTTTGCATATGCATAACAAGATAATTTACAAAATTTTGAGTCATAGTAAAGGTTTATGGTTAAAAAAACGGAAATCGACTGAGGTCCAGTTTTGTTTCTGTGATGCTGCTTTTATGGGGTTAGGAAACCGCTGCAATGATAGGAGTTAAACATCTCTGGGATCTATTGCCATATTCACTTGTGACGTCTGTTTTCGCGCCCTTTTATAGGTCTCCGTTTTTCGTTTAATGATCAGGGCGGGTTATGGATTTGATTATATATACCATTGATATAAAGTTATTAAGCATATTGTACTTCCAATGACCAAAAATAACAAATTCTGATGGTGTAACATAAAATGCGTTTAACATTAGTCTACAATACTTATTTTGAGTCGAAAACCAATTCATTGACTCAAAAGAACGGGTTTTCTGTGTCAAATCTCAGTATGCAAAATGCCAAACTTCGATGCTGTGTACAAACAACGGATAGGAAAGGGCTTAGTTTTTCAGTCTTTTTAAACCAATAATCCCTCTGAGTTGTCACAGCAAAGTTTGACATGTCAGACGATCTGGTAAGGAGCATTTTGAAAGTAAAAATGTACAAAATTTGGTCATGAAATATGTAAGTGAAATGCATTTCATGCAATAACTTTGTTATTTGACTGTTTAATCTGTCCCCATTTGCTGCCAAATATTGCTAGGTGATGTGAGAAGAATTGTTGTGGCATTTACAGACGATGAGATCTAAGAAACAGGAGTCCTAGCAATTATTCTAAATGCAGCCTAGTCTCAAAGGGCAAATATTGGTCATTATTTAAACCCATTCGAAATTGCCAGAGCCATACAGCTATGCCAGTGTGATTTAGCATTGTTGATTATCTGCAAATTTTGACAGACAGTCAGCAAAGTCATTCCCGTTTTTTTGGAGAAAATCAACATTTTAGTTTTCGGAAGTGTTTTAGTAGGTACATTTCTCACGTCCCTATGACGTCATCAGAGTTTATAAATTCAATAAATTACTGATTTTTGGATAGTAGAATAACCGTACTTTTAATGAGCAATATTTAATTTTGTAAAAATATAATATTCTGATAAAAATTAGCAACACACTCAAAATAAGCTTAACTTTTTTGTCATTAGTATATATAAACATTTCCGATTATTGTTGTTTTCTTTTCGTAGAATACTAGGAAAGTCTGTTGAATTATAGATCCTTAAAGAAATGATTCAACAAGTTCCAGTCTTGCAACGAATGTAAAATCAGTAAATTTAAATTAAAATAGTTCTTAAAACGAATCATTACGTTTGCTTTGAGAACACCAGTGTAGGAAAAATGATTACTTAAAGCTGTATAGTCTGTAACTTTTGATCTTCTATTTTTTGAAATTACGTTTAAATTTTTCAAGAATACAGTAAAAATACTCAAATTCAGGTGAACATTTTACCATTTTCATAAATATTAACACTTTATCACTTTCAAAACAACAGCATTTATGTTATAATTAACTGTCTAGAATTATTGGAGGGACGTAAATAATTCCTAACAAGAGAAAAGTCACATGTTTTTATGAGAAAAATCACTTTTCCATGCAGTTTTCAGCCGTACTGTGCATATTTATAGTGAAAACATAACTTAATTCTATTTTTACAAATGATTTAAAAAGAAAAGAAAAATTTTCAAAAAACGTTCATAGTTACAGACCTAGTCTCTTTAAGAGTTTATCGTTGTTTTAGTGAGCTCTTGGGTGGAATCGCGTAAAACATGCAAGAATATTGATAACAGATGTTTGTTTTACTGCATTTACCATTGCTGGGTGCATCGGGAGATGGCCTTGTATTCAAATGACTTTCTATATATATACAATAAGAACACGCGTGCTTCATTATTCTTGCATAAATAACAATTTGTATGCTGTTTAATTCATTGTCAAATGAATAAAAAGGTTAATACAATAAAAAAAAACATGTGTACTTCGTTATTCTTGCATAAATCACTATTTGTATGCTTTCTAACCCATTGTGAAATGAACGAAAACAGGTTAATACACAAGAACATATGTGCTTTATTCTTAGGTTAATACAATAAGGACATGTGTACTCCGTTATTTTTGTATAAACTATTATTTATATGCTGTTTAGCCCATTGTCAAATGCATCAAAATGGTAGTCAGGACACTCACATGGGCGCTCGCCTTGTAACCAGTGGGTCGCAGGTTTGATCCCCGTCTTCACTAGTCTGTAAGATGAGACTTCGAGCCATAGTAAATCTCCATAAGACCTTAGCTGTAAGTGGGACATTAAACAGGAACACAACAGTAACAACAATGAACGTGAAAATACTTACAATGTGTCCAAAGGTATTTGCGTGATGTTATATAATAGTCAAAAGTTCTAACCGGCCAAGTGTCCAATTTTCTTAAAAAAAGTTTTAAGAACAATATAGATTCCATTTTCATTCCTAAATAGGCCAGCCTATTAGTAAATGATAACAGAAAACGGCTTAGCAAAATTCTTAAAATTGTATCCAGGAGGCTTTGCCGAATACACATACCATCAATATTAAAATTCATAAGAATTTGCATTGGGTGGCGGGGTAATTTTCAACACTTTGGCCAATAACAACGATTCTTGTGCAGATTGAGTTTTCATTTCAGCACTATAGTGTTCAATATGTTTTTGTTTTAAATTTTCACCAAGTAGTCTACTTATTATCCTCTATAAACTGACCAAGTTTAAAGCTCCTAGCTGTGACGGTTTTTGAAATATCAGGTTTTCTATGTCCAAATTTGTAAAGGGGTAATAACTAAAAAGAATGATTCTTTTTTTAAATTTGCACCAGGAATCTACTTATTATTTTCTATAAGCTGACAAAGTTTGAAGCCCCTAGCTATTATAGTTTATGAAATATCCTGATAACAAAATTTCATTATGACCCTTTAAAAGTTTAATCTGTTTGAACCACGTTATAAAATCCTGACATATATGTGAAGAATTGGAATCGATTGAAACATGCAGAAGATTTGGGGTGTTTTTTATCGATGTGAAGATTGCGCATGTATGCTACATATAATTTCACTACGTGCGCAAATCTTACAAAATGTGAAATATTGGTATGAAATATGTGACGTATTGGTACAAATTCTTCACGCGCTGTGAAGAATTGGTACCAATTCTTCACAGTATGAAATTTGCGAAATATGAAATTTACGGTTCAACAGCGCAGCCGTATTACATTAATGGACAATAAAATATGGACATTAACCACTATTTCAGGTCAGCTAAATGACTCATGTAATCACCTTGCCAGTGTTTTCATACATAGCTTCATTTAATATTGGATAATTGATATTCTGTTTTAATAACAATTATCTGTCAGATTAATGCAAATTAGAATGTTACGACTATTAAAAGAAAAGTATTTTAATTTTCAATAAGTTTCAGTTGAGGGAGCGCAGTGGCTCAGTGGTAGAGTGCTTGACTCGAGACCAAAGGGCCGCGGGTTTAAGCCTCACCGGCGTCACTTCGTTGTGGTCCTTGAGCAAGACACAGTTATCCTGGCTTAGTACTGGTTCAACGCAGGAAGAACAATCCCTGTTCAACTGAAAGATTGTTGATGGGACGTAAAGAATTAAATAAAAAAAAAAAGTTCAGTTGATTTTGCTATGTCTTATTGTACCCAAAATGAAGAAAGTTATTACAAAATATGTCGTCTTCTATAGTAATAATTAGTGCTTTAAGGGTTGAATTTTAGAAATAATTATCCAGCCTTGGCCCATGTATCAAAATATAGTCATCAATGTACACACCGCTTTAAATATTACTTTGAAACATTGTTAATTTTTGCTATTATCAAGGATTTAATACTTTGGTCTGGTAGTGTGTAAGCAGGTTATAATGATTCCAGTCCACTTGTTAGGAGTTCATTGACCTGCAAATGGCCAGACCCCCAGTGCCAACGGAAAGTAATTAATTACAGGCTAATTGAAGGGATTTCACACACATTCAATGAATGATTATTCCTACCATACTGTAAGCTCTATAATAAGTGCATTTCAAAAAAGTGTGAATTTTCCCTTTAATTTAAGGCCCTACTATCTCTTAGAAAGAAGAGGTTCTAGCGATAAGACGTATATTTCCCCTGGTTGACAGGATTACAAACACCATTTTTTTCAAATTGCCCTAATTTTGTTTTTTGTTTTTTGAATTGGTGGGGTTCCGCAGTAAGATATGCATAGTAAGCATCAAAAAAAGTTTCAGAGCGATTCATTATTTACAAAGCCGTGAAAAATTGTGCTTTTTACTCCCATCCCTCATTTTACGTCTTTATCCTGGATACCGTTTAGACCAGACTTTGACTCAAGGCTGTACCTCTTTTGTGGATCATTTGTATTTTTTGTTTCTTGTGTTTCTCATGCTTTCGCGTCTGTCCATTGCTGCCTTGTGGTCACCTGTTGGGAAAGGGCTCTTGTTTGTGATGTTTATCGTATTTTTGTTACTTTCCGATCCTGGGTCAGGTGTGGTACTTGATTGTAGTGTTTCCTGATTTTTGCCGTCTTTTTTACTTCGAGTAAATGCGTTGCTAGTTTTCAAAAAAAGTGCTAAACCATGAGGATAGAAGTGCTCTTTATTTCCAAATCTTTACGAAGTCTTCTGGTACTGAAGCTCCGTTTTTTGACTTAAAGTTATCAATAACAAATGACATAGTTTCTTCTAAAATTTATGATAAACGGGATGATTTTAATTTTGAAATAGTTTAGTTCCCATTTCTTGATGGAGATGTTCCTCGCTTCCCTTCCTATGGTGTATATATTTTTCAGCTTATTCATTTTGCAAGAATATGTTCTAATGTTAACAACTTCAACAACAGAAACTTATTTTAACAGCTACAGTTATTAAAACAGGGTTATAGATATCATAAAATTCGAAAAGCATTTTCTTAATCCTACCACAGACACTTAGAGTTAATTGTTAAATACAACATCGGGTTAAAAAAATCAGCAACAAGGCATATCAGAACCTATATTTTATGGTGATTTAGTTTATAAATTCAAACGAATTGTTGGAAAAACTAATATAAGTGATCAATTCAAAAAGATTATCAAACGTTATATAATGGTTGGATATAACTTGGATGTCATGCGACAGTCTGCATGTCTGGTTTTAAAAGTAAGAAATATGACAAAGATCAGGAATATATATAATCAAGCACCACACCTGACCCAGGATACCAATCGGAAAGTGACAACGTCACAATTGGACATCACAAACGAGAGCAAAGAGGTCAGCCCTTTCAGCAGGTGACCGCAAGGCATCAACAAACAAACGTTCATGAAAGTATAACAAAACAAGACAAAAATAACATAAATGATCCACAAAAGAAGCACCACCGTGGATGGGTCAGTAAAATATTTTACTGGAGGGCTTAAACCTGTTTACCTTTAAAACCCAATCGCGGTTTATAGCATTGATTGCCTCCTTAACTGCACGACGGTAGGTCAGGCCTCAAACTCTATGACGGCTCTGATGTAAAGCTTTAAACGGAGGGTTTGTGTCTGATGCTAAGCTGTACTGTAGCTGGACCCACCGTGGCTCAACTTGAGGTTTTTAACTTTGCCTATCTGTGAGTCGTGAGCCCTTTTCTTTGTTTCATCTTAGTGTGTTAATTTGATTAGAGGGTTTCTCCATGATGATACATTGCATTAGTTAGAAGGCTTCCATGTGAGCTGAACATTTCTTGTACTTAAACAACAGCAGCATCTAGGGCGAAGATTTGGTACCAAGCAAATCCATTTAAGCCCCCCCCCCCCCCCCGGTGGCTTAGGCTGCTGTTCATTCTAAGGCGGTGGTTCTGTTGTTGTTGACTTTCTGTTTATTGTCGGGAAGATTCGCCGCCGTCGTAAAATCATTATCTCTGCCATCCAAAGCAACGGATAAACATTTATATTTTCGGTATTTTTTAAATTCCATGCACTATTATTTTGATTTATCAAATGAATTTATTGCAAAGAGTGTAGTTTAAATTATCTCAAATCAAGCAAACAATGTGGACCCATATCATATAACTCAGGAGCAGATCTGAATCTACACTGTTTGTCGAAGGATTTCTAAAAAAATTCAGCAGGCGACGAAAGCAGACGACTTTTGCTGTGGTTGGCGCTTTAAGGCTTAATCGGATTTACCATTACGCACTCAAAAATTATATCCTTTAAAATACTAAGTTAATACAATATCACAACTGGAAAGCGGATTTTATAAAAGTTAAACCAAAATGTCGGTATGTACATATTCTTGGATTTATTAACAGGGTTCAGTCGTGAGAAAACCCGACTCCTGGGTTTGCAGCCAGTTGCAGCTCAAATCAGCCTGTCAAGCCACATAGATTAGCTAGATATTCATTTTGAGCGCAACAAATTAAGCTTAAGTAATTTCTACATGTAGAGAGCAAAACGCAAATGTGCTGGTCAGATTGCGCAAATGCGCAGGCTGATCTGCACCTTTTGTTGTTCGCATGCAAGCAAAAAAGTTTAAAGACGACAATTTAACGACCTTCTTATACGTGTACTCATGTCCAATGAAAACGCACCACTCTTCCGATGCGCATAATTGTGGCCTATCAAAAGCTGTGCAAAATTGTGTTATTTATAATTATTATTTAGGACAAATGCGATGTTTTTGCACTAAAAATCAATTCCAGTGACTAAATTAACACATGACGTAACGTCAGCCTAAAATTGCGTTAATCACATTTTGAGCGTATACAAAAAAGACACTTAAATCTTGTTTAAATGTTTTATGTTTGCAAGTAGATCCCCTGTCATTTCGCCACAGCTTTGACAATTGTGACGCAACATTAAACATTACACTAACGCGAAAAAGGTCACTATGTAAGCTTAAATATGGAGTGGTCCGACAAAACTTAACGTAAAATGTTTAATTGCGATTTCTACAGTCCTAGTGTTCTACAAAATGCTTATTTCCGTCGTACAAACTCACACACATGCAAAACGTCATACAAATCCTCTAAAAATTTGACGTTGCATCATTGACGCCAACGTCAATTTTTTTGCTACGATCTTGTCGTAATTTTGCATCAGTAAAAGAAGGATTCCTTAAATGTCTCGATTTAACGCCTAGTCAAAAGTATGATAGTGACGTCAAATCTGGACGTTATAGCCGCTTTCAAGGCAAGATGACAATTCCAGGCTATCAATTAAGAGATTTTTTGCAATTTCTACAAAGAAAAATGCGAGAATAATGCTTTTGAAAATTCTGACACATTCGATGTCTGGTTCTGTTACTTTCTGTGTTGACAGTTGTTTTGTTAAATGGTTCCAGCACGTGTCATCAGTGATCACTCGGTTTAAAAGACCTATCAGTATTTTACAGAATTGCTACTGTACAGTATGATACACTTTAAAAACATAAAATGTTATGTCGTTAAAAAGATTTATCATATGACGTCGCGTCTGGGAGTGAAATAACGCCATGCAATAAAATCTGTAAACCACTAGTGGTTTATCGATTTACGGGAAACGTTATTACGTCCATAACAACGTTGCGTACATAATGACAAAATCATAACGTTTTTACGGCAGAAATGTATGGAAGGGATTCTCCGACATAATTCCATGTGTCCAATTTAGTTTTTGTTTTTTAAGATTGCAATTTTATTTCGTAAATTATGTCATTGTATCATGTGAATTGCCTTATTATAATAGCTTTGATCATCGGATGTTGCTTAAAAATTAAAAAATAGTACAAAGTAAACTATAAATAGCATCAACAACATTATAAAGTGACATGAAACAAGCATTTGAAGCATTGAATATTGTCGGTAATACCGCGCTTCTTTCTATGCTATATATTTTGACGCCAGAGGGCGCGTTTTCATTTATAATCTATAGGATATCCCTTTTTCGGAACTCATAGATTAATTTCGGAAAACGGTGCCAGGAGTCATTTTGACTGAATGATTTATCCGAAAACTGTATCGATTCCTGATCTTTGCCCTTTTTCTTACTTTTTGCTTATTTTGAGATAAATATATCGAAAAATTCAAGACTTGTTGGTTTTAATTTTTGTCCTCTTGTAAATTGTTTGTTATAGGATGCACGATAAATTTCTTGCTAAAACATCCATGTAGAATGTCATATATGTAAACTTATTTGAATAAACCTTAACAAAAATTAACATCAACGAAAACATTACTAAAATGAAAATGTCTTAAGTTTAAAGGGAAGCAACCTAGTAGAAATACAAGTTAAAATTTTAAGAAAGATTAGAAATTAACCCATTATACCAACTTTTAATAGCACAATATCTCATTATGTACAAGGTCTACACTGATGTATGTGGTATAAAATAACTATACGATGTTTGTCCACCTGTATGTAAGATTATTCACTCGCTAAAGCTTGTGGATTATCTCCAAATAAAGGCGGACACGATTACATATATGAACGATGAAAGGAGACTATTCCGGCAGCAATGATGACCCCGCCAGCGAAAGGACATAACGCCATTTAAATGGCGTTTTGCTGGCGGGCCGATGATGGCCCACTGAAAACAGGTATTTGGATTCTCTCTCTCCCCTCATCAACTGAAAAAAGTTGCCAGAGTTGGAGCCGTTTGACCCCCTTACTGGATGCGCGCATGGAGGAGGTACCCACAACATATTTAGAAGACGGCTTGTATGCCATATGATCTGTCTTCAAACAATGTCTTAGCATTTATTTACATCCCAAACCCAGGATCTGATATCATGAAATTTCAACTTAGCACAATAAAGAGCGAAGAAGGCTGAGATGAGTCTGTGCACATGTGGAATCTCGATATAGCCTTCTCACCGAATGGACGTCGATGAAAGCTCAGAATTTTGGCATCTAGACAAACTAAATATTGTAGATGGTTCATCCTTAAGATGAATATGGTCATATACTATAATTAGTTATGACTTTAATTCAAACTGTTATGACTTTAAATCAAACTATTGACTATTTGAAGAAAAAATCCCGCATGCGCAGATCACGCTTTTTTCAGAGGGGTCCAACTCTGACAACTTTGTTTTTATAGTTGATGAGGAGAGAGAGGATCCAAATACCATAAAAAGTGTGTCATCATTGGCCCGCCAGCGAAGCGCCATTTAAATTGCCAGCAAAACGCCATTTAGGTGGACCAATGATGGCCGAACATCAAGAATGCTGGCTCGGAAGTTTTGTGATATCCAGGGGTGACCAGTATCGCTAAGGAGCCCTATAACTGTCTGATATTCCAGGGGGTCCAGACCCCTGTCCCCTACCCAATATCCCCCTAACGGATCCACCCATGCCTCGAACTATCGAGAATTAACCTGTTCCTGGAGCCTAATAAGCCAGCACAAGGGGTTTTGGAGGGTCTGAATGTGGTACCTCTAAAATCGCTAAGCAGTAAAATTTAGTCCATAGATCGCCAATCAGTACAATTTAGGCCCAAAAATCAGCAATCAGTAAAATTTAGGACCAAAATCGCTAATCAGTAAAAAATGACCCCAAAACCAGTAATCAGCGAACATTTGACAAAATCTGTAAAATATCTTAGAAGACATGCCATTTGGGCGATAAAACTAATTTTTTAAGACTACTTGATGGAAATGACAGTCTGATCTGGGTCCACACAGTCTGCCTGTATGCTTATATGCAGCAGATAACTTTAGCAGCTATATTTGCTCCATGGTCACTAATAAATGACTAGCCGGCCACTTCTTACCTCCAACAGTTTACTGTGTATACGAATGGATCTTTCCTTCTGGTTTGATGCAATAAACTTTGGAAAGGCCACTGTACATACCTTGGGGTGCCATGTTATAGTTTTTAAAATTGTGTTTTTTTGTCTGAAGATCTTTTTTACCTAACAAACAGTATAGAACTTGATGAAATGCCGCATAATGTGGCATTTCATCTGGGTCTTCACTGTTTATAAAAGTATCCATTTAGGGGTTTCACGTATACAAAGGGTTACATGCATTGCCAAATTATTAAAAGTATGTTACTGTCACATGAACGTGCTTGAACGGTAGTTTGACTTATTTTTTTCAGCACATACAGCGAAATAAGCCACGAACTGACAAACCAATCAATGGCTTCAGGGTTTAGTGATCTGTGAATCAGAGAAACTTTCACCCAGTAGATCAGCCTGGATCTGTATCAACAAAGTCTGACCAGTTTTCGCTGTGTGCTCAATGGTACATGTATCTATGTCCATAAATTTTCCATGCTTCATATTAATTGATGGACCTTGAAGGGCAATCGGACAACTGCGGATAGATCATTAAGACGGGTTACTGTAGAACGACATGGAATAACTTTTTTCCATCAAATTCGCTAACCGTTGAAACGCCCCATTCCACTATTAATTTTAGGGCGATTATTTGCTAATCAATAAACCTATTGACACCCTTATTTTGTACTTGTCACATTTACGACCACCAAAGACACAGTCTCACCAGGCACAAATCTGTTCATTTGGTGTTGTTATTTCTTTTATTAATTATGTCTACCTTATTTTACAATGGATGGGGGTGGGGCGGGGTCCAATTTGTCTATTTTAAAGGAAGCTAAAAAAATTATATGGGCCGGTTAATTTTTCCTGGGGGTAGGGGTCCATTTGCTTATTCCTATGAGAACCTATACATCTTATGATTTTCCATGTCAGGAGTCTCTGTCTCTGTCGAGCCCACCCCTCTGGATGATACTGTTTTTGTGGCTATTCCTTGGCTGTAACCAGTATTGGTCTGGGTTGGTTTATTTTTTCATTTAATATCCAAGGTGCAGTCTTAACCGGCATTCGTTCTGGGTTTAAAGCCTCTTCGAACACGCGGCCTTGGCTTAAAGTATGATCCGACAGACAAGGAAAACAATTCACTATACCGCGGCGGCCACATTAAAAGCATTTAACCAACAAATGGTATATTATATTAATCATAACTATGATTTTTCAAATATATATGAGTTGACTGAGATTCTCATTCCGTTGAATTTTTTTTTCATATAGATAAACAGTCAATTTAGATGTAGAAAATTATAATTTATAAATGCATCAGCTCTACAACATGAAAAAAAAATAGATCTGCGATATATATGTCAGCTTGAAAAATAAAGGGAGGTAAAGTTAGTCAAGACAAGTATGGATATATATATTGTGGTATCCTGACCCAGTAAATACATAAAATGAGCTATGACATGATTTTTGTTTGTTTGATTTGATTCTTTACGTCCCATCAACAATTTTTCAGTTATAAAGGGACCGATCTTCTTGGGTTGAACCAGTACTAAGCTAGGATTAATGTGTCTTGCTCAAGGACACAACGCAGTGACTCCTGTGAGGCTCTAACCCGTGGCCCCTCGGTCTTGAGTCAAGGTCTCTTCCATTGAGCCACTGCGCTCCCAGCTGTGACATGAGATTTCCAACAATGTGATACGAGCAATCAGAGAGGCTCAGACCATCCTGCGCAGTCTGGTCAGAGCCTTTGACAGTTGCTTGAATATTCACATGAACTGCCTAAGCTTAAAATTAGGCTACACAGGCTCATCTGAGTCTATTCATGTCAAAATGCCACATTGTTGGAAATCACGTGTTGCGGCTCATATATTGATGTGTCCAAGCTTGTCCGGATGTGAGGCGGGAATGAATGAATGACCCAGTAATAGATCTACATATGTTGTTTGTGTCCAAGCTTGGCGGGACGGTACGAAGTTTTCTCATGCCTAACCGGTGTCACAGAGTTGTGTCCTTGAGAAAGATACATTAATCCTTCAACCCAGGAAGACCCGTCCCAACGTAACTGAAAGATTGTTGACTAGGACGTAAAGAATCAAATCAAACAAAAAAAACACATAGGGGTAATTTCTAGGTAAAAGAAATCATCCATAACACCGTTTGCAACGAGTGCTACTTGTTTGGGAGAGATTATTAATTTCCGATAATTCGGTGCGCCCTCTGGCGTCAAAAAACTTAGCATTTTCACTTTTGTATTATGACAATCCAGTCCTGCCTCATGACAACCTAGTTCTGCCTATTTACAACCTAGTTCTGCCTTTTGAAAACCGAGAAATGACATAATCTGAATCTAAATACGAGTGAAACGACTTCTAAATGACAATTTGCATGATATAATGACACAATTTACAAAGTAAAATGAGATTACCAACATACAAAAACAAACTTGTATGCATAGAGTATCGGCGGAAATTTTATTCCATAGAAATGAGATTTAAAGAATTTGTCATATAATAAATAGAATCTAACATTCGTGCTCTTGTTTTATTGAATTTATTAAACTCGTTGCGAAAAAGAGATAAAATGCTCGGCAAGCCTCGCATTTTATCTCTTTTCCCCAACTCGTTTAATAAATTCAATAAAACATGAGCACTCATGTAAGATCCTCTATATAGTCATTTTGTAGGTGGTGCGTTTTCATTGGACATGAGTATATATCTTGGCACTCCACTTAAAGATGCAAACGAGTGCACCAATATATACGCCAGATAAAACGAAATTGAAAATATTCGTATGATCACACAGAGATGACTCAGATGAGACAGCACATTAGCTGGGACTCGTCCGGGTCTTTGGCTGCTCTCAGACACAAAACGTAAGATACCCAGTCTAGGAACCGGACGACCACATGTACATATGAATAGCGACATGTGATTTCCAACAATGTGGCATTTTGACAAGTGTAGACTCATCCCGATGCACCCCGATTTAACCATCTTGCTCAAATCGGGATGAATCGTGGTGATTCGTTGCTGGAATCGTGACAGTGTAACTGGGGCTTTAGTCACGTGACTTGCACCATTTTTATAAAATGCCTACCCTTCCCGATCAAGCTCTACATAATTAGGGGGTTGATAAGCCAAACGTTTAAAAGAAACTATTTGGAAATAATGATCCGAACACGAAGTTTTTTTAAAGATTTTGACAATATATGGACATTGCAGTAATATTGGTCATTGGTCAATATTGGTCATGTGATCAAGTCCATCTGTTTGCTTCTCTCCACCACACTCCAAACTCCTAAGAAGGCTCCGCAAAAAATGGCTCAGATTTACCAAAATGTTTAAGAGAATTACATGATAATATACAAAATTTCGGGGCCGCGCCGACAGCTTCCTTGGGCCAATGTTTTGGTGAAAACTTGGTCATTTTCTGCAAGTTGTCGACATTAATCCATGTGACGAGTGGACCTACCCATCCTTATCACTTATAGACAGGTGTTCTCAGAGATATTTTTTTCGAAGTGTGGGCACTTAAGGGGCATAAGGTGCCACTAGGCTTATCAATATAAGCAAACACTCTTGAACTGATCTTACCCTATTGCCCAAATGGCAAACCCCAAATCGGGTCACAATAGGGGGTCAAAGGTCATCAAGTGCATTATATTGTGGTGATTATATTTTCGCAATTTTTGTATTCATATTTATTTCGCAAAATAAACGGCAAATTGGTTTATCGAACTCAGCCAACATTCCTTGAATAAATTCGTCCAATATAAAAAGCATACTGACCCTATACAAGGTCACAAAGGGGTCAAAAGGTCACTAAGTGTATATAAAATTCGTGATTTTATACATATAAAATAATGATTTTGACTGACATTGATGGAATTCGTGGTACCTTGTCTGATCGATATCAGTGATTTCAATTTTAATTGGTATATCATTTGTTTCCATTCTTATGGCCTCATAAAAGGTCATTATGTGGGGGTCAAGGGTCATCAAGTGCAATTTCAGAATCATCATCTTAGTGTTATTATGATTTTTATTAGATAAAACCTACCTGGACTTTTAAACAGCAACCAGCTTTAAACTGACCTTTTCTTATTTTAGAGGCTAATGACCTCATTTGTATTATTGGGGTCAAAGGTCACATGGTGCATTTTAAGTGTGACCAGGTCCCTATTTTTTAAATCATCCAATTCAACTTTCGCATATATAGTTTTAACAGGAAATTGACCGTAAAATATCTCGAATGTCATTTATAGACTGATATATTTCATCTCTTATAATATTAACTTATTAACAAGTTTCCTTCTTTACAATTCATCCTCATTATCTGACTCTTCCACAGCATTCAGTGGATTGCCACATGTAATAGAGCCACATCCGCAAGACGGAAGAAATTGATATTACTTGTATTAGATCTACGTTTGCACCGTCTTGTTGCACACACTTTGCAGCTGCATTGCAACAACTGCGTACATACTTTAGGTATAGGTTCTTACAGCAACAGCTTTGGTTTCAATTGGTTGCTGTAGGGGTTTCGCAACCATGCACACGTTTTCGGATCAATGTGCTCTGGGGACGGAACTGTAACATTCAACATCTAGTTGTCTGATAATGGGCTCGTCTTATGTGGAGTTTAATGCACCAGATATAGAAGGAAGCCTACCTGGGTATTTTCCCTTGTAAACAAAAACACTTGCATTTGGTCAATATTTGTGATCCGATTAATGGGTATGGTCAATATTTGTGATCCGATCGATGGATAAAGTATTTAGCAGACTACCGTTTCATTAGTTACATGTAGCTGCCCATATCCTAAACCTGTCGGATACTGCCTCCTTGCGTACTTTAAGGGCCACCTGATACATGTATAACATATACTCAGACTCTGAAATATGCGTGGTAGTTTTATCAAGAACCGATTTAGATTCTTGGCTTCCTGATGATTAATCAACACTTTTCTTTAGAAGTTTGACTATTACGCTGGCTGATTTCAAGGAAAAATTCAAAGCGGTTCAATTGTGGAACAAACTGTAATTGTCCTGGTATTTGAGGTTCGATTGTCTCGTTATGACCCAGATGCTTCCTCATAGCAAGGAGCAAATCACTGTAACACTCACATAATGCTTGCAATGTATACATTTCTAGATTTTCAAGCCAAGCCTAATTTCAAAAGCACTTTTCTGGAGACACAATTTGTGGGGCGAAACACCTTCTGAGTCTCTATGTTTTCCAAAACGCCTATAGAAACTTTTTTACATGTATGATGGTACAGGAAATCTTCTACGGCAAAATCATACATTGTTGCTAGCCTAAGTAAGTAAGGGTGCAAAGATCAGGAATCATAACAATCAAGTACCACACCTGACCCAGGATACCAATGGGAAAGTGGCAAACATACAGTTATACACCACAAACGAGAGCCAAGAGGTCAGCCCTTTCCCAGCAGGTGACCACAAGGCACAAATAAACAGACGCGCACAAAGGCATAACAAACACAAGACAAAAACATAAAAAATTCACAAAAGAAGTACCGCCTTAGAACGGTCGGTAAAATATTTTACTGGAGTGCTTTACCCGAATCTGTAAACCATATTATGATAATGACATAATCTATTTTGACTTAGGTAATGTCAGTATTTGGTTTAAGTCCTCCCTTGAACCGTGAATGCAAGATGCAAAATGATTTATCTAGAGGTGGTTATGATCGCCTAGACTGCCTAGAATCGCAAGAAGTGGACATCTCTTCTGAAGTATCCGTATGCCTCTCAGTACTTAGCTTTTACCTAGCTATGTGGAATGCAGACGTTAAACTTGAAAAAAAAGGTCTGTGATATTTAACCCTCTTTTCCCTCTAAGCCCTCAAGCAATTTTCTTACTGACCGTTTCAAGGCGGTGTTTCTTTTGTGAATCTGTTTCGTTATTTGTTATTTTTGTTTGTCTTTGCCAATACTAGATGTCTGTTTGTTGTAACTATGTGGTCATCTGTTGGGGAAGAGCAGACCTCTTGGCTTTATAGAATGTGATGTTGTCTTGTGTTTTTGTCACTTTCCTATTTGGTGTCCTGGGTCAGGTGGGTTACTCGATTTTATCGATTCCTGATCTTTGCCTCCTTCCTTACTTTTAATAAAAGATGATATTGACTGATTTTAATTGATCAAGCTGTACATGTATTTGTGATGTCACAGAAAGTCACACAAAAAGTGTAATAAGTTTCGCTTTCTGTGTGTAAAAGATGCATTTGGTGCTAAGTATTAATCAACAGCAGATGCACAGCCGATGTCAATAAATATAGCGCACCAAGTGCAGACTGATCAGTGCACAGTATTGTGTTTTCAAGAAAGCTTTATATTTCATTCAAAAATGTAAGATTGAATTACAAAGACTTTTATTATGTGCTTTTTACGAAAAAATGATATCTATCACAAATGTACATAACCAATCCAGGCACTATGCAGTACCAGTACATACATACAGACAAACAGACAGCTGTGGTTGTGATCGCAGATGATAAAATTTCAACGATTTATCTAACTAGACATCAGTATTTCAGTTATTTGAAATTATTAGCAGCAAAATGCTAGTGTCTTTGATGCTGAAGTACTGCGTTTAATGCGCTATGCATCATTTTGCACCTATTGACCTTTGACCTCATTTATTGACCTTAGTAATGATCTTTGGTTTGGGCAACAGGCGAAAAATGAAAGAGGACATGTCCCTTAGTAACTAAGGCGCTGTTGCCCTTCATGCCGCAAAAGTGCCCACAAACGTGTTTTCTAGCACTCTTATTTGCATTTTAACCTTAGACTATTAGACGGTTCCACGTTTAATTATAGGGGCATCGAGAGTAACATTTCGTTTTATTATTTGCTTCGATGAAAAAGCACCGAAGGGACGGCGCCTCTGGTGTTATTTTCTGGGTTTTTCTGTGCACAGTAAACGCACGCCAGGCTTATATGGGTTAAATGACTTTAAATTGGAATTTCCCATTCAAGCACAAAGACAACGAAATATGACCTGCCATAAGAGGTTTAGGCCACCCAAAGAATAAAGGTTATATACGTTGTAGGGATTGAGTCCTCAATGCTGCATAACAAGTTTCACTATCATATGATTTTGGGCTGTGAAGTTACTGATTTCCAATATGTTACTAACTATGGGCGTAGCGCTCATTTTGTGATGTGCCTGGACCACTTATGCAAAGCAACGCATTATAGCCCTAATTCGTACTGTAAAATTAAAGCCAAAAATCACCTGAACCTTTCCTGGGTGGATTTTCTTCCTTGATTTAGGACGCAGCTCCTCTCAGGATGGTAGTACCACCAAAATACAATTTAAGGCTGTGATAATTGATAATTATCAGATGAAAGATTAATACATTTTACGTTTCCTCCAAATATAGACTGTGGGTGCGTATCAAGAAGTCGGTCCAAACGAGTACACACAATTTACGCTTTATAGCAAAATAAGAAAATTATTTTCACCCTTTAACTCCGAGGATGACTTGACTGATCAATTGTTTGTTGCTACCATTCAAATATGCAACGAGCTGGTGTTTTTATGTCTGCAAAATCATTTTGTGAGTGTTTCAATCATTTGCGGAGCAGCTAGGCTCGCTGTTATCGAATTAAAGTTCAATATTAAACAAGAGGGCTCTTGGGTCCTTGGTCGCTCACCTGATATGACCATTCGTAAGGTCAGGGAAAAGCATAATCACTCCAAACATTACAGCTGTCAATATTCGATGTATCTGCTGTTTTAGTAAAACTTTGGTTTTGAACGTGTGTATGTAATGTAAAGGAATGTAAAGATAAACCTCGGTGGATATCATGGTCAGATGGACGCAAATGAACAGACAGAGACATATCAAGGCCCTTGGCCTTGTGGATTCAGACAAGAAGATATGTTTTATGTTTTCCTTATAATTAGCTAATGTAAATATTGTAACCACAGGACAGAGTCACTTTTGGCCACAGTGCCATAATTGGAACAGACTCGGTAGACGTTTACTAGGTAATGCTTCATAATAAGCTAATAAGCGCCAAGGCTCAATGCTTTGTGTATTTTGATTTTTTTAGTTCTAAAGTCTATTTTAGCCCATTTGAGCTAGATACATGTATAAAATGGTATAAAACCATTTAAAAAAAATAAATTGATGAAGGCCATATATGGATCATCCCTGTCGAGTTTGGTCAAAATCCACCCAATAATGCAGGAGGAGATGTCTTTTGAAGCAATTGTTGACGACAGACAACGGGCAACCGATACCACAACAGCTCACTTTGAGTAAATGGCTCAGGTGAGGTAAAATATCTTGTCTGCTCACCTTGACCCAGTTTTTGGAAAACAAAATGACAGAGTAAACAGACCACTGACGCAATGAACACCCAAACGGAACATACCAGAGTTTTTATATTATCGATTATGTCAATTGTTCAATCGTAAAGACCGTCCAACTCTCCAAAAGGTTCGAATTAGTGAGCAATGCATGCGAAAAAGGTGGGTGGGGTACGCCTACATTTTGCAATGAGCCAAACAAACGAATTTAAACTTTGGTATTAATCATTAGTAGTGATATGCTTGTTATCAGGGGGTAAAACTAATCTTCAAAGACATGAAGTCCTACCTTTGGTCGTTCACAACAACAGATAGAGTCAGGACGCAAATGTTACGTGATACAATATTTTAAACACCTTTGTCGAGAATGACCTTGACATCAAGGTCAACGAAATTATTTTTTAAAAGCAAAATAGTAATCCAATTAGATATTTACATGTACATAGGTAAAAGAAGATCCATTTCGCAAGTCCAAAAGAGTTACAAAAAAAAAAGATTTTCATTGTGGTATGCACAAATAAGTGAGTGGGGTATTTCCGTGTTCTCCTTGCTCTTTTGGGGCGTTTGAACTTGCTATCATAGGTAACGGCTATGATTTTGTGTAGCACAGATTGTGGTCCCACTACAGAAATGTGACTGAAACTTTGGACCGAATTAAAGTAGAGTATGTTTTAAATTGGATTGCCATTTCTTCTGACTTTTTAAACGTAATTTTAATGTTGTACTTTGAATGTCAGCTGACATAGTTATAAACCTTATTTTGTGGTGAAATTCGCCTATATCACATCTAAAAGTATTTGTTACAAGAAAAGGTGCAAAAAATAAGTATTTGTTTTAACAATAACAATTAGTTTCATGTTAGCACTATAATCGCTTCTATAGCCTAAAAAGTGGGTGGGGTACTTTCATGTTCTCCATGCCCTTTTGGGACATTTGAGCTTGCTATCATAGGTAACGGTTATATTTTTATGTAGCACAGGATATGGTCTCGCTATAGAAATGTGACTTTGAAACTTTGGACCAAATTAATAGAAATTCTGGTCAAAATTGGGAGAGCATTATTTTTCTGACAGTTTTTAAACATAAATTTTGTACTTTAAATGCCTGCCAATATAATTATAGACTTCATTTTGTGATGAAATATGCCTCTCATACATTTAAAAGTATCTTCAACAAAAACATATGCGAAAAAAAGGTGGGCCCGTTTCATAAATCATAATTTGTTTTCCTTTTAGCATAAAAATTACTTCTCAAGCTTTGAAAGTGAGTGGGGTATTTCAAGGACAGATAACCCGATAAGTACACGGAACCAAATGCGACATCATTGTTTTTTTATAAACCACAGATATTGGCTGTATCTTTGGTATATGACTCAGCTTGTTGACAGAGAGGGCACCTAAACTCACTCTCAACGCCTTTATAGTTGCAGTACAGAGCAAACGAGAGCTCAAAAGTCGTCTCCTTAAGGACTTTTAGGTGCCCTGTCTGTCAACAAGTAGTGTTATATACCAAATTTTCGTTAACATTCCTAGTTTCAGAAACTCTATGATGTCGGTTTCGGAGTTGGAGCTCTTACAGAGTTATTGCCCTTGATAGTTAGTTACCTACCCTAAACCATTTTAAGACTGTTTTTAGGGTATAAACATAATTAGAATTTAAAAAAATGGTTTCTTCGTTGAAGTTACCAACATTAGAACAAACTCTCGCAAAATGAATAAGTTGCAAAATGTATACACCATAGGAAGGGAAGCTAGAAACATTCATCAAGAAATGAGAAATTAGCTATTTCGAAAACTATGCTATTTGTTATAGACAGGTCTAAATTCAAAAAGAGGGCCTCAGTATCAAAGGTATTTGCCTTATTATTTAACTGAAGTTCAATGGGATATATTTGACTTACCATTTGTTTGAAATAAGAATTATCTTGACTTAGAGTTCAATGCTGCAACAACATCAGCTTGATTATTGTCAGAAAGAGACAAAATGAATTCTCTCTGATAACAACACAAACATAAATCTGTAACAAGAAGAGCACATTAAGTACCGATTGGCATATCTCAAATTGGCCCATAAGATTTCGAGTTAAATCTTGCCAAAATATTGTCTAAGAGATAATGGAGAAGAACTCAAGCCCTCTAGAATGACATTGAGGTCAAGGTCACATATTCTATTATTGTACGCAAAATACTGATCCATTTATATATTTATAAAGGTACAAGATGGTCCTTTTAAAAAAGGTCCATAATGGTAATAAATAGGAATTATTTTTTTTTACATAAAAAAGTGGGTGGGGTACTTCCATGTTCTCCATGACCCTTTGGGACAATTTATCTTGCTATCATATGTAAATTTTATAACCTAATGTAGCACAAATTGTTGTGTCGCTATAAAATGTGACTTAGAAACTTTGGACAGAATTAAAGGAGAGTCTGGTTAAAAATGGAATAGCATTTTTTCTGGCGCATTTTCAAGAAATAAATGTGTACTTTAAATGTAAGATGATATGGTTAAAAACATGATTGTGTGATGAAATTTGCCTATTACATAACTGAAAGTAAATTTTGAAAGAAAATATTCAAAAGTTGCCGATCAATTTTTAAACAATTGGTTTTCATTTTAGCACAATAATCGCTTCCCCAGCTTAAAAAGTGGGTGGGTACCTACATGTTCTCCGTACCATATTGGGGCATTTAAACTTGCTGTACTAGGTGACTGTTACTATATTTACGTAGCAAAGGCTTTGTTTTTCGCTCTGAAAATGTGATTTTGAAACTTTGGACCGAATTGATAGAAAGTCTGTTTAAAATTGGAAGAGCATTTTTTTCTGACAGTTTTTAAACCTATATTTTGTAGTTTTAATGTCAGGAAATATAATTATAGACATTATTGTGTAATCAAATTTGCCTATTATATCTTTAAAAGTATCTGCAACAAGAAATGTGTAAAAAATGTGGATCCGTTCCCATTAATTTCAATTATTTTTCCTTTTAGCATAATTATCGCTTCTCAATGCTTAAAGTGGGTGGGGTAGTTCAAGGGCAGATAACTCGATAAGTACACGGGACCAAATGCGACATCATTGGTATTCATAAACCGCAGATATTGGCTGTTAATTTGGTATATGACTCAACTTGTTAACAGAGAGGGCACCTAAACTCCCTCTCAGCGCCTTGATATTTGCAGTACAATAGTGAGCCTTATGACTTTTTAAGCCTAAGAAACTCTAAGAGCACCATACGAACATTGTTTTCTTATTCTATTTCTTATTACTTCCACTGTACAATGAGACAGTTACTTAGCCACAGAGGTACCGGAGACGCCCTCCTGGAAGCAGTTAACAAGCTTTAAGACTATTCTTTCACCAGGAACTGACAACTTGCTCTTCTTGAAGAGGTCCGCTTGCATACGAAGAAATAGCTTTTTTGCATTTGAGACCAGTTGTGTAATAGCTCGGATGAGAATGGGAAATTCGGATCGTTTTCATGCTTAAAGCTCTCAGGTATAACAGACATACATGTACACAATAGCTTGGGTGAGTTAAGTTGCCCTTGAGCGTCCAAAAAATCGACGTTTCCCTTTTTGCTCAGATTCTAATCATCTGATTCATTAAATTTGTAGGTATCTAGAACGTGCCAAATAAACTACTCAAACATTTTGGAACACCAAATTTTAGAGATTTTGAAATACATTTGTGAGCAAAAATTTAAAGTGAAAAATGATTTTAGTAGAAAATGCAATTTTTGATAAAAAAGTACGATTTTTGAGAACTTTTTGAATTTCTCAGTTGAAGTAAGAATCATCTTTTCAACAAAATGGGTTTTTTAGGCACACAAACAGCCTGCACAATTCCTTACTTATTAAATTAATGTGTCGTGAAAAAGGTACATTAGTTCTCAAGTTCAGCATTCCGTACAGTGAGTTTAGTTATTGGTCAATAGTTGATAGTCGTTAGTCATAGCGTTACCTGTATGAGTCTAGTCAATGGACATGTAGTTTATGTGTATTAGATAGATACAGTATATGTGCAAAATAATCTACCAGCTGAATTTAGTAAGAAGACAATGTTCATAATCTAAAGCAAAATATGCTAAAACGTTGTAATATTTCATGACTTATGGATTATGAAAATGAAGCTTACTTGTACTAATTATTTCATTATACTGGAAAAAAAGATTTTCAAGAGAACACACCAAAAATCTAAATGCTAATGTCCGGGCTCACCCAGACATCATATTTTGGGCTGTGGGATATCATCCCCCCCGAGTTCCAACTAGCTTTTCACATATATATTATGTAAATTCTGAGAACACACTTACGTGCAAAAGGATTAGTTTGAACTCGGGGGGGGGATGATGTTTTAATAATATTTTTCTGTTTTCTATATGTATAATACAAAAAGTGACCATTTAAGCCCCCCAAAAAGCGGTACTTTTATGGAAAAAGGAAATCGAATGCAAAATCATAAAATACGGACCAACAGCGAGCTTGTATATGAAGATGGGAGTATTTTATCATTTTTAATTTTTATCAAAATTATAGGCAGCGATACACTGTGATTCCCATTACCACCGTCAGAGGTCCTTGAAAAAGTATCCGTACAAGCGAAAGACAGTGGTGGTCGATTTTGAAGGACACAAATTCAGCTGCAAGTTAACACGCGCGCGTTTGTTTTGATTCCTGATTCATCAGATTTGCGTCCTATGCTTCTTTTACGACTGCATATTCATCATTGAACGATTACAAATGAATTGACAGTTCCGTATACTCAAAATTACACCCCTTTAAAAATACCAACATACCACACCCACCCTGATTACTATAGTCTAGTAATAAAATTCAACGTCTTGGGCCTTTCAATGTTTCGATTTTTTTACGTCCGGTTTTATTGAAAGAGGCTAAGGGCATACACAAATGACTGCCAGTGTTTGTTTTTTTTGTTGCTTTGCGTCCCAAGTCAACAGCTATGGTCATTGCGGGACGGTCAGTTCACTTAACCACACATTTTCCTGGGCAGGCTTGAACAAGTGGTTAACCAGTAATTTGTGCACATACTTTCGCTTGTAACTGACAACAACCCTTCTTGAATGAATCAGCGGAAAGGAGGAGAATGACCGTAGAAATTAATTCATGATCAATCTCCACGAAAGTATGGGACCGGGCCGGGATCGAACTCGTGACCCCTGGATCTGCAGTCAGACACGCATCTGTAGCCAGAAACGTTACCGACTGCTCTACGCGGCCCGGTAAAGACTGCCAGTGTATGTAGTCAATATCAGTAATGAAAAACTTCACAAAAAAATATTATGTTTTTTTATATAAAAAAAGAAAAAAAACTTGACTCACATGGCACTGTTAGGATTTTCAATGAATATTCAATTCCCCCTCCATGTATGGTGTGCATGTAAATAAGACGCATACGAGTACATGTGTGTATGTCTTTAAATCGGAATACCCTACATTTTGAACGTTGAATGAAGTTCATATGAGTTTATTCATGAATTTATTGTTTGGAATAAACCCGTGAAGTGCGCAGAACTGAAAATATATTACAAACTGTTGACGACTAAATGAAGCAACATGCCCAATACTTGGACGCAGTTTACAACAACGCAACTAGCAAGTTAGCAATATACTCCCATGCAACATCTCAAGATAAGCTTTTGGTGAAAAACTCAATTATTGAAAAAACATATATTGTAGGTACACGTTGGAATTGCCTCATAGTTGCAATTCCAATGTGTACCTACAACATATGCTACTGAAAATAAGGAAGAAAACTATTTGGAAATTTACATTTTCCAAGTATCATGTCCATAGTCTTTACCTCTCTTGAACATCCCAAACTGCCAATCAGTATTAAAATTCCAACCACTCTACTGCAAATTGTATATATTTGCATTACAGCTGTATCTTCAAATTCGAGTTCATGCACTACCTCTTTGCTAACCTGCTAGTTGCGTGGTTGTAAGCAAACTTCAATATTTTGGGTACGAGGAAATATGCATTTTCCAATAAGACGCTGCTCATGAACACACTGAATAGTGGTAGAGTTAACCCCTTCCCAGCAGTATTTATAGGTCTTACAATCGTATTCCTCAATCGAAGTCAATGTACATAACGCCTAGGGGGCATATTGAAACTGACCCATCTAGATCTAATTACTTCGTCACACTTAGCCTAGAATACCCGAAGATTCTATGTTTGATCTTGATTCTAGCTCAGTGGTAAGGTCTCTAATTGGCCTTTTCGTTTTCAGATGCAAGCCAGTATCCAGATCACTTGCTAGGTCTCTAATTGGTCTTTTCTTTTTGAAAGCAATCCGGTATCCATAGTATCCAAAGGATATCAACATCGCTCACGCAATGGGGAAATTTTGGAAATAGCTTGATCGACGGGAAATTGGAGAAAGAGCAGTAATAGACACTGCTGCTGGGGAGTTTCGTGACCAGTACTAATGGAACAGGCCCGAATCGAGCACGCGTCCAGTGGAATATAACTTACGCGATGGTGAATAATAGGGCCTCGGTGCGAGAAAACGTGTCTTCGGAGGTTTGCGAACAGCAAAGGCGCAGACCAGCCTGTGCATCCGCGCAGTCTGGTCAGCGCATTCGTTGTTAGCATTTCGGAAAGGACCATTACTGTACCAGATTGTGGCCGATCAAGTGGTACAAACTTATTTAATTTCGTAAACTATTTTTAATGTTCTGCACACTTTTCAAAAGGTAAAATATTATATTTTCCACTGAAATTTTGCGCTTTCCAGTATACAAAAAGTACATGTATCCACAATAATATTTTTCGTGTCTGCATTTTATTAAAATGATACCAAACATGATAGGTTTTGTAAATCGGTTACTGAGATATAAGACCATGCTAAGAACTTTCCAAATGACCCTCGTATCTATGCTAGTTTGGTTAAAATTGATCCACAGGTTCGTAAAATAGTCTGTGGTAATGGCTGATTCATACTGTCTATATAGGAGGATGACCTTTTAATCTGTCAGAGTCACCAAAATCTAATCAACTCTTTCCATCCTTCCACCAATGTAGTATGCATGTTTGGTCAAAAATAAATCCACTGGTTCTAAGTATAGCGTAGGGAAACCCTTATTTTGACATTTCATATTGCCAGTCTGACCTTGAAAATTAGGTCATGATCACTAAAATCTAATCAACTCTTTCCCTCTTCCTAACAATGTATATATGCAAGTTTGGTCAAAATCCATCATTTAGATCAGACGAAAAAGCGTAGAAACCATATTTTGGACATTTTAAAGTGCCATGGTGACCTTGGAATTTAAATCAATGATTTAAATAAGCCCCTGTGACCTTGAAAAGCAGATCAAGGTTACCAAAATCTTATCAACTCTTTCCGTTCTCCCAACAATGTTAGTTAAAATCCATCGACTGGTTCAGAAGATATTGCACGTAAACAAAAAGGGGATCCGACGCCGACGCTGACGGGATCTGCACCAAAAACAATATATCCCCTACCTTCCGGGTTGGGAGTACATAAAAACATAATCGGGGTAGTTATCACTTTGGTATTTGTAAAGAGAATTAAAACTTAGAAACCGTGTCATCGCTTGATTTCACCTGATCTGGTCTTGAAATGGTCAGCTCTGATAAAAGATCAAAACACGTTTTACACATTTTAATTACATTGTTTAAATGTCGGAAACTCGCATAAGGATATCTTAAAACCTTATCGATTCGAATTAAATTATGTTTGAAAGACAGGATGAGTAAACATTCTCAATGGATTTTCCATTTCCCCACCCTGGAATGGTGAGCACGTGAATAAGACGCATATGTCTTTAAATGAGAGTAACCTACTTTTTGAACAGGGAAGTTCGTTTGATTATTGTGTTGAATAAACACAATGGAAGGCGCAGAACTGAAAACATATTGCAAACTGTTGGCGACTTATTTGCATGTAGAAATATGACCAATGTTTAGATGCAGTTTAAAAACTCCAGGATGCTGAATTGGTAAATTGGATAAAAACAGAATGAACTGGGTCGCCACATAAGATTAAATTCAGATAGTGATACTCAATTGAAGAAGATTATGTAATAGTTATACCATGGGTTGTCCTCCTGTACGTGGAGATAATACACGAGCTTTAGCGAGTGGATTATCTTACGTACAGGTGGACACACATGGTATAACTATTTTATACCACCTACACCAGTGTAGACCTTGCACATCAAGTGATATTTCATGCTTAAGTTGGTAAAGGTAGTATAATTCTGGTTGACAAAGCAAAGTAAGTAAGGGTGCAAAGATCAGGAATCGATACAATCAAGTACCACACCTGACCCAGGATACCAATGGGAAAGTGACAAACCTTATGCTTTATGTTATCACCAAACACATACTTCTGGGAAAACATGGCATAATTTATATTTTCCTGAAGGATGGTAAGCCCACCTTTAACAGGGTACGGCAAGTTCTTTCCTGCTATTCACGTGATACGCCAAAATTTAAAGTTTTTCAATCTTAATCACCTGCATGTCATATATGCTAATTATCTTAATAAAATCATATATCGGTTTACTCCTAATAGAGTTGTCCGGGATAAGCGGAATAAGCATACAAATACGGATAGGTAAACGTTAAAGCGATATCACCATAGTGGAAGTAGTACGGAGCTAATGCGGACGTTGAGCAGTGCAGTATATTTCATAAAATCATATAATACATATAATATTGTGGATATCAAAACTTTTTACACGGAATACAGGAGAGCAAATCATCCATGTTGAGAGAGAGAGAGAGAGAGAGAGAGAGAGAATCCTTGTAATTTTATTTTGGTTTGTATTTCCTTACAATAGAAGAAATAGTTGAGGTCAGCGTTCATGTATGCTCCGTCTTAATAGGGCAGTGATAAACCAGGTCCAAATGATGGTAAGTACTTAAATGAGACAACGGCGAATACCCAATTCAAACACATGCATATAACCAAGTATTAATGGGCCCTTCGAGATTTTTATTGGCCCTTTGCAGGTTTTGATAAGCCTACGAATCATTAGCATAAATAACGTGAAATTTGGATAGCTTATATATAGGGCCAAACATAATGGTAGAGCAAAAAACTGACAAAAAGTCGCTTATTTAAGGCGGAACCCCTCCCCATCTGTAAAATGGAAAACGATCGCATAAATGATATGGCAAGATGTTGAAGTTTCTTGTATCGCCGGAATTACTTTTTCAAAGAGGGGCAATGGTGTTAAAATTTGGCAAAAACTTCATATTTAGAAGTGAAATTGCGAATTTCTGAAATCCATTTGCAGCAACAGATACACGACACCGGCGAGGAAAGACTGAAAAATTATCATTGAGTTTTATATAATCCTGACCTGACTTTATTATGAAGTCAAAGTCGGAAATGAAATGTCTTTATTTTTGGGTGAAAATCAGTATTTTTATAAAAAATAATCCAATTTTTTGTAACCAGACAGGTAAAGTTTTTAAAATTTATAGTTTTTATTTATCTTGTTTTAAATTTGATGCTGCCTTATTCACCTTACATATATCCTGTCGTGTTTACTTATAAAACCTGCTAAAATATTTTCTTTTTTTGCCTCGAAAACAGACATTTTTATATTCAGGTATAATTTGGGAAATGCATGTTTTGCTATTTCATAGCTATCAGGGCATTGTCATATTATGAAAATGACGTACATATAGTAAAAATATCAAATGGAAACAGCATTTATCATGTTCTGTGATATCATATCAAGTATTTACACACACTAAAGGAGGGCCTAGTGACCCTGGATCGCTCACCTGAGATTTTGTTTAAAACACTTAATCTGTATGTATCTATTATAAAACTGACCATGCTCTGGTGAACCCTTGGTGGGGCCATTTTTGTCCCCAGAGCTCTATTTGGAGCAAATTTAAATATGGTCCATCGACTGGGTGATATCAGGGATCTAGACTTATTGGTTTCACACCAGGAGATTTTGTATGTTTCAATTTATAAGTCAATGTATACTCTGTGACATCCAGGATGAGGCCATTTTGACCACATAACTACAATTTGAGCAAACTCGGTAGAGTACCACTAGGTGATGTTACATACCAAATATCAAAATATTGGGGCATTTTTGTTTTCTGGCAAGAATATTTTTTAATGTTTTCTCTAAATAACCTATTCATCGAGAAAAAATCTGGCACAATATAAGTCGCTCAGTTGAAGTCGAACCTCTCCCTACTTGTACAATAGGATTGTGATATATCCTGATCAATGGAAAGTTTTATAACTGTACATTATGAAACCACTAGAATTACTTTTCAAAACAGGGGCAGTGGCTCTTTATTAGGCTTCAAAGAAGAGCACCCTCATTTGGCATCTAAAATAAGCAAACGTTGGCTGGGTAAAAAGAAATGCAAAAATGCAAATAGTTTCAAAATTTTAAAGAATTAGGGGTGTATTATTTAACTATATAAGCTATGCATTAAAACAGTTAGGCCTATTTTAATGTAATACATAAGAACGCGGATCTGACAAAAGGGACCTTAAGGAATCCAAGTTATTATTACGTAAGAGACATTTGACTACTACTTAAAATAACATAAAATTACATACCTTTATATTTCCATGAAAATGCTTTTTAAACTTTGATACCATCAAAGTAATAAAAGTTTCTGATTATACTTTTTTAAAAAGTTTTCTATAAGGGTTGTTGCCATGTGAACACTCAGATCACAGCACCTACAAGTGGGTCATTTTGAATGTCTATAATACGATCTAGAAGATATAAATTCATGTAACTTCATCTGCATTTCCATTATCACATGCATAAGACGCGAGAAAACTTATATTTGCTAGATTCTTATGCTGAGCATGCAAATATAGACCAACACTCTGACGTCATCATACGGTTAAGGCCATTATTGACGTCACATTCCAAACCTGGTTACATTTGTTGTTTCTAACATCCGTATAATTAACAGTTTCGAAGAAACTCTTAGGAAATACTCTTAACATGTAATACACTGCAGATGAAACATTAGCCTGATTTTGATTATCGCGATCATAGGGCACCTTTCCCTATATCCTGGCCCATATATATGCAGAATGGAAGTACCTGATTTATCATTTTGACATCATTATTTAGTACCATGATTTCATTTGAGCGCAGATCTGAGAAAAGGGTCCTTCGGGCATTTTAGCAGTTTTTGTGTAATAAATTTTCAAAAACGTCTACATTTTCAAGATTTTGCATTTCCTTACAATAGACTCAAATGGCTTCTTACATTTAATACAATCAAATGCGCAAACAGTTCTGATAAAATTAAGTGATATGTATAATGTATGTTGCCATGGCAACAGCTGTGCATATGGACTACACACTTCCTTGAAAACAGGATACCTCATTTAAAGTGCTTTTGTAAACACGGGATGTGCGTATGTGGGCTATTTGTGCAGTCTTTGCAATTGCATGCACATCAAATTTACAGAAACATGAAGCATTTTTGAAATATTGCTCCTAGCGTTTTTGTATTAGCGTCATATGTTAACACAATGGCGTTGACGGCAGAACGTTATTAACAACGTTAAGTGAAGTCATGTTTAAACCGCATCATATATACGACTTTAAACGCTCATATCTTTGTTATTTGTAAAGATAATCTCTTCAAATTTTCTCTAATTGTCCACAACAGCTAGGTCTTTTACTCTCTGTAAATATCTCACTTTTGAATTTTATTGCCAGAAGGTCCCTTTTGTAAGATCTTGGCTCATTTATTTTAATCTATTGTGTTCATTTTACACATATTGTCAGTGCATACGATTTTAACGCATTCCAAATCAAGTGTGGTCTTTTATACGTCATATAATTAAAAATATAGGTTTTGCCTTTGGGTATTAGTAGCATCATGGAGTTTGTGCCTCACCAATTGTCCTCCTAAATCTGTTTTAAAGAGTAACTATGTAAGTGTAAGAACTTGCCATTTATCTATAGGCCTCGATGTTTATATTTGGTGTCTATTTCAAATTATAAATTTAATCTTGGAGTTAAAGGTCAAGGTCAAATTAAGACAAAATCTGTAATACGACTCATAACATGAACTTCTCTTTCATTTCTACGACTGAGGGTGTTCAAATATGGCACAATGATTGTCTATGGGGTGTAGAATACAACATAGGTTTCTTATCGCCGCTTTGCCATTGGTGTCAAAAGACAAGGTCACATAATTACAATCAGTTTATGGCTTGTTACGCCAACTCCTCCTTCATTGTTTGACCAAGGGTGATCATACTTAGCACAATTATTGCTTATGGTGTGTAAATTACAAAGTGCGTTACATATCACCGCTATGGCCCTGAAAACAAAGGTTAATTAGAATCGATTTTACAGTGGCATATGCTTCATATTTTGTAGAATGATTGCCAATATGACATTTGAGCCTTAATTTTCAAAATAGTTTAAAGCCAGTTGTATGGATTGTAAAGCCATATCTCTAACATGTTTTGTTGTAGATTGTTCATATTTTGCACACTGATTGTCTTAGGTGTTCTTTTGTCAATAATAACTTATGACTGCTGAAATGACCTTTGTAAGTTCAAGGTCAAACTGCTTAAAAACCTACATTTTGCACCCTCAAAGTAGTACTAATCATAAATGTGTTTATGACTCTCCTAGGTTCTATGCGAGGCAGACCAAATAGTGGATTATAAATTTCCTGCATGGGGTAATAAAGAGGTTTCTTAAAGGGTTTAGCTATTTTCTGATAAAACATTTATATTAATTTTAGTGAACCTTTATAGGCGGTAAGTCCCCTCTTGGAGCCCCTTAGTGCGGTGAGATATTGAAATACACTTAGACATGAAATAATCTTTCCCTTAGCAGTTAATCTGCTGATGACCACTCATAAACCAAAATGTAGACCTTTAAACTCTGCATATACGGCATGTAATGCATTCTGTTTTGAGAAAGATGTATAAATGATCATGTTTGGGACACTGGCTGTTTATGGTTTTATGATGGCACAGTCTCCTCTTAAATTACTAGCTAGATTTTAACTAAACTTTGCAGGAATGATTCTTATATGACCCTCTTAAATAATTGTTCAAATAGTTAAGTCCATTGCATATCTAGGTCACATGGGCTAAAATAGATTTTCAAAATGAAAACCTTCTTGTTTGAAACCACAATGCCTAGAGTCTTAATATTTGGTATGTAGCATAACCTAGTAGACCTCCACCAAGTTTGTTCAAATTATAGCCCTGTGGTTTAAATGTCACATTCCTGGAGGTGGCATATTTTTACATAGGCATGTGATCACTTGCTGGGAAAGGGCTGGTTTATGGCTCTCTTGTGTGTGGTGTTTTCTTGTATTTTGTCACTTTCCCATATGGTGTCTCGGGTCAGTTGTGGTACTTGACTGTATCGATTTCTGGTTTTTGTCCTCTGCTTTAAATTTTATATTGGGAAAACAAACCAAATCTTCTTGTCTGAAACGACAATGCCTAGTACCTTAATATTTGGTATGAAACAAGTACGCCTCTACCCATTTTATTCAATTTTGGGCAAAGGGACTATAAAGTGGACCCGTCTGCGAGCTCACACATTCACTATAGGAATCAATTGGGAAACTCTTCTTGTCTGACACCACAAGACATGGAACATTGCTATTTGTTATGTAGTATCACCTAGTATACCTCTACTTAGTTTGTTCACATAATGGCCTTTGTTCCAAAACTGGCCCCACCCTGGGGTCACATGTTTTACATAGGCTTATATATGGAACACTTAAAATAGTCTAGTCTGAAACCACAGAAGCTAGAGGCTATATTTGGCATGTAGCAACATCTAGTAGACTTGCTAAGTTTGTTGAAAATTATGGACCTGTGGCGGAAAATGAGGCCGTTTCGGGGATCAAGGTTTTATATTTAGCTTACATAGAGAACATATTAAAACACATTATTGTCAGATACTAAAAGGCTTGCTATCTGATATGTGGCATCACCAAGTGGTGCTCTACCAAGTTTGTTCAAATTATGGTTCTGTGGTCAAAATGGCATCGACCTGGAGGTCACAGAGTTTATGAGGCTGTATTGTTATTTGACTCTTCCTCTTGGTGCCGTGGGTTTGTATGCAGTTTGTGAGTGCGGCATTCCCTGGGCATACATTCCTTCTTACATTGACTTACATATGGTGAAAACATAAAAACATATTTTTGTCTGAAACCACCAGGCCTAAGGTCCTGGTATTTGGTATGTAGCATCAGCTGGTAGAAACAAATTTAAATATGTTCCAATTATGACTCTGGGACCAAACATGGACCACAACGCAGGTCATCAAGAGCGTGGCCAGTTTCCAATAGAAACGTATAGATAAGACGTTTAAAACAAAACTCAGGTGAGCGATCCAGGGTCACTTGGTCCTCTTTTTATTATGTCATTACTTGATATGATATCATAGAACATCATAAATGCTGTTTCCATTTGAAATGTTTACAACATGCACGTCATTTTTTTAATATGGCAATGTCCAGATATACAAGTGACAGCAATACATGAATTTCACAAAATATACCTGAATATCAAAATGCCAGTTTTGAGGTCAAAACGAAAATATTTTGGTGGGTTTTTTAAGTATACACGACAGAGATACATGTAAGTTGAATATTCAGCATTAAATTTGAAACAAGTTAAATAACAGCCCTAAATTTTAAAACTTTATCAGCCAGATTACAAAAATTCGTGTTTAAATTTACAAAAAACACCGATTTTCACCCAAAATCCAAGACGTTAAAATTCCGGTTTTGACACCATAATAAAATCAGAGTGGACTTATATAAGACTCAATAATCATTTTTCAGTCATTCTTTACTGGTGTCATGTATCTGTTGCTGCAAATGGATTTCAGAAATTCGCAATTTCACTTCTAAAAATGAAGTTTTTGCCAATTTTTAACACCACTGCCCCTCTTTGCAAAAGTAATTCCGGCGATCCAAGAAACTTCAACATCTTGTCACATCATTCATACAATCATTTTCCATTTTACTGATGGGGAGGGGTTATCGGTCAATTTTCGCTAGTTTTTGCTCTACCATAAAGTCAGTATCATTAAAACAATAATAGTTTTCTCTGGAATTGGATCGGGCCTTATGATAGAGCCGTGCATGATACAGGCACTTGCGTAAAAGAGAAATATCAAAATTTCAGCATCTGTCTGCACACAAGCCCTTAATGTTTGTAAGGTGAAATTTAGTGAACACAGAGTTGGTTTAGTATTTTTGTTTCTCATTTGTTCAGTCTAACTTGAACACTAAATAAGGTAACATTTAGGTCCTATCACATCGCAAAAACGCATTTGTGAAACCAGATCACCAAAAGTATTTTGAGCATGCACAAAAGACAAGCCGCAAATGATTTCGATCGCCGACTAGTTGCAAAGGTTTTCTCAGTACAGTCTCAGACTCAAAATAAAGCGCAACGATTGGCTGCTTGCGGACACATGCCCACAAGCAGCCAATCATTGCGCTTTATTTTGAGTCTGAGAATGAACTCAAGTTTTATAACTTGTAGGCCTGGCCCCGAGGTTATACAACTTTTTTTCATGCTCAACTCAACTGAGCATGGAATATCAACTGCTCATAAAAACTAAAATTCTGGTAAATGAAGAGTTTATTGCTTTAAGTCTCTGTGGTGTTGTATTTATCATGCTAATAAATGTTAAAATGCAAACAATTGTTGGCATTTAACATTTATGAGCAGGATTAATTTCGTGCTCAGGTGAGTTGAGCTTGGAAAGAGTTTTATAACCTCGGGGCCTGGTCTATGGCTAAACGGCGACCTTTTGCCGACAGGTTGCAGTGCCAGCTTAAACAAAAGCTATGATGTCTTTCTGGCAAACATTCAAAGGGTAAAAAAACTATTACTAAAATTCAGACTCGAGATTCTGGTGATGATTGTCAGCTGTCCGATGCTAAAAGTGTAAGGTCATAGCTTAAGGTCCAAACCACAGCTACAACACTCTGTTTTGTTGTAAGCAAAGCAACTGTATCTCTTGTGCTGGTTTTTCATGATGGTAACTTAAATAGAAAGTGTTATTTTTTCCAATCATTTTAGTTTAAAAAAGGTGATAGAACCAACCAGTCACCAATTAGTTGCTGACCAGTCTCCGATCAGTCACTGACGAGTCGCCGATTGGTCGATGATTCGTCGCTGGACATTATATTGAGCTACATGTAGTCGCCGACTGATCGCCAACTTAATGTAAAACGATCGCGGATTTTTTACGACTGGCGGCGAGCTGATCGGAGACTGTTCGGCGACTTACTGGCGACTAGTCAGTGATCATTTCAGTAAAAGAAATGTGGTTGCAATGGTCGCAGAGGCCGCAAACAAGCTCAGTCGCCGTGAGGTCGCGCGGTGGTCGCAACCTTTATAGGATAGAGGCTTTGGACTTGGTCTTAGCTTATGTATGGTCAAGCTGGGATCACTATTATAGGCTTTCAGGATCTGGAGTAAAATATTTTAAAGATCTTTTTTACATAGATGAGTGTGGCGGCCATGCGTTTATTGTGATCTGAACAATTCGAACACGTTTAACTATCTTGAGGGGCACCCTATTAAAGTCGGGTTCATCTTGTCGAGTACTTTCAGAAAAATGTTTGAATAGGTCGACGGACTATACACGCCAGAGTCATAAGTTTACTATTAGCTCACTCATGAGCCTTTGCCACAGGTGCCATCGGCTCAAGTGAGCTAAAACACATCTTGAAAATGATGATACTGATTGCTGAAAAATAAGATTAAACTAGAAACTGTGTTTATGAAACACTATGCCCCAAACGATTAGTTGTTAGTGATACATGTTTCACTAGGTAACAAAGTATTCACCAGGAGTCTGCTCAGAGACCATGTGACAGAAAAAAATGACCCACTTGTAAAATCTAAATTAAGAAACCAAAAGGCTCAATGAGGAACGTCATGAGAACGCAAACAGCAGATACCAGAATCTGAGTGATCGATGTCCATTGTAAGTAACATTGGTTTTTAACAAAGTATGAATAGAATCAGACGGCGAGTGCTATGCTTATTCGAGTCATTCCTCTGAAAACCATAAATACTGAAATACTTTAGAAATGCTCCACTTATATTTTATTGCAAGTTCTATACTCGTACAATTAATTCAAATCAACACTTTTGCTAAATTTTAACTTGTCATCCAACAAATACTTGATATGAAATGTGTAACAGGCGCATGCCGGTGGTGGACGTATGCCGTAACTTTCTAAACTGAGGTTATGGTCTTTTAAGCATTGCGCACGCGCCCATTTGACATGTGATGTTATCTTTTTTTATCCACATGCACCTGATATACCAAGCTACACTTACCATAAAAGGTTGGTTTAGATTTAATTAAATTATTAGCGGTGCTTTTCGAAAGTCTCTCCAGGATATGTTTGGTCGCAATGGCACCGATTCTCGAAGTTGTGCTCGTTATACCAGAGTCACTTAAACCAAAGACAGAGCTTTCACCAGCAAGCAATGTATTTCGTCACGTCATGGAATGGGTCAGGCTTGTCTTGCTAACAGAGTATGACAATGTAATGGACATCAGGATGTTTCACAATCACCACAGGAGCTCGAAGTTTGGCCCGTATATCACCTATATAGACTCAAAACCAAAAGCTCAGTATCATTACGTAATGGCATCGTGAGCTTTTGGTTTTGTGGCTATATAAGACATATAAGGAACGAGCTTCAAGCCCATGTGCAATCACAGACCCGCATGGAAGAGACACAAAGCACTGACATTCTCGCAACATTTATACGAAATAAAGTATAACAACCATCTCTCTATACCTCAGCGGTACGATTACACAACTAGAAATGAATCTAAATACGGCACTGCAAAACAACAACCTAACACATATCCCCACAAACATCGGGTGTAACAATAAACTGTAAACAAAAAAATAACCACCACCTAAGAATGGACAGCAACCGAACAACCCACTGGCTATTTAATGATACATGTTATCATCACAGTCAAAGGTAGACAATAAGGAAGAATTACGGATTATCCGCTACAGCTCAGTAAGTACAATGTACAACATCAGACTCGTGAACAACAGTTGCCAGGTTCGAAACCCATCGCCATCGTCGTGAAAGACACTGTCCTAATGACCTAGCGCATTTTTCAACTCACAAAAGAGTCTCGACCGGACTGAAAATCTGATGAATGCTTAGTTGAGCATCAGAGAGAGAGAGAGAGAGAGAGAGAGAGAGAGAGAGAGAGAGAGAGAGAGAGAGAGAGAGAACTTCATGACACTTTAACTGAGTATATATGACCAAGTGTGGTTATGCACATATAGTTTTGTCAGGGTTCCTAAGCAGCAACGGAGTTATTGCCCTTATATTGCTAAAATTTGAATTATTTATTCCGTCTTCAGCCATAACTAATACCTCGGTTACATTAAAACCGACAGTCGGCCGACTAGATTTTTTTCATGTTGATCTGCCGAAAGATGAGGCTTTAGTCGGCTGACTCTAGCAGTAACAATGAAAACAAAACTCGCTTGATTAATTTTTTCAACCACAAAGTTTTTTTTTTTCAATCCGCTGACCAACGCCCAATTATCTGCCGATCGCGGCTGACAATCGGCCGACAATCGGCCGACTGTTGACCGAATCATGATCAAACTATAATATGACTGGCTTCAGTATCCATGCGCGTTTTGCATACCGCAGCGAAATTGACAGTTTGTATTTAACCGCTTTCCAACTAAAAAAGTAAAGATTAAGAGAAAGCAGAAAGTTCAAAATCAGTCATACATGAATGCAATTAACATATGGGACGTGGCTTATAAGGGACAAAAATCGAGCGACTGTCTGCCGACTGTCTGTCGATAATAAAGATTATCTGCCGTCAGTCGACTGACTGTCTCCCGATGATCGGCTGACAGTCAGCCAGGTTTGAATGACTCATTTTAAAAAAAGAAGTTGGCGGCCAAAAGTCGACAGACGGTCGGTTGACTCCAAACCGTTTGCCAAGTCCCATAGAAAGTCGATCGAGAAGAGAAAAAAAAAATGGTCAATTATATTTTTGCCGCCGGCTGACCCTAAAAAGCAGATAAAATCGCACACAAAATAAGCCGACAGTTGGTCGACCGTCGGCCGATTCACATCACTGACAGTCCGCACACTGTCGGTGTGATCAATGTAATCGCAGTTTAAGAGAGCAATTGATCATAATTCACGGATTTTATTCTGAGTATATGTGACAATACTATAATGCACATGAAGTTTTGTCATGATTTCCTGGGCATTATATGAGTTATTGCCCTTTGGCTTTCAAAATGTCAATGTTTTTTTTTCCTAATCCTCAGCCATTGATTAGCAAGCAATAGTAGGATTTTCATGAAATTTGTATATGGCGATGGTGTGATGATGCATGTGAAGATTTATAAGGATGTCATTGGGTGTAAAGAAGTTATTGCCCTCTGATTGCCTAAATATCAATGATTTTCGGGCGATACACATGAATACTCATCGCGATGCACATGGATAGTCATTTGAACAGGAGTTATTGCCTAAATTTCAAAATTTCCGCTTGGAATATCAAATCGATATCGAATTTTCTTGTTTAGCATACCTTGGTCTGCCTAAAAAGGCGTTTAACTAGCATTTTAACTGTATTGGATAGATCATATATCTAGAAGATACGCTGCACACGAGGCGAAGCGGCTCAATTTCTTCAGTATAAGGCAGGGGATCGAAGGGTTGCTAGCTCTAGACTCACAAGAGTCGCTGTTTTATGTTTTACTTTTTTTCGCTTCTTAGCACTGTTCAAATATAGGAAGACAGAAAATCGTCCCCACATGACTGAAAAAAACGTTAACTGGAACGTAAAGCGTGTACACAGACAAATTAAATACACGCTGCATTAGTCGAGTGTGCATCACTTTTGTATATCAAAGCTTGAGAAGCTTTGGACAGGTCAAAATTCTTCTGCAACCTATCATTAATACCCACCTACACATATCGCGTACATGTTTCAATACGGTGTTGCTATACCTTTCCTTTTACGTATTCTTATTCGTATGCGGCGAACCCGGACAACTCTAATAATCAATGAGCAGTAAGCAATTGCAAGACGATAATGTAAGGTTTGGTTGTGTAGTAGATTGTTGCATAATTATCAGTGTTTTGTCAGTTTTTAAATTATTTTCCGACAGCCTTGCATGTCAGAAAACAACAGTTTTCGTTGGTTTTAAATCTCCATATAGCTCTGCACCTTGTTGTCTGCCGACGTTAGTCAAAGGCGACTGCACTACTTCACGCGCACACCATTTAATATGCGTTGATTTTTTATTCAAGTACCATACATGTAAAAGTGACCAAACCCATTATTCATTGTCTTTATTTCTGTTGGAATGATTAATGTGATTATGCTGAAAATAGGATGCTATTAAAGAATGAATGCCATTAAAATATTTCTGAATTCTGCTCTAACTGAATTCAAACATTAAAGGCCGTTAAAAACTGCCAATTCTTGTGCAGAGACAACTCAATGCCATATTATTGAGAATTACATTAATGGTGACCGTTTTGATGTCAAACAAAGGAACAATCACAAATTTTAAGCTCAATTAATGCACATTAAAACTATTTGAACGACCGTGACTGTAATGGCACATTTAAATTAACGGTAGTTAATTTGATGAATTTGATGCAACTTGTTTAATGACATTTAATTCATCAGGCTATTTTTTCAATGGTCATGAGTTTAATTGGACAGTTAGTTTAATGATAATTTACTCAACATGTTTAATTTTAATGTCATTGAATTAAATCGGACAGATAGTTTAAAAGATAGTCAATTCAACAATACGTTAATGGCAATCAACATAATGAAGCAGGACAATTTATATGCAATTAAACTGAATCACCACTATTGGCTTAACACATCAAAAATAGTTTCCATCAAAAAACAGAAAAAAAGAAACGGTAAACATTATTAGGCATGCACTAGTTTGTTTCCTTTATGTAATCGCTGATGTGAAATTTATTGACTAAAATCAAGTTGGTATTCAAACATCTTTCTATTCAATTTAGTTTTCTAATTCATAAATTGGAACGATCAAAGGATTTCCAATGATACAGTTGATTATCATAGTTCCTGATTAGACTACACATAATTGAAGTCTGGTTAGATACTTAGCTAATCACATATATGAAATGTATTGATTGAGTAAGCCAGCAACTGATTTTCCCTTGGAAGTCCATCACCTGTATAGGATACTGACCACCCTTTCCTGAAGCAGTGAGCTTCATGTAATATTATGTAACCTAATAATAGCCTCCAATAGACGGGAATAAATGCCTTTAAAATGGAAATGGGCTGGCCATAAGGTAAGAGAGGGTAATTCCATTCCCTTAAATTGGTCAATTCAAGCTGCTTATATTCTACTTTGCGGATACTGATGGGTCTCAATTAAGCCATTTTTAAATCGAGGATTTACACAGCGACAACATAACCTTAGACCGACAGTAGTAATGGATGCCACTATGACCATCGACACACGAAACAAATATCAGTGATTTGGCGGATATAATCGTATCGCTTTCATGATTACTCAAACGGTAAACCGGTCCATTATGTCCAAGTCAGATATCATATCTTTGTAAATCAATCTTTGAACGCTTTTTTACAATGCACATTTTTATCTAATTGTTAAATACAATATTCATTCGATAATTCTAAGCCTGTAAGCTCGAAGTATCGGCTTAAGTCGAGGTGCATATATTACAAATCGCGAGATTTATTTTCACGACATATTTGCGTCGTAAAAAATCGGGACTGGGGCATGTTTTACCTACATCAGTAAATAGCAGGGCGATTTCGCTATTCCGCATGGGTCTTCGTTTCGAAAATACAATAACTCTCGAATAATGCCGAATTTACAGTATTTTTTTGTATTTTTCTTTGTCATATAAAACAACTAACTTTTATGATTGGCATCTTTCTTGAAAGATGACATAATTGAGCCGTGTCATGTGATTTTTAACAATGTGATGTTCTGGCAAGTGTAGACTCGAACAGGCATGTACATCCTCCTGTTAAGCTTAGAAACTCCAAATGGTGTTCGGTCAGTAGCTTAACACTCATAGAATATTCAAGCGACTAGAAAAGGCTCTGATCAGACTGCGCGTATGCGCAGGCTGGTCTGAGGCTTTGCTGGTCGCACATACCACACTATTGCAAATCTCATGTCACGGCTCATATATATACTAATTTTGAAACCTGTTTGGTAGCACCGCCTTAGAGGTGTTGCATGATATATCCCTTTCTGTGAAAACTAACTTCATCTACATGTATCAGATACAAATGCACATATGGCATATACTAAAACATGGAGTGAGGTGGTGCTATGGAGTGGAGCGGTTTTTTAAAAAAATGTTTTTGCACGTTTATATCTGGTTCTTCAAGCTCACTGGACAGAGTGACATCATGGTCAAGGAGTTCGAATACGACTCAAAAATAGTCCAGAAAAACACTCCAAAACACACACCACTCCATGGCTCCATCCCATTCCAGGTTTTAGCATATACCCTACCAAATAGCTCCTGTACTTTCACTTTCCATATTACTATTTAATAATTCTCAAGCTGTCCTACAGAGAGGGCGACAGCTCGCCACCAGATTCAGTGCTTTAAAAATGGGACTTAGGGCTTAACTGTTTTTTTAGTCGTGGGGGGAGAGGGGGGGGGGGGTGACCATAACCACAATACTCACTTGGACCCTGTTAGGCCTATAGTTTGTTTCCATTTCCACGACCCTATACCTGTTTCACGATAAACCAACACCAACATTACGGAGGAAAACGACCGCTTCACAGGAGAAGACGAGGTTCATGGGGGACCTGCTTCACAGAGGAGCATTGTCCACTTACAGGGATGCACGACTCGCCTTTTTCTACATGTAGGTGCAAGTGATTTATGAGCAGTATCGTGAATCCACATCATACTCGACTTCAAGAGGACAGCCACAACATATATCATAGAACGAATGGCTTGCCACACGGGCGTCCTACGGCAAACTTTTATCAATTTTAATTCTAACAGTGACATATTATTGAATCGTATGTTAACTATTTGAAATGACAATTTTGTATTTCCGTATAAACTTATCTAGCTAAAGGTAGCTTTGTGCATGTGTTTTGTTAGTACATGTACCCCTACCTCACGACCTGGTCCCAAATAACTTATTGTTAAATATATGCAATGTAAATGTATATTTTCAATTCAAATTGCTTCATGTGACCAATACGACTCAATGTTAAAATTAATAGGACAGACTTGAAACTGTATGGCTTACGTCCAATACAATTTCTATTCTGTTTTGCTCTGCTCTGTGTGGCTTCTGAATGAATAGCAACTTGTTTTATTATCAGGAAGTATGAAAGCTGATAACATGTAGCAGGTGATATCAGTATGAAGACACATCCTTCATAAAGCTAAACAATAGAAATCAACTAAAAAATCAAACTAAAAAAGTAAATGAACTAAATCGCAAATTATGTTTTGCACCAAATTTTGATTTTCTACGTTAAACTACAATAATAAGGTGACAACACTTTGAAACTGTAAACTGCTTCAAATGCCTTTGACCGATGTAATGTTTCTAGTATGCTGCTTTTACAATTTCAGAAAATGTACAAACTATGTGATCTTCAATTCATAATTATCTTCTGATAGGCGGCATTCATGTAAGCATTGTGGGTACCTGTGACATATTGTTTACCAAATGTGTGACAAAGTCATGTGATTCGCCCGATTGGTTGATTCACAATGTATCACCCTACGTCATCACGTGTCACTGAAACGCCAATTGACCCGACCATGTGCAAAAAAAAATCAAAACTGTTTTAATGTAGAAAATATTATATCACTTAATAGTGTAATACATGTACAAGTCATTCACCACTTGCTACTTTTTAACGGCGGTGTTTTGAGTAATGCATACCGTGTATTAACACAATACCCATTTTTCGTATATAGAGGATCTTACATGAGTGCTCATTTTTTATTGAATTTATTAAACGAGTTGGGGAAAAGTGATAAAATGCGAGGCTTGCCGAGCATTTTATCTCTTTTTCGCAACGAGTTTAATAAATTCAATAATTCAAGAGCACGAATGTTAGATTCTATTTATCATATGACTAATACTTTGAAATCTTATTTTGGGTGTAAAAACGTTATGATTTTGTCATTATGTACGCAACGTTGTTATGGACGTCATAACGTTTCCCGTAAATCGATAAACCACTAGTGGTTTACAGATTTTATTGCATGGCGTCATTTCACTCCCAGACGCGACGTCATATGATAAATGATATTCCATAGCAGACAGGTGGATGTTAAATATATTGAGCATGTGCAGACTATGATAGTTCATATTTTGTAAATTTCACGCTGTTGTACGTATTCAACGAAAGGATTAGCGTGTGTTTGCTATATTATTTATAGCTTTTCCAATCAAGAATAATCGCATTATCTTCTAGGTATTATTTTCCTTGCGATAAGTTGTTTTTCACTAAGTATATTTCAAGCGAAACTTTAAAAATAAAGCAATATACAATAGTTGAAACTACTGGTTCGTACTTTTGACAGAGGGTTTTGTAAGCGTGTGACAAACTAATAACAAACATGTCAATCGAAGTAATTGTCTTTTTGTTCTTTTTTCCAATTTTTCGATTGCACCCTGTCAAACGAAAATGCACTTTAGGCATGCAAGTAGAAATAGTTGACCCAGATCAGCATCAGTACTGGATCATACTAATTAACTGTAGGCAATCTCTTACGTGTAACGCAAGGCTGATACGTGCGCACTATTGTGCGCATCGCGCTGTACACCCAATCTATCAGTAATGACTATAAGTTACAGTTCTTTCGCAAAGGGTTTGAAAATCTATTTTTAGCATTTGCGCCAGCACATGGGATTAAGGTACTTATCACCCCGTCATGCAACAAAAGCTAAGGTGAGCCTGCGCAAATGCGCAGACTCGCCTTAGCCTTTGTTGCTTGCACGCACAAAGACGCCTCATATCAAAATGGATACGTCAGCATGAGCGTCAGTATATACATGATTAATTTTAGTGCACACTTTTCATGAGCTGTTTCTATTAGTTTGAATGTACTTGCCGTTTACTTTTTTGTTAATTGTTGGAAACAATTATGAACAATTTATTTTTTTAAGTCGGTGATACAAGCGTTTAAACTATTTGAGACGTCGTCGTGATTCCCTTCATTGAGTACGTATTTATTTGTTGATTTATTTATTCATATATACATTCATTCGTTCATTCATTTTTTATTATTTAATTTTTTGGACCAGCACTTGAGATTTTGGTACTTATCGCATCGGCGAGCAGCGGACGAGCAGCATAGGTTTAGACGAACTTGCGCATGCGCGAATCCCCACTAGAGCCTTTGCTTCTCGTATACACGACGAATGGATGTGGATGGGGGTTCAGACCAAATATTAAATCCACAGGTTTAGATAAAACAACATTTCAGCGTAAAACTAAATATTTTCCTACCCATAGTATTTAACATACGTTTTGGTTGAGAAATAAGGAAACTATTTTTCTGTTTCGCATCCTTAAAGACATATATTCCTGTCCAAAAGAGATCATTAAAGGATTAACTGATACATGTAAGGGACAATTTCAGTATCTCACCAAATTAAAGGGGACCTCAAGAGGGGACTTACCTGTATACAACACATATTTTTTTTCACTAAGATAAAGATCAATATTTATCATAAATTACCTAATCTCTTCATGGGGCCACTTTATTGCCTCTGTAAAGGGGTGTTTAGACGACATGATTAAGTCGTCCAGACATGATTTTGTCATGTATGATTTTCCTGTTTAGACGGCATTACAATGTCATGGGTGATTTCTTTCAACAGTGAAGAAAACTGGCTGGGCACCTTGAGCTATCTCATTATGCTCTACATCGTTGCATTGCTATAGCTAAGAACATGTGTTAAAACTCATTCCCGCAAGTTACGACTTTCGCCATCTGCTATTTCATCTTGTTATGTTCTTAGGTAGTCTTTATGATGAACAATATCGACCAAGATCAGACTGTTCCCTGGAAGCAGTCTGGCCAGGGTTTATAGTGTTTACTTCCATAATAAGATATCCCCTGAAGTGCACTTGAATATATGCAGCCAGTTAGTAAGTAGACACCTTTTTGGGACAAAATACTGGTATGTTCAGGAATATCTCTTTTATCTTGCTCCAAAGCAATTAACCACAGTGACCACAAGGCTTATTGGCTAATTCGCCGTGATTTTGTAATGGCAAATAGAACCAGCTCTATCCCCCATGACATGTCGTCCTGACTCTTGGAATCATATATGACTGTGTAATAGGAGTGTTTACACGAGCTGTTTTGTAATGTATGACTAAGTCAGGCTGACAAAATCATGCCGTCTAAACACCCCTTAAGGAAGTCATAATCACCTCATATTGATCTATTTCACTAAATATCCATATTCCTCTCAAATATTTTTCTCTTCTGCTATCTCATGAGCCAGCATAAATTAAAATTCTGGACTGGACTACGGCAAAAGATGAGATGTTGAATGATATTGGTTGGTATGGATTCATAGACGACTGATATAAGTCTACTTGCTCGTATGTTTTAAGCATGTGCTGGCCCATTTGTTTATTTACATGTCGTGGCTCAAATGTACATGTATCTCATGAACTGGCCTATTCATATTTGAGCCGCGACATGTGATTTCAAACAATGTGGTATGTGAGTCTACACTAGTCAAAATGCCACATTGTTGGAAATCACATGTCGTAGCTCATATGTATAATGTGACTTTTTTGTTACTGTAAAGGACGGCACTTCATGAATGCGTAATTAGGACTTGTCAACCTTAGACATAGGTAAACGCTGTAATTTTTATTTAAAAGTAGCTGTATCATCTTGCGCCATTACCTCAGTATACAGGGCCGTAGGAAAAGGCACCCCCCCCAATAATTTGCACAAATATGCCCCCCCCCCCCCAAAAAAAAAAAAAAAAAAAAATAAAAATAAAAAAAAATATTTTTTTTTTTAAAAATCAACCTATGAATCACCCCCGTAATTTTCACTTCCATGCCCCTTAAAATTTCCACAATTGTGCTCTACTATGGTTTCCATATCTGTGCCCTTGAACAGTTTAACATCTGTGCCCCCAATGTGCCCCCCTTTCATTTTCACAGTTGTGACCCTTATTGCTTCCACATCTGTGCTCTAGATAATTTCCACAGATGTCACCCCCCTTCTATCATTTTCACATCCGTGCCCCCCCATAGTTTCCACATGTGTGCGCCAAATAATTTCCATATCCTTGCCCCCATCCTTCTCATATCTGAGCCTCAACAAATTCCGCATCTGTGCCCTAAAATTTTCATACCTGTGCCCCCCACCCAAATAACTTCTATATATGCCATCCTCCCATGATTTCAACATTTCAACACCCCAACCCCCTACAATGTCGAAAACAAGAATCAATAACTTAATGATACTGCATGTGCACAAAGATAAAACTGACGAATTGAGTGCAAACAAGATTGGAAATGAGTTTGTTAGCAACAGTGACCACAGACAGTCAATTTTTAAGAAATTTTAATGATGTCCACACAAGAAAAATGGAACAAAAAGTTGGGAAAAAATAGAACAAAATTAACAAAAAAAAAACTAAAAAAAACTAAAAAAGAAAAGAAAAAAATAACAAAAAAAATAAAATAAAATAAAACTAAACCTGCCTGAGAAGAGCAATATTCTTAGTCGGTCTCAAGCCCGAAAAAAGGGTAGGGATTTTATAGTGCAAATACTGTATTGCTCATTACAAAGGTCTGTCATTTTAAAAAAAATTATGTGTGCCCCCCCCCCAATCTGTAATTGCTTCCTACGGGCCTGAGTATAGACGCAAAACACATTATTTAGTTCTTAAAATGTCAGCTGCATCTGAAAATGTGCTTAGAGGCAAACATTGTGGACCCAGATCAGACTGCTCCTTGGCCCACACTGTATGTCTATGAGGCTTCAAATATTTTAGTGGACGACAAAAATAATACAGTTTGTGATGTTAATAAATGTGAGTTCAGTGTGTATACGGTTAGGATTTTCATGAAAAGCACGCACGTTTGTGCGGCCCAAACAACTTATTTTTTCCTCACCAAATTATAAATAGAACCTGATTTCCCTTGTTTAGCAGATGGAATAGCCGAACCACGCCCAGCTATGAATATTAAAGCTACCGACTTTACAGAAAGCATAAACTTCAATTATACATGTATCTCATGGTCTGGCCTATTTATATTTACCTTTTGACTTATTCAGTGCCCCAGAAACATGGGATGTGGTCAATCGTCCATAGAAAAGGACAGCAACGAGAACTTCAACGATCCAAATCTTGTTCAAGTCTCTTCACCTACCAGACAACTTATCGAAAATACGGATTCAGCTCCTAAATCACTGAACGGAGTTGACACGAGTGATAAAACGGGTCAGGAAAAATCTTCACATGGTTTCAAAACAAGTGGAATTGTTGTGGACAATACAAGTGTAGTTAGCAGTAACGGGTCTGTGGTGAAAGCTTATAATAAAACTAAATTAAGTTGTAAGGATTCAGATGAACAGCGTGAAAGCGTGAATAAAAATACAAATACAAATCTCAACATCAGCGACAATGACCATAGCAATTTACAACAGGTAAAGACGGAAGAACACAAGTTATGTCAAGATGAAACAACACAGCTTCACAAAACAAACAACACCAGCTTGGCCAATAAAGAGACGGTTAAATTAGGCACGCGGAAGTCATCTCATGCAAGCTATGTACGAAGCAATGATAGCACCACCAACGCACGCACGAAAGAAGGTGTAAAAATAAGTGCTAATTATGTGGGTAGCGATAAAAGCCAAAACAATGACAAAGCTTTATCTAAGATGATAGTTGACAATGAAGCGACTGACGAGAAGGCACCTGTGTCCGCCAGCTACGTAGGAAGTGATGAGAAAACGGTCGCATTGACCCATGATTCGTGTAGTGAGAAACACGCCGATTTTATTGGAAGTGATAAACTTGGCACCATGAGTGAAACAAAATATTCCGCAGTCTCATCAGCCTTGATGTCATCGCAAGAGCTTCCCGTATTCAGCGAATATGAATTAGGATCGACTGACAATATGACTACGACAGACAGAGATGACGTGAAGACTAAAACGGTAAGATTTTACAACGACGTGTATTGAGGGGATAACTGTATTCAATATTTACATTTGGGGAGGTATATTGACGGATAACGTGATTTCCGAACATATATCCGACGATATACCTCCCAATTTAAAAATTTGAATATGGTTATCCCCATTCTAATGCACTATTAATATTTTCCCTTCAAAAAGACAGTGGACATATACTTTTGTAGCGCCTGCGTCCAGCAGCTACCGGCTGCATAAAACCGCTTGCCAGCTGCATATATTCACTTGTTAACCAATCGAGAGTGACGTTACGTAATGACGTCTGGTTTGCGTCAGTATATCGCAGGATATATGACATTATCCTTTCAGACGTTTGCTTTGCATTTGCAAGTGCATTATAATGTTCTATTATAGACCAACGCAAGAAAATAACATGATACATGTACATGTAGATAAGTCTACGAATTTTCATTATAATGCATTTTACTGTATGTGTTTGCCACTTACATGTACATCATGTACAAGTATGAATTTAGACCATGGATGAAAAAACACTGTGGTTTTCAAAATAGAGTATAGAATTATGAAAATAAATTCATTTAACCTTCTTTATACTGACACTCTTTTTAACAGCAAAGTTCTTAACAACATCAATACTAATTACAATTGTTTCTGTTAGATTAAATTTGAATCTGACCGTTGTAAGGCGGTGCTTCTTTTGTGGATCATTTTGTTATTTATGTTTCGCGTTTGTCATGCTTTCTTGTGGTCACCTGCTGGGAAAGTGCGAACCTCTTGGCTCTCTTGTGTGTGATGTTTTATTGTGTTTTGTCACTTCCCCGTGTGGTACCCAGGGTCAGGCGTGGTACTTGATTGTATCGATTCCTGATCGTTGTCTCCTTACATACTTCATTACAGTAGCAGTCTAGTTTAACGTCACATTAATTAGGGAGAAACACTGTCGCTGTAAGGAGGGTTATCTGTATACGTATAAGGGCGTCGTCGCGAGAAAACCTGTCTTCGGGGTTTCCGTGAAAGCGAGACTCAAACCAGCCTGCTCAGCTACAGAGACTAGCTAGAAAATTGAAATTTCTCTCGAAGCAAGTCTAAATATGATACTTTCCAGTTAGCGAATAACAAATGCGCTGATCAGACTGCGCGGATGCGCAGGCTGGTCTGCGCCTGTGTTGTTCGCAAAGCCCCTACGACAGGTTTTCTCGCGTCGAGGCCCATTTCTTGAGCCAGTATTACGGGTAAGGTGGCTGTCCTCAATAAATAACAACGCAACACATAGCTATTCTTATTTCTGCAACAGGTCATTTAAATACATTTAGTTGGCGATTTGAAGCGGCTTCTTTTCCGCAAAGTTTCTTAGTTTTTGTTTGTTTGATTTGTTTCTTTATGTACCATCAACGATCTTTCAGTTAAACAGGGACGGGTCTTCCTGGGTTAAACCAGAACTAAGCTAGGATAGATGTGTCTTGCTGAAGGACCACACCACAGTGACGCCCGTGAGGTTCGAACCCGCGGCCTCTCGGTCTCGAGTCAAGCACTCTATCACTGAGTCACTGCGCTCCCTTTCGCTTAGTTTTGAGAATTTACTGCTTTCATGGAGACAATCCAATGCGAATTAATGAAATTAGATCGCATTACACTGTTAGTACATCTATACCAAAAACTATATATAAACATATGCTGTCATTGTCGGATATAAAAAAAGAAACAAACAAGCAACAAACAAAGCACAACATTATCAAGTGCAAAGAAACAGCAATCATGGCCTACGCAGTCTACAGCCAATTAATGTTAGATAAACCGTACTTATCCGCAATTTGTAGTAGCAGACCTCCAACAGGGGCTTAAAATTGTGATAATGATACATTTTTAAAGTTCCTTCGCTTAAAATGCATGACCTAGATGCACATGGTGAAGAACGAATGTGGCTTACTGACTGAGAGATCAGGTAACTGGAACGTCTTTTTTAATTTCATTCATTCGCATCTTTTAATGTATTGAATATACCATTACAGGATACAACATCGGCGAAGTCTACAGAACTGGCTGTAGAGCTTGAGTATCCGGATGACGACATGTCTGGGCCTGCACCTACACAAGTGAAGTATGAAGATATAATGCCTAACGCCGATATCCTTAAAGTACTCGCTGAACACGTTCGTCAGGTACAAGTAGAGCATTTTAGTACCTCTTTTACTTTTTGTCAACGCATATAAGCCTGACGTCCATTATATTTGACATACCCAAGAAGTGCAGACCCAGACGTGACACCACAGAACACAGCGTCTGATCAGGGTCTCTGCTATTTGCTTACAGAATGCTCTATTACAATTTGAATAAAACATTTTAAAAAATCACCCAATAACTTTTAAAACGAAAATTACTTGTCCAATTTATAAGAATGTCAAAATGCATTCTACATGTAATTAAATAGGTTAATCACATGCTTTGTTTAACTGCAATAATGATAATCAATGTTAGCAATGAGATGTGGAAAATAGGAACGGTTGTCATTAACAGTTCCCTCTTATAGACATTGATTAGGTATCTTATACCTTCGTAGCTTTTGACGTCTGTTCATCTATATGGAATAGCTTTCACGGCTTTCGACATGCACTGACTCATAAACGTATCTCCGTGACAGCGAAACACAATTGAAATGGTGTTTCCATGTCGGGTCGATGATTGCCTGATTGCCCAGAGGGGGTCCCCTGTCCCTTCGGGATCCGCGCATGTTCACACTGTTTTTTTTAGTTCTCTATATTTTACGAATTCTTCACAATTATTACATTTTTTGTTGATGGGTGTTGCCATATATGTTGCATGATGTCGAGACTGAATTTGTCCTTTGTTGCCAGTTTTCATCATATGAATATCAGTGATGGACAGAAAAATGGTTTTCTAGGATTATTATATACTTAACCACCAACTCTCAAGTAGAAAATAGCAGAGCCGCAGTGGTACATGTACCAAGGAATGTTTATAACTAAATGTGATCAATACTAACATATCTGTCTTAAAAACTAATGGAATTAATTGAACAAACTTTTAACAGAGAGGGCTCACTTTATTTGGCTTGTATTGGAAACCTTGCCATTTTTACTTCTGAACACCCTAAATGATATAAGTTGTGGTCATGTCATAAAATGTGTGATGCTCTCCATAATCATTTAGACAATACATTTATAAGATTTGGCAGGTATTCCAATGTGTACTAATTGTGCTCCTCTTGTCGCAGATTTGTTGTTGTTTGTTATGAGGGAGAATTCATGCAACATTTATCAAGCTGATATTATTGAAGCTTTAAACTCCACCTTTAGGTATTTAGATGACTAATTTGATATTAATAATCCTCATTTTGAACAAATGGTAGGTCAGATATATCCCGCTGAACTTCAGTTAAATAATGCGATTTCATCTGATACTGAAACCCCGTTCTTAGACTCAGACTTGTACATAACAAATGGCATAGTTTCATCTAAGATTTATGGTAAACAGGATGATTTTAATTTTGAACTAGTAAATGTCCCATTTTTTAATGAAGATGTTCCTCGCTCCCCTTCCTATGGTGTATTTATGTCGCAGCTTATTCGTTTTGTGAGAATGTGTTCTAATGTTGATGATTTCAACAACAGAAACCTATTTTTGACTGCGAAGTTATTAAAACAAAGTTATCAATATCATAAAATTTGAAGAGCATTTTTTAATTCTACCACAGACACTCAGAGTTAATTGTTGAATACATCATTGTATTTAAAACTGTTCTGCAACAGGGCATATCAGAGCCTATATTTATGTCGAATTAGTTTATAAATTCAGACTATTTGTTGGAAACCCTAATTTTAGTGAATTTGAAGTTTTGTCATTTGCTACAGTGCAAAAAACACGTCCTGAATGAAAATAAACCAAATTGATAGTTTGACCTTAGATTGTCATGGTAATAACTCAGATATTTAGGAACAGTTTCACGAGTAGTATTACATTTAATGTAAGTTTCTTTTCTTTAGCTTTTCGAAGATGAACATATAACAAAGTCTCTATAAGTAAGTGATAGTGGAATGTAATGGAAACGTATTTAATTACTTTGGAAAACAAATTGAATACATTTAATTAATTTTCTAAAAATGTTATTTACTTTAATTGAACAGATCCCAATGCTATAATTATTCAATTAGAATCCTTTAAAGTGACTGTGCCTAAGTCTGGCTTGCATGAATATTGATCAATTACGCAAAGTATAAACATTTTTCCAATAGTGTACATGTAACACACAATGATCGTAAAGTTTCCCACAGCAGCTGTATGAGTCATGCGCGGATCCAGGGGGAGGGGGTCTGGACCCCCGCCACCTGAAAATCACAAAGCTAAAGGGTTTATTAGCCCGCTAGCGAATCCATTTAAATTGCATTTGCTGGCGGTCCTATAACGGCCAGCTTTCAGTGGTATTGGATTCTCTCTCCCCTAACCAATATATCCCCTCGCCAATAAAAATGACAAAAAAGTTGTCAGAGTTGGACCGGGACTCCCTCTGACAAAACTTTCGTGATCGGCGCATGTTATTATAGCCAATGATTACAGTCATAATGTACACCATGTGAGTTGGGGCGAATGTTAAAGGACCTCGAACTGTCTTCTACTAAATCTGTCTAATAACTCTGAATGGCTGTACCTAGGATTATATACAATTGACAACTTCGTTGTGTGCTTTAATTAAACATGACATTCAGTGCACCTAACAAAAAGAATACATTGATATATTTGTAAAATATTGCATATAAATTCCAGCACCTTAGGGTCTACGGGTGGGGTAATTTGTTTGGACCAAGATTGTTTTTGGTTTAAACATATTTATTCATAACTCTGTCAAAATACATACACATAAGAAAGTACAACATAATGAGAGGATCTGAACGAAAGCCTATTGCTTATAGAGTTCATTTCCTCGGTGATTATTAGTTACAATATCATTTATGGCGATATACCATGTCTAATTTCTCATTACACGTATGCATATAATGTTCATATGATACTATAGGTAACAGTCATTTTGTAACAAGGAAGCTTTGTTGTTTATTGTTTTGGTCCAAACTAATATAAGAAAAAGTGAAAAAAAAGAAGAAAGAAAAACTGGTCATCTCTCGATCTCTCCGTAGGTCCACAACCCCACCTGATGTTCAAGTTTAAACGTGACTAATCGTTTAGGATTTAGCTAGATGGCATTGCAAATCTTTTAGTAGCCAAAATATACAGTTGCACCTGTTTGAAAATAAAGTTGTTTTCTTCTGTTGTTGCTTCTGGAATACCAAACAATAATTTAGGTACGGACAAGGGTTGTGGGATGAGGTATAGATAACGTAACCGCTGGTTTCTATAAAGATCACATGATAGTAAATAATGCGAGGTGGTTTCTATTGCACCACATAAACACCGAGACTCTTGAACTATGTTTTTTGTATACAAGTGGTATTTAAGGCTACTACATTCTAATCTTAATCTTGAGTGGTATATTTGGCCAGATCTTGACGTATGAACTATGTCAAAGTATTTAGGATATGGATTTTCGTTACGAGTTTGATTCAATTGACGTTTGAAGCTATTCAATGTAGAAGAATTACGTACTATAAGGTCTAAGGAATTCCAATCTCTGAGGGTTGATGGCAAGAAAGAGTTTGCATGAGTAACTGTGCGAGCGGGTGGTACATTAAAATTGTTCTTGTTACGTAGCTGGTATCTAGAAATATTTTGGACTCGCTGTGGAATTAGTGATTGTAAGTATTGAGGTGTTAACCCATTTAAAATTTTATATAACTGGAACAATTTGTGGTTATTTCGTCTCTTCTGAAGTGTTTGTATTCCTGTATTGTCAAATAATTTCTGTATATTACATAGTTTCGTGGCACCTGTAATTATACGTGCTGCTTGAATTTGGATGCTTTCTAAATTTCTTTTATTTTCAATTGAACAATTATCCCATATTATGTTGGCATATTCCTAGAGTGATCTGATGTATGTCATATATAGTTTTAACAATGATAATCTATCAAACATTAATTTGTTTCTTCTTAAGGAACCAATTTTCAACTATATACGCAATATGTTCTGTCCATGTGGCGTCACTACTAAAAATAAGTCCCAAATGTTTGTGTTTAATAAATTCATTAATTTGTGTAGTACCTATGTATAAAGAGGGTGGAAGGGTTAGAAACGTTTTCTAGATTGAATAAGGGATACAGTTTTGTTTGGATGAAAGTCAACTAACCAAGTTTTGGCCCATTTGTATATCAAGCTGAGATCTGTATTAAGTTGGAGAGCTGCGGTAACTGGGTTTTCCACTATGACATACAAACTAGTGTCGTCCGCAAACAGCCTTATATTACAACGAAGGTCTTTAACTATATCGTTGATATAGATTAAAAATAAAGTTGGGCCCAAAATGGATCCCTGAGGGACACCTGCTGTTATGAATTTCCACAACGATGCTACCCCCTTAAGATTGTTTTTGCAGAACGCCTAGGGCTTGTCAGGTATACTATCAAAATATATGAACTCAAAATGTTTGCAGCATGAAATTAGAGAGAAAAGTATTACGTCTGTATAAAATTCATATCTAGAGTATTTCATTGTTTTTGTTAATAAGTATGTTTTCCTTAATATTTGAATATTGCCATTATATGTCTTACACACAGAGTATACCAATTATTTTTAGGTCAATCAGCCTGGCCTGCTAACTGAGTTGCATCATTATTACATACTGTATACATGTCATTGTAAATGGATATTAACCTACAGACTTGTAACAAAATTAGTAGCTAAAGACCTTTAACAATAATTTGCTTTTGAGCATTTTGATAGCCTCTCTCAATGATCAAGTTTGCCAATTTTATATGATAATTGTAATGTAAAACAACTTTTGTATGTAAAAGGATTAACTTTCTTAAAAGGGGAGGGGAAAGCACCTTAAAATACGTCGTTGTTTTTTTTATTTGCTATAATAGCAAAAATATACTTCTAAGCCCAATATCATAATACATTTAAATCAGTACTTATCCTATGTGAAAGCGTTTTTGCGGAAAATTCGAGGACTGGACTTACCGTCTTTCCCATGGAAAATTATATTTTTTCCTGAAAACTTTTATATGGCCATTTTACTGGCAATCCTAAGTAAGACAGATAGACGTCCTTTCAATCTAGGCTTTGAGATATTTAAGTATGATTGTCTAAAACTTTCAACAATAATAAGTGATCTGAATGCAATGTCAGTTAGAAGATACATATATTTTCTTCAGAAGATATGAGCTCAGATTCTTATTCAAAGAAGGAATATGTGTCCAAAAGTATTGTCGTATTTTTTTGACCCTGGAGCTCAAAGGTAGTGACCTATGCTTATTTTATCTCAGACCTATTATCGATAGTTTTCGCCAAATATACGGGAATAAATTAGGTTTTTTCTGAAATTCAATGTTTCATAACGGTAGTAATATGACTATATCGTCCGCTGTGGTGCAGTGGGATAAGCCCAGGGCTCCTAATATAGATGAGGCAAGTTCGAATCCCGCAAGGAGTTTTATTTTTCCCCCAATAAAATAGTTTCTATGTACTGATATGATGGAAAACCTTTAAAAACGTGAAAATGCTTATTTTTTGTGCGATTGCGTATATGTACACATGTACTCGTGATCACACGTGTAGTCGCTAGTAACTAGTAGTCCAGGCGCTGATTTCTGTACAGGCCTTAGTTTTTGACTTGGCACAACTTACCTGCCAGAAAAGGTTTGACAGCAAAAATGCAATCATGGGGTCTTCTGCAATTCTCCTAGGTACGTCGTACAGTTAAATCGTGGTAGCATTTTTGCTGTAGGACGTCATCTTTGCACGTACCCTACGCTAAATGAGGCCTAGGTAAATTGAGAGGAAAACACACCTCACGTTCAACCATTGCTTCCTATTCAGCATATTTCCCTTTAAATTTATACATTTCATGTTTGCAATGATATACGACAGTAAAGCAATATAATTTTTTCTTATATGGTATATAAGAGGTGAAAATGTCAAACGGATGGGTTGATTTACCCCAGCCCCTGAATATAATGTATTCAAATTCAAAAAGAAATGAAATCTTCCCCATTTCTTCATTTATCAAGTAAAATAGCATAATTATAATCATATTTAGACATTATTCTTAAAGTATGTTTGTCATGTTTTACATTTATTACAAATCAAAGAAAGAACATACCACCTGAAATGACAATTCAAGAATGCGTGTATTGCATATTTTTCAGTGTACCTTCTCTGCTGCAATATATTGTATCAGTGACTTATACTAAATTCTTATATGTGGACATGACGATAGCCTTTAAATTATTAAATGAAATGCAGCAAACAGCCAGTATGCATTTAACCATTATACAACATGATATTACAGCTATATACGTTACTTACTATCAAATGTATTACTATTTAATGCAGTAATATCATGAGATTATGGGCTACCAAACGACCTCCACAAAATGAGATTTGTAGACTGTAAATTTCAAAAACCATTGAAAATTAGCCACATAATGATTTGCATTAGCTTTTCAGCGGATAAGGCGTTACCCTGCAATAGCCAAATTCACTATGTTACCCTAAAATAATAGGAATTCCTATGGTGTTAATATCCAGTTATTTCTTATTCTTACGTATCAATATTCTCTTTTACTTGAAAGAAAATTACTAGCAATATGCTTTTAAACTAAATTTGACACCTGTTATTACGGTTATATATGTTACTTTCTGCTAAATACAATATTTAATGAAATGACAGCACTATATCACCAATTGTGTAAGCCACCAAAATACATACAGTTATAGCTTGTCAGCTATTGACTTCAACAACTATATTGATAGCTATGATTTGGGGTAAAAACTAACACTTAATTCCTAAAATTACCTTTTTTTATTTACAATATTGGTTGAAATCGAGAAATGAAACATTAAAGCAAACCTTAATCCTTGTCATAGCAAAAACACTGTTTTAATCGTAACGGTTTCTGTCAAACATATGGCAAACGCCATGCCAATTCATATGGTTAAAAACTGCTCTATATCCAATCATTATCCAGTTCGATGAAGAAACGATACAACTGATATGAGTAACAAATACAACAAAAGGCTTAACCCTTATAAGACTAGCGTTGTTTTTGTGGAACATAGACAAATAATACAGGCCAATATCAGACGCCACATTCTGCAATGTTTGATCAGGTTCTCTACTGTTTGCTTACAGGATGCTCTATTACAATTTGAATAAGAATGAAAAAACAACACCTAATAACCCCGAAGACGGCAATGGACTGTTCCATTTGATAAAAGTGGGAAGTTTCATTCGACTTAAAATGGTTAAGGAGATTGTGACATTTATCATACGCTTTGTCTGGTTCTGCAATGTTATAGAGCATTGAAACATGATATTTTTCCAAGGTTCTTTATGGTTATACTTTTACGAGGTCAAGGCTTATCACTTAGAACAACTCTCTTGCATTGTAAAGATTATATTGTAACTGTTGCAAAACGAATGGACTCACAATAAATTATTGGAAATTTTGTTTTGCATTATTCCTATTAATTAGGCTTAGTCTAAACGTGGAAGTTGTTCATATAAAATCATTACGATATTCAGCATGTTTAATAAGGACATAATCATTGATGCAAGAATGGCATCCAATTAATCCTTTGTATGCTCCAAATCAAACTAAATTGATGATAAATAGTGACGTAAATAAAATATCAAATTAGTAAGCACATTTGATTTTAGTTCAGCGATGAAGGCTCATGCGAGCCTGTAAAAATATGTCATTAGGCACATCAGAGCATTTGCTGCTTGTATGTGTAATTGAAGACAAACGCTAGCTCCACTGCATCAGCATGGGGGATTAAACTGTGCATTTGCCCATGTGAGGTAGGTACCAAATAACATATGGTGGTTCAAACCTTCAATTGAGCATGTATAAATTGCATAAGAGAGGTCAGCAATTGTTTTTTTCTTATTTTATGGCAACGAAATCAGGGTGGGTAGTTACGTGGTTTTTGCTTGGATACACTGTACGGATGTTTGAATACACTGTACGGACATTCTAATCGAACGTAGGAAGATTTCACTATGTTTTCTCATCTATACCCAGAAAGTTATACACCATTTTCCAGCCCACATTTTCCCCTATCAAACGCTACCAGGATAGCACTTTAAAGCTTCTTACTTTGAGTACTAACTCTGTCACAAATGTTGTCCGTACAGCTTATTTCCAAATTCAGGCCCAATCTTCGCCGCTAAAAAATTTGTGACAGAGTCTGTACTCAAAGTAGGAAGCTTTATGTGGATATCCTGGCATCGTTCGATCGGGAAAAATGGGGGCTGGAAAATGGTTTATAACTTTCTGTGTAAAAATGAAAAAAACACGCAGAAATATCTACTTACTTTTGCTTAAAACATCGGTGTGGAAAGAAGTCCGCCATTTTTCCGCACAGTGTATCCTAACAGAAACCACGTGACTACCCACCCTAGAAATTCACAAAGATCTTATCGAAGAAGATAAAATATTCAAAATCTTGTAATCATATCACACAACAACATATACAACAATAGAGGCACTTCTTTATCATTCTCTCAGATTTTTACTTACCTTTTAAAGTAATAGAAGTATGCTTTCTTTTGGAAGGAAGCATTGCAAATAGGGCATGCATATCGTGGGTCAACGCAACACTGTCGTTACAATACAATAAATAATAAGGATATACGACAATGCCGCTTTGACCCAACGAATTATATACTTTCATGCATCCTTTCTGTGCATTGCATTAAGTCTTTCATTGATGGCAAAGACTACTACACAAAATTCATGTAAGAACAATTTACTATTTGTATGTCTCTATAAATCACTCCCCTAACATGTTTTGTGCATTCGTATAATTTCCTGTTCATGTGTAATGCATTTGTTTTCTGTCTGAAGAAGCAAGATCTTTTTTTAGAAAAAGCTGTGTTGATTTTAATTTTACATCACGTATTCATTCTTATGTTTATATACACATAGCGCTTTGTGATCAAGAATTATATTTACAAGACTCCTGTAATAATTTGGCCATGCCACATTCTGTATAGTAAAACATATCACAGTTATTTAAGCATTGATTGCTAAAACTGAGTAAGATCTAAAGACTGCATGTTCTAAAAGGTTATTGTTCAGTCCAATATCTTAAAGAACATTTTAAAGTATATTTTACATTACCTGAGTGTCACAATGTCTTATTCAGCCTGACATTACTCTTGACTGATAATGTCATATGTGTAAAAAATAGTTTCTTAAGCAGCAATTAACATGTGTTACTTAGATATGATCATAGCACATGAGATCGTTGTCATCCATTTTAACTGATTTTACCCCATTCTTCAGGGAAATATTTCTTCAATATTAAACCTCTCCTTATAAAGTGATATTAGTTAAGCAAATTATCAAAGGTACTAACAGTTTCATTAAATAAACTATAAAAGGTATGCTGAAAATAAACTAAAATCTATTTAAAAGCTGAAACAAGTAATTTTACATCATCTGCATATGCATATAAATGTCAGTAAACAATTTGATTTTTAGAGATTATATTTAAAAAAAACTTATTACACACACGTATAATGCGTAACCTCTATTGTAATATATATATAAATTGTATTCTACCAACTCTTAAATAATTGATTTTGTCTGGAATGTAAGCAAAGAAAAATAGTATAATTTTATCACCATTTTTCTAAACATTTAGTAATTTGTATTTTTTCTATGGGAAGTTAATCTAGGTATTGTACAAGGAGCTTACCTTTATTATGCTACTGACTTTATTGCATAATGTGTACAATAGTAAACTGAGTACATAAAATATTTTCAAATTACTGATGAGACTTCAATCAATAAAATTTAGTTGTGTTGTTTTTCTCCTGCGATAAATATTACAAAATTCTACATCCTTAATAGTTTAGCTTTTCAGGGCCCAATCGTATACTGTCTTTGATAACATTTAGGACAAACATAGGACCTTATGATATCTGATATGGTTGTATATGTTACTTTGATAAATTTGACAGAAATGGAATGTATTCTACTACTACTAAAGAGTTGTCTATTTCTTTGTTTATGTGTTTTAGAATCTTTAACTTTGGACAAATCAAAATGATATTTCGAGGAGACTAAAACTAAAAAAAGTCTTTTTTTGCAAAATTAATGTAAATGTTTATAGATATAGTAACTTAATAGAAAAGTGATAAATATTTTAGAACAAACTGCTGTCTTGTTTTAAATTTAAAAAACAAAATAGGTTCGCAATTAAATAAAATACCATATGACATATAATATTAAGTATTAAGCAATACATAGAGGAAGTCATAAAGTTTGTAATGTACGTTACATATTGTCATACAAGCATTATGATAGGGAACTTTACACCAGAAACGCAGTTAAGTATAACTTTATACTATTGTGTATCGATAGAATGCTCAATTATGGTTTAAAAAGTCAGCAGATGGTATTGCATGCTAACTTGCAAAGTGAAATTGTTCTAACCATATTCACCATTTTTTTTTTTTTTTTTTTTTTTTTGGGGGGGGGGGTAATTATATTTAACAGCTTATAATTCTTAAAGTAATTATGATAGAAACAAGATGTTTGCAATTTTGAAACAGTCAGGTAATTATCTTTTTAATACATAGTATGTAAAACGTATCTACCCATAGTAGAACTTATAAAATGAAACTTTGACCAAAATAAATTGATTTTATAAGGCGAAATTTAAGATATAACGGAAATAACAGGTATAAAATAAAAGTTTTGCTTTTGGGTGCAAACAATTTATTTTCATAATTGTTTTGGTCCTTATCGAAATTTTGGCAGCATATAACGACCGTATGCACCATCTGGATACAACCTGGATACCATTTCTTATTCAAATGTCGCCATTTTGTTTTTATAGCAAAAATGGGGTAGGTGTACAAAAAGACTCCTCCTGGAAAACTGCTACCACAATTTGACTGTACGGCGTGCCTAGAAATGTTGAAGAAGTGTAGTTGTAACTATTTCTGAAGTCAAACCTTTTCTGGCTGGACAATTGTGCCAAGTCAATTTTCAAAAATCTAGCTCCTTGACTATAGAGACTGTTTCGCCTAAGAGCGAACAATCTTGGTTTACGAGCAACTGCAGTGTTTAATATCATGTGTACATTTACATTTACTTTGCATAATTCGCACGCGCGCAATTTAAAAAAAAAACATACAAAAACATCATTTTCATGCTTTCTTGTTTTTAGTGCATACAAACCTTTCTTACAGGAAAAAAAAATAAAATGAAACGCGCCTCATGAAATTCGAACTAACCTGCTATATGCTGCGAGTCTTGCGCCTAAACCACTATACAACAGCGAAGATATTGTTTAACTGCTACTTGCATCACACATTCCATTTTAAATAACCTAATTAGTTCGTATATTCGGCGAAAACTACCGATAACAGATCGGAGATAAAATTAGCATAATTATGCCACGCCTTTTGAACTTCAGGGTCAAAAAAGTACGACAATAGTATGTGTCCAAAACAAAACTACTTTTGAATTTTACACCAATGACAGATTGTTGGCTTATATACTTTATACTGTGATTTGGGTTTTAATGGGTATAACTGATGTGCTATGAAGCAACGGGCGTATGTTCTTAAGTGTGCTTGTTATGAGAACCCCTTGCGAAGATCTGTCTTTTTTCGCATGGCCGCTATTATGTAATCACCTCCAGACAGACAATACTTGATCAATAACCATAAGAAAATCGCCGTTGATACAATAAAGCCTATACTCGATGATGATGCTTGTCAAAACCGATTGAGCGCTGGCGTGAGAAAAGCTTCGGCGAACGTGTTTCATCGAATAAGTTGTAATTACTGTCTAAGAGACATAGGCAATATAAAGGCATCGCTAAAAGAAAACCTGTCTTAGCCGTTTGTGAGAAAAATTGACGCATTCCAGCATGCTTAGCTACAGAGACTAGTTAGACCATTAACAGTTTGAATGTAGCAAGTTTAGCTAATATACTTCCATGGAGTTGAATAAAAAGCACTGGTTGGAACTGCGCAATCTATGCCCTTCTGTTTGCATGTAACAAATTCAGCTTTTCTCGCACACCAGACCAAAATTACAACAATCTAGGCCACAAAGCTACATCGGTGCAATATCTGTCTTATGCACTTATCAATCGGCAAAACCTGGCACAATTCGAGAATCAAATCATGCCTCGGGTGTACTATGTACGTAAGGCACATTGCGCGTAGTACTATGTACAAAAAAGCTCCATTTTGTTACATGTAGCCGGAGCTAGTGTAAGGAACATAAGTTCTGAAGCAAGTAAGTTCAGCCCTACTTAAGGCCATTAATTTGATTACCCAAAACGTTTTATCAACAGTAATAAGTGAATTTATGTGTTTTCAATAAAATATTGCGATATTTTATAAAATAAAAGATGAAGCCTATGTTTGGTCAATAAAAATAAACTTCATCTATAACCGTTTGTTTTGCTGCAATCACACTCTTTATTGTGTTGGCATGGTTTCTTTAACGTCAGCGTCACGGTATGAAACATCAGCGATATATGGAAAAATGTAAGGGAGCATATCGATTAATACTACCAGGGTTATCATATGTTCCAACATTTTCAAAATGTTTTAGCATGTTTTTCAAATAATCAGATTTTGTATTGATGAGGCTGTTTCTACTTGAAAGTCACGAACAGTAGTGCACGTGGACAGTGGCCATCTTGGATACTGAAAATTTTTTATTGATTTTAGAATCGCCTTGATTTCTTTTCTTGCGAAAAATTGTCTATACATAAGGTTTGGTTGTCTTTTTTGCACAAGCTTAAAGCTTGCAGTCTCTTTGACAAATTTTGACCACCGTTGTTAAATTTTCTGACTTCTGTGAACAACATAACTTAAAATGGCGTTTTTCCAAGCAACATATTCCGTCCTCAGACATGTTAGAGGTGCCGCGCTTCCTTTTATATGGTGAACTGAATCGTTCTAGTGGCGGTGACTTAAACAAAAGAAGCCATTTTTAGACTTCTAAGTTATTCAACTCAACTCAAAATCTCTTTATTCTCTCAAAGTCATTAAGGCAATACGAGGAACTACATAACACAAATAAGCAGAAAGCGGTAGGCATGTGATACTCAACAGTTCATAGTACACTTGTATCAACTAGCTAACTACAGAAGGATATAGAAAAGGAAGAATGTTAGTAGAAGTAACAGAGTTTACAAATATATTATCACATTTAAATGAGCATATATAAACTTTAGAGACTTTTGTCTAACTTATAAGAATACATGTCATCGGGAGCAAGATAGATAGATAGATAGATAGATAGATAGATAGATAGATAGATAGATAGATAGATAGATAGATAGATAGATAGATAGATAAACAGACAGACAGACAGACAGACAAACCTTCAGGCAGTGAGATTGATAGATAGATAGATAGATAGATAGATAGATAGATAGATAGATAGATAGATAGATAGATAGATAGATAGATAGATAGATAGATAGATTGGTAGGTAGGTAGGTAGTTAGGTAGGTAGATAGATAGATAGATAGATAGATAGATAGATAGATAGATAGATAGATAGATAGATAGATAGATAGATAGATAGATAGATAGATAGATAGATAGATTGATAGATTAGAGGATAGATAGATAGATAGATAGATAGATAGATAGATAGATAGATAGATAGATAGATAGATAGATAGATAGATAGATAGATAGATAGATAGATAGATAGATAGATTTGGCAAGTTATTTAAAACATTTGTTTCGGCTGAGGCAAATCAAGTCCGCTCAACCAAATATCATATTTTTTACACGAAAGGTGACTAGCAGCTACCAAGCAACATATGTACTGTTAGATACTTCGACTTACGAACAGCCAGACCACGCCTTCTCTACCTATCAAATTCTAAATACCTTGTATTGTGAGAGCACGTGAATAACGTGGAATTTTCCATGAATGAAACTAAAGCACATTTGTTGTAGTACTGTAGTTTTAGGATGTCGGGGTTATAATTTTGCATGGATTAATTCTACAGAATTGTAAGTATACTTTTATAGGATACTCTTTCTACAGTAAGGCGTAATGATGATGGCCGCAAAGTGAATAAACTCGTGTGCTGAGAATGCTTATATTTTGACAACAAATTGTATTTGCTTTATTATATTTGGCATGGTCTGGCTGTTGCGTGACATACATGAACCGTAGGGTATTCCGTAATTCTTTGATGCCTTCAAACATGGATGCCTTATTGCGAAACACGTTTCCTATTTATCAACCGGAATATACATGTTGTAAGTATTTAGTGAATACTAAACAGACCAGTCTCGATGAGACGGTTCTTTTGAGTATCCAGGAAATTATGCTTAAGTTGGTGGGTAAGAAAATTCACAAACAATGTGTTTGTAATCTAGACTTATCTCTATACCTGGTTTGCTGTCGAATAATGTATTATGAGTATTCCCAGGAAGCGTAATATTGGTATAAAACACTTCTGCACAGGCCATATCATAACCTGTATTTTATGGTGATTTAGTTCATAAATGTAAAATAGTTTTTGGAAAACCTATTTTTTGTGATCACTTTTAAAAACAATTAAATGTTATGAAAAGTGGGATACAACATGGATATCATGCGACAGTCTGCATGCCTGGTCAAAGTTTATCGCTACTGTTTCTTCTTTAATTGACTGACGACGGTGGGCCAGGCCTCAGACTCATTGACGACCCTGATGTAAAACTTGAATCCTTTGGTTGGTGCCCGATGCATTTCTTTGGCCCAGGGCCCACCATGACTCAACTTGAGGTTTTCTTTATCACTTACTATCATATGAGTCTGGAACCATTTTCTTTGTTCATAGTGTGTTAATTTTATTAGATTTTTCCTCGGTGATGATGCATTGCATTAGTTAGAAAACCTCCATGCGAACTACACAATTTTTGTTTTAACAACAACAAAATCTAAGGCGAAGATTTGGCGCCAGTAGGGTGCTTCAATTATGCCCCCAAGTGGCTTACGCTGCTGTCCATTCTAAGGCGGTGGTTCTGTTGTTGTTTATTCATTACGGTGCCGTGGGTTTCCCTGCAGTGCTTGAGTGTTGGATCATTTATGTTATTTTGGTCCTGTTTTTGTTATGCTTTCGAGCGCGTCTGTTTATTGATGCCCTGCTGGGAAAAGGGCTGACCTCTTGGCTTTTGATTGTGATGTCTAATTGTGAAGTTGTCACTTTCCCATTGGTTTCCTGGGTCAGATGTTGTTCTTGATTGTATCGATTCCGGATCTTTGCCCTTTTTCTGACTTTTTTTTGTATTTTCTTATCATACTCACTTAACTTCTCATAACACACAGTCTGGTTATAGAGTTGCAGCAGGATTAGCCAGTTAAGGCTTAACTTGAAAACTATGAAAGAGTCAGTATGTTTCCACAATAATCGATGCAAAATGTAGAAAATTTATGGCAATAAAGTTCATGGCTTATATACTGTCTTTCAGAAACAAACTCGTTTATTCATTGGGAATGCTCCATTCTGTTATACTAGATGACTTTGCAAACATATTACCCAGATTAAAGTAAGGAAGTCGGCACAGATCGATACAATCAAGTACCACACCTGATCCAGGATACCACATGGGAAAGTGACAAAAACACACTCAAATATCACATACAAGAGCCAAGAAGTCAACCCTTCCCAGCAGGTGGCCACAAGGCAGCAATGAACAGACGCAAAAAAAGACAAACATAATACATAAATAACACAAATGATCCACAAAAGAAGTTCTGCCTTGGAACAGTCAGTAAAAATATTTTACTGGAGGGCTTAAGCCGGTTTCACGACGCCAATTGTCACTCTTAGTTCTGATGTGGATCAAGACGCTTAGATGTTTGATTTGAATGAAATACCCCTAACTGTTCCAGGCATCATCTCCTAGAACATATGAAGCAAGATATAAAAATGAGATAAAACAAAGATATGGACTCAAAAGTACATAAAACTGATACCGGAGCGAAAGAAATCCAACAGGCAAACCGTGGTGGGCCTGATACCAGACAAAACAGCCCTTTTCTCAAACGCTGTGAATGTCACCAGGATAATGGTTAATGTATATCACAGTCTGACCAGACTGTGGTCAGCACTAGAAAAGTTTGAATTCCTGACCTAACAGACATGCATCCTTAATTTCTTTCACGATTGCACATTCTTCATTAAATGATACATTATGTATTGACAATACAGTATTTTATTTTATTTATTTGATTCGATTCTTTACGTCCCAGACAGCATTTTTCAGTTAGGTTGGGACGGATCTTCCCGGGTTGAACCAGTACTAAGCAAGGATTAATGTGTCTTGCTAAAGGGCACAACATAGTGACACCGGACAATACGATATGCTCAAATAAACATCTATAATAATCAAATAAAATCTAAGGCGAAGATTTGGCGCCAGTAGAGTGCTTAAATTAAGCCCCCCCCCCCAGTGGCTTACGCTGCTGTCCATTCTAAGTCGGTGGTTCTGTTGTTGTTTATTCATTACGGTGCCGTGGGTTTCCCTGCAGTGCTTGAGTGTTGGATCTTTTATGTTATTTTGGTCCTGTATTTGTTATGCTTTCGTGCGCGTCTGTTTATTGATGCCCTGCTGGGAAAGGGCTGACCTATTGGCTTTTGTTTGTGATGTCTAATTGTGAAGTTGTCACTTTCCCATTGGTTTTCTTGGTCAGGTGTGGTTCTTGATTGTATCGATTACTGATATTTGCCCTTTTTCTAACTTTTTTTTGTATTTTCTTATCATACTCACTTACCTTTTCATAACACACAGTCTGGTCATAGAGTCGCAGCAGGATTAGCCAGTTAAGGCTTAATTTGAAAACTAATGTATTGACAATACAGTTTTTTATTTTATTTATTTGATTTGATTCTTTACGTCCCAGACAGCATTTTTTCAGTTAGGTTGGGACGGGTCTTCCTGGGTTGAGCCAGTACTAAGCAAGGATTAATGTGTCTTGCTAAAGGGCACAACAAAGTGACACCAGACAATACGGTATGCTCAAATAAACACCCTTTTTCAAGATGCCAACATACTCACCCACTCTGAGTACTATAGTCTAGCAATAAAATTCAACCTGTCGAACCTTTAAAAGCTTCAATTATTGACGTTTAAAACTTTTGGAAGAGGCTAAGGGCATATACAAAAGACAGTATATGCATATATTACGCTTGTATCACGTTTTTGTATTATACAAATGACGTTACCGTTATCTTTGAAGACGACATACCTCCTGCCATGTTGTACAACAAAACGTATATCTCACATGATAGCCAGTGTAAGTAGTCAATATTAGTTATTAAAATGTATTTAAATGTAAGTCATAAAGATGGTTTTTTAAAGTAGCTGTAAAATGATGTTCAAGTTTGACGTTTGTTTTCGAAATATGGAAGAAATAAATGCATATTTACTACAAAAAGATAATAAACTGGGCTACTGGTTTTGGTATCATACACGCCGCAGTCTATACACAAGCATCAACTGACTTTGCAGAAATGTGCTGGCTACTGTATGCACCCATTTGAAGTAATCAGAAACGTCGCGTTATGATGCAGTCAAATTAACGACCCCTCTATACCTATTCTGGGATGCACATTAAAACCTGTGAGTAACTTTTTTGTCGCGTATAACGTTTGCGAGAAAAATGCAATTTTATGCTGATGTGGTTTCAAAGTCGTCTATAGTGCGTACAGGAATTCAGTGAACATCGCTTTTTGCGTTTATTTTTATGTGTGCAAACTAACCTCAGAATAAACATCAGAATTTAATACATCTATACACCGCCTAATTAGTGATCTTTGTTTTTCTTTACAAAAGGTATTGCCATATGAGCTGTGATATGATGGTATTTGTCCTCATTTAAGCATCTGCGTTTTTTAATTTACCCTAAACGCATCTTTGTACGGATCACTGCCTTTAGTTGACTATCGATGAATAATTATACAGTGTTGTAGGACCAAGAAACGTGTTACATGTGTCAGGAGAAGGGTTTATTATCATATCAAAATAGTTCCACCATATGCAAACTATGGCCATAGTTTAGGCTCATTGAACTTTGGCATAAAATAAAATACTGATGCCTTCCCAGTGGTAACCCATCCGCTTGTTCCTATGAAACGCTGTGTTCTGTTGTTTCTCACTTCAAAATCTTGATTTCTGTGTTCCCTGCTCCTTGAAAGTTTTATTCCTCTGATCATCAGATTTTAAACAATTTCCAACTTGTTTTATTAAATTAATTGAGCTTTCTATCTGATTATTCCTAATACTGATTTGTTGACACCAGGCAATGCAAAATATGCATTGTAATTCCGGGCAATTATAATTGATAATCGAAAAAGATCACAGGGCTCACCTGTTAGGCGTGATCAAAGTGAAAGTAGACCCATCCAATAAAAATAATGCTCGTTCAGCCCTTTAACAGTTGAGGTAAGAAATAGAAACTTGTGATGGAGTGGGAATGTACATGTACTTGGAAACAGGTTGAAAAAATATCAGCAGATGTCATATTATGTGTTTGAGGTCAATATATTTTTTTTTTGGGGGGGGAGGGCTGAAAAATAAATTTTCATGTGAAGTGCTTCATAGGTTATAAATTTTGCACCAGTCATTTGTAACCACTGCTACACCCAAGCCCTTGAGCAGGGCGGGGATAGCCTGGCAAACGTGCTGTGATTTTACTTTTACATTGTCTCCATAATGCGGAGGAAATGTAGGTGTTTGATAGACATATGAAACCATGGCAGTGCAGTATAAAAACAGACTGCGGGGGAGAACTGTCATGGTTTTGCCAGCTAGCTGTCCCCAGAGTGTGGTGGTTACTATGGGGAACTGGAGTCATAAAATCAAAGAGGTCAACATTCCCCTGGGCTGTGTGGGGGGCAGTGGTCACAAATGACTAGTGCATAAAGGCGAAATATATTATGCCCACCAGTCATTTGTAACGACGACCAAGCTTGGCAAATGAGCTGTTAGTACAGGGTCATGCCAGGGACCTGGAACCAGAAAATCAAAGTCCCTGCCGTTCCCCCGCTCTGTGGGCTGTAGTTACGAATGACTTGTGTATAAGACGATGTAGAAGACAGCCAAATGATGTGACACCCGTTAACATATCTGATGAATAGCTTCCTCATTATTTTTTCAAATATTATTATCTGTTGCACTTGTAATATTTGTTCTAGAGTTGTTGAGCAAGCAACAGAATTATTCGAGACAACGACGCAAGAAAACCTGTCTTCTGGGTTTTCTGACAAACCCAGCAGGCACACAACGTTGACTAAACATTGATTCAATGTTAATCCAACGTCATGACGTTGCATTAACATTGAATCAATGCTCAGTCAACGTTGTGTGCCTGCTGGGAAGCGAGTCTCAAACCAGTCTCATCGGCTTAACAGGCTAGCATGAACATTGAAGTTTGGCTCGAAGATAGATACATGTATAACTTCCAAAAAGCAGATAATAAAATTGCTGTTGAGACTGCGCAGATGCGCAGACTGATCTGCGCCTTTGTTGTTACAAATCACCGAATACAGTTTTTAGATTATAAAAAGATTATAATACATTATAAAAAGATTGGCTATAACATTAATGTATTTCAACAGACTGCATGCTTGGTGGTCAACCCAATCACGGTTGGCAACTTTGCTTTCCTCTTTAATTGCATGCAGGTCGGTCCGACTTTAGACTCTATGATGGTTCCAACTTAAAGACTTATCTATTGACGAGATGGTAGGGGCCTGATGCTTTGGCTGTTTGTAGGGCCCATCGGGGTTTACCTGTTGGATGTCTTTTGCTCCGGTATTCAGTTTTATTTACTGTTGAGTCCTTATCTTTGCTTTATCTCCTTGTTATATCTTGATTCATATGTTTTAGGAGATGATGCATTGATAATTTAGGGGTCTTTCATGCAAACCAAATATCTATGTGTCTTGATCCACATCTGAATTAAGGGTGAGGTTGGCGCCGATAAACCGGTTTAAGCCCTCCAGTAAAATAGTTTACTTACCGTTCCAAGGCGGTACTTCTTTTGTGGATCTTTTATGTTTTTGTTCTGTCGTGTGTTTGCTATGTCCCTGTGCGCATCTGTTTATATGTGCTTTATGGTCACCTGCTGGGAAAGGGCTGACCTCTTTTCTCTCGTTTGTGGTGTCTAACTGTGAGTTTTCCACTTTCCCATTGGTATCCTGGGTCAGGTGTGGTACTTGATTGTATCGATTCCTGATCTTTGCACCCTTTACTTACTTTCTCAGTCGCAGTCCAAATGCTAAATGGCATTATACATGTACCATGAACGCTTAGAAAGCAAGATGCGAAATTTGATTTTCGTGAAATATGATATAACTCAGATAGAATTGCTATTTGTGCAGTCTCTTCAAAGCATTTGCAGTGTGTATGTAGACACACCAAGGGTTAACCTACTAGTGACCGTTTTCTTTATCATACAACCTGATATAAAAAGGAAACATGGTAATCATTGAACTGTATAAACCACGTGCTACCCAAATATATTTGGGGAAAATGAGGAGTTTTCTAAATCGAATGACTAACTTATCTTATTTTACAAGAGATTCCAGTCTCATTTTCCAATCTTAAATGTTCAAACATGCAATTGTATACTAGGCAGTGATATACTATATATGCATGTGCAAAATTTCTGTCAGAAATGATATCATTAAAGACATTTTAAAAAAGAAAAACGATGTCCACTGAATTTCTGACGGCACAGTAGTATATTTCATTCTCTTTTTTTGATTTCTTAAATTCTTTCTCTGCTGTGCAAAAACATAAGGACATACTCATTTTTAGGTAAATTATTTACTTGTGGCTAAATTGTGTCATTCGTAGTCGAAACCCAAATGCAATTCAAATTGTAGCTAGATGATGCTTTGTAATATATGACATAAAATATCAGTACCGCGTGGCTATGGAAAAATTGAATATTCAAAACGTTTCATCAGAACAAAATGTGCTCCTTAACTCGTTCGCTGTGTATATAATAACGAAATATTGTAGTCACATATTAGAAAAAAAAACCTTTTGATTTTTAAATATATAGACGAGTCGTTGTAAATCATTGCTGCCACTGAAAGCGTCTCCCGCCAGATTTGCGATTTATTTTTTTTTAAAGAAATACAACATACATTTGTTTTACTTAAATATCATTTCATCTGTGTCTTCGCTGTTTACTTCTATAAATGATAATCTTGTATGATTGAAGTACTTCCTAATTTGAAATATCTATCATCTGACCCCTTTACAGATACAATAGATACAATGAGCCATCCCACATTCACTGTATCAACCTATTAAATACAATAATTAACAGTATACAAAGGTTTTAAAGAAAACGGCTAAAATGGATATGTTTGTTCTATTGCACGTGCCTTAGTTGACTCGTAAGGGCAACCATTTAGATGATCAGCGATTGTTAGATTGTGATCTATCTTGTTTGTTAAAATGAAACGTTTAAACGACGACAACTATGATACATGTACAGTAACTAAAGCTGTTATGACTTTTGTGATGAACGGATGTAAACTTGATTGTATCGATTCCCGATCTTGGCCTTCTTCCTTACATTTTTAAACAAAACCATACCACGCTGTTTTCTCAAATTCCACTTACATGAGTGGCGTCACAAGCATATTATAGTCTAAACTGTTGGTTGGTTAATAGTTCAGTGAATTGCGTTGTGGATGCCGCCCCATGACATGGCACAGCATGTACAATTAGTAATACTTTGTATATACAAATTTAGTGGGTTGGGTAATAAAAGGAAAACTATTAGGTTGGATAATATTAAAAGTTATTGCCCCTCGGCGCCTTTGGTGGCCCGATACAGCATTGCCCTTGTACATGTTAGGTAGTCACTGTGTATAAGCTGACTTTAGCATGTTTAGTATAAACCTCTTCGCAAAAGTGTAAGACTGGTTATTTTGTTATGCGGCTTATACTTCTGTCACCAAATTAATTAGGATTTTGTTTCCCAGCTAAATTCGCAACTTTTTTAATTTACAAGCGCCAATTTATCTTTTTTAGCAGCTAAACACCAGCATAATTGACAGTTTGGGTCACTGCTTCTTTAATAAACAGGAAAAATATCCGTGAAATGCAAATCGGGATATATAAAGTAGGACGTGGCTTTTAAGAACTTTCGGTTCCTTGTCTGAAATGAGTAATGCACTACCGCCCATCTATTTGTCCTTGTCGAATTCGCGTTGAAAACGCATTGAAAACGCACGTAAAACGCATTAGTTTTCCAACGCGAATTTCGAAAATCCAATCAAAGCCCACTATTCATATGCGTTGAACTGCAGTGCAACGCATTTACCTGTTAACCAATCAATAACTCAAGTATAGCAACGCAGTTCAACGTACAATTCGCGTTGAAACGCATGGTTGAACAGCCAATCAAAAAGGTTCAAGTGCGTTGCCAGATCCGTTACGTGTAAATCAATGATTATTTCATTATAGGCCACTGGCTGGATATGGTTTACCTCCCCCCCAGGGGGAATTTTGTAGACCATATTTTTCTTGAAGCCCAATGTCTTGCAAGGATTTTGCAACATGTTAGCCCTCTGACAATGGCAGCGTTAAGCTGTAACAGCCTGTTACATACGTTACCCTACAAAATATTTAATAATCAAAATTCTTTTTAAGACTACAGAAAAGTGCAAAAAATAAGGTAAGATTTCCAAATTGGTTATATTTTCAAAATAAGCTATCACTGGGCTACAGATAATGACATTTGAAAACCAATATAGTCATCCCCAATGTAGTGTATGTTACATTTTTTCATTGAACCCCTTTTTAAATGATAAATGCATCTATAGTTTGTCTTAAATTTTATTGAAACCAGTCTATGTTCATTTATTTGGTATTACATTAAAGATTTTCTATTCACCTTTTCAAAACTGCAAGCATTACGTTTCTATCTTATATACTTTTTGAGTTATAAGATTATGAACATGGTACCCCCATATCACAGAAAAATCTTAAATGTAATACTCCAGGCCTTGCGCTGGCTATAGACCCCACTTCCCCCCAAGGGGAATTTCCTACACTATAACTTCCAGATACTACATTATATAAGCCACAAAATGAAATATGTTAGCCCTCTGAGAGTGGCAGCGTTAGCGGGTAACATCATGTTACGTACGTTACCCCCCAAAATAACATTAAATTTTCCTGATAATGTCTCCAACATGACATATTCACACTTTGTTTGAAGTCTGGCACAGGTTTAAGAACTTCTCATAGCACAGTTACATAATTTTAGCAATTATTTTATAAAAGTCTTGAGTTTTTGCCGTTGTATATGTTACTTAGTGTTTCATATGTTATTTCCAAGTATCAGTATGGCAGTTATTGAATATACATGTATTACATCCGTCAGTGAATATAGTAAATTTATAAGGCTGCTATTCAAATGAAATAAAGTTTCTTATTATGGTGTCTCACACTATTTTACAGCCCAGGTTACATATGTTACTCTCTGAATACCATTAAACATTCAAGATATGGTCTCCAAAACGGCCTGCTTGTACCTGTTTGCACGCTGGCACAGGTCCATGTACTTCCTTTTACTCTGGCTCATTTGCTTAGGAAGTAACTCAAACATAAACTACCATAAACCCTCTTTTCTTTTATAGAGACATCAAATATAGTTGACATAATACTTATGGAAAGTTTGTAACATTCAGTGCAATGTGCGAGTTATAACTTAAAAGATCAAAGAAAACACATCAGGTAGAAGTTCTAGAGCAAATCTTCATATATTATCCAAGGGTTTTAAAGAATTTTCCCATACGACTTATTACTCCTCTATCTCAGATTTATCTTGCAATGATTTCACAATATGCTAGCACTCTGGTAATGGCACCATTACCCTGTAACAGCCAATTATATATTACCCCTCAACATCTCTGATAATTTTAGTAAATGACAAGACATCTGAAAAGTGCAAACCATAAAGTAAGATTTCCAAATTGGCTATTTCATCAAAGTAAGCTATTTTTGCATCACATATATGGACCTTTGAAAACAAATATGCACCCTAAAGTGTTACGTATGTTACTTTTTTTCTTTATTCCTATATAAATGATTTATGAAACGAATATAGTTTGATATTTTTTTAATGTGAATGTGCTTACTAACTCATTTTGTATTAAAGAATGTTAATGTACCTTTTGGAAACTGCAAATATTATGTTTCTATCTTTTATAAAGTTTGAGTTGTTAAGTTTTGAACATGGTAACCCCATATCACATAAACTGTGAAATATAATTATGTGGCTCTTTTGTTAGGGTACAATCAAGTTTTCTTTCACCCAGAGGTACTCGATTTCCTTCCCATTTATTTTCCGCACATTTTGTCCATATCTGGAAAGCCTTACTTGTTTTCATGGGAAAGACTTGATAGTTCAATCTTTGTATGTACATCTTAAGGACAGAAAAGCAGGGTGGAGGTAAGCTCATGTTCATGCCATTTGAAATATTCAGTATATGTGTATGGCTTTGGTACTTATTTCAGGAACATCTCATACTGCAGCTTATTCACATTTACATAAAAACCACATGTTAGGGCTTCATATCACTGATGAGTGCCTAGAGCAATTCTTTATTTGTTTTCCTACCCTTCTTAGAATGTTGATGCACTAGTGGGGGAGGGGTTCTCTATCAGTTTTCCGTGGTACTAACACATCGGCACATTGGTAGTGTCACAATCTGTTAAACAGTGTATTACTGTAGATCTCTTTCCCCCATATTCTGGCCAATGCTGTTGACATTCAGAAGGTGCACCTTTTGTTGCATACACCATTGTTGAACAAAACACCCAGGTTATCCTCTGCGAGAATGTTTGTAAGACTTTATAGACTGCTGCTTATACATTGTATAAAAAACCCAACATGCCCTGCCTTTAGTGCCTGATTGAATACTGGTGCCATCAGATCCATGAAGGTGTCAGGACTGTAGTTGAGGCATTAATATCAACGTTATGTGCAGCACTACATGGCCAATCTAATGTTGGTTAAATGTGTGATTGCAAGTCATGCTGAAGTTTTGACTTGTAAGTGTTGGTAGAAATTCTATCAGGAGTTGACAGTGGCCATGGTACAGGTCCCAGAAGGAACGGCAGTGTCAACTCAACATTATGTCCAATAGAAAGAAGGTCATGCTTACTAAAGACGCTCTTTTAAGCTCTCATTTGGCTGTTAAAGTATTGTAAATTGGGCAATTTCTTCTTGCTTGACCTCGCAAGCATCAAAACTTTATTAGCTTGTAGCATTTTATGGGGTATGTGAAAGACATATTTTTTTTAAACTTAAAGTGAGTCAATGAAGTCTGCAACAGCCTTCCTGCCAATGTCATCAGCCTCAATAAGATCCTTAGCTATGCCAGGCTTAGCAGGCACACCTAAAGACAAAAAGCACAGTTTATTGTCTTCAAAACTAGAACTATAAGGATTGGTGAAGCCTAAACCACCTCTAGTACTCATTCTACTTTGCATCTGAGCAGATTGAATATTTCATTTCAGTGCATTAAAGAGTTGTTTCAATACATTGTATATTGAGCTCTGATGTGATGAGTAATACACCATTCCATCTGTAGTACGAAGCGTAGTTCTAGTTGCTGAAGCCTATAATACCTCTTTATTGTTTGCCTGATAGTTATGTCAAAAGCATTTCTCTAGCAAAGAACAAATGGTTGCGACACACTAAACCCATTTTGTTCGAGAAGTTCTTTGCATCTGCCATGTGTATCAAATTTATGAGTGTAATCAGTTACACAGGTACATATTGTGCGTAGTTGTTGTGACCGTTTGCAATGAACATTGGGAACAAGGCATACAGATAGAGATGACATGCAATTCAAAGTTTTTTTCCTTGTAGCCCTTATCAGTGTCAACACCTTCTGAATCACATCCATATACCTTGCCCAGAACTGAGCTGTTTCACAGTGACTGTCTTTCAGAACTTCTGATTTGAATGCATAGTATCTATACTGTTTATGTGAGCAAACAGCGAAGGTTGATAGATGACATTATATCATTAGTTTAAGTCACCATAAATTAATAAGGAACTTTAATTTATTTCAGCTTAAAAAATATCTAAATTCTCTGACAGACTCTATACATGCATAGTCAACAACTTCTATACAGATACTCAAAATAACTTATGTATAATTTGGTAACACACATAGCAATTAAAGCTCAAGGCATTTATTAAATGAATACTAAAAATAGGTAAACCTTGTTAAAAGAAGTACATAAACCTGTGCAAGCATGCAAATAAGTATAAACAGGGCTTGTTAGAGACATTAACTTAAATGTTTAATGCTACAGTCGTGCTAAGACTAAAGGTAACACCAAGTGCACTCCGTGTTCACTACAGATAAACTTCATCTAGACTTCAAAGTTCACTACTAGTGAACGTCATAGTGCACTATAGTGCACTAGGTAGTGGACACCATGTGAACTAGACAAATCAATTGTCTTATCTGCATAAACAAGGCGCCTTTTGCTATCTAGACATGTAGATGATTTTTAGACATGAATACCAAATTTTAATGAAAAAAAATATATGGAATAGATTCTCCATCCATTCTTTCATTCATTCATCCACCTATTCAGCCAGTGTAGAAACAGATAGATCTACATGTACATGCACTTAATAACATTTTATTATTTGTTGGGAGTAAATAAACTACACCCACTTTTTTAACTCTTTAGCATCAATCACAAAATTGTTGTCTGCTTTTTTCGTCTGCTGAAACGTTTTAGAAGCATCTTGGTCAAACAGTGTAGACCCAGATAAGACTGTCCATATAATAGGCGGTCTGATCTGAGTACACACTGTTTGCTTCTACACTTATATCAATCAATGATGAAGCAAATAAATGCAGCAGATGACTTAAGCAGGCAACATTTTCAGATGCACTTTTGCAGGCGCTTTATGTTAAAAATGAAAATAAATTATTTTCTCGTGGGCACCTTTTTCTATTTCATTTTTTATTTATTTATTTTTTTGCCTGCTTTTGTCGTCTGTTTAAGTGTTTAACATTGTAGACACGGATAAGAGTGCTCCTAAAATTGGCGGTCTGATTTGGGTACATACTGTTTGCCTCTACACTTATATTGATCAATGATGTAGCAAATAAATGCAGCAGACGACTTAAGCAGACATCATTTTCAGATGCACTTTTACAGGTGCTAAGTTATTTCTCATGAGCACCGTGTGTCTATTTAATTTTTTTTTTAAATTCCATTTATTATTATTATTATTATTATTATTATTATTATTATTATTATTATTATTATTTTGTGAAAATTGTTTTGATGAAATAAGAAATGCATTACAAACTAATAATTTTATAACCTGGATTATATTTAATGGTGCATATTGGGTACTTTATTGATGACATTTGCCTACCACCTGCTGATTTAACAGGTACTTGTCATGGCATTTCATTTTATGGCTTCACTGTCATTAATATTACACCTACTGTATCATCCAATGCAGGGGGCTTTAAAAAGGATTCTACCTCCGGTTTTCTATTCAGTTGATTGGGACACTAAATATATAGCAACACTTTGGTCATTTAGTTATAACAATAGTTTGAGCAAATAGTGAGGTACAAAAATACAATTCGTTAAAAGTAAATCTAGTCCCATAATGGAGCACACAGTCAAAAGACTTACCCCGTATTTGAGGGAGAGAATTATTACATTGCACACAATTGATTGGCCAATTATGGCTGGAGGCAGTCTCTTATCAATAGCCACCTGGTATTGAAGAAGACAGTGAAAGACAGATACCTTCACAAACAGTGAATACCCAGATGAAATGCCGCATAAGGTGGCTCTTTATCAGGGTCTGCACTGACGTTTTGCTAAAATAAAAAAAAGGAAATACTTTCATCACGATGGTAATTTACAAAAGTTGACCTCTTACCCCTAAAACTCAAAATTGACCGTCCCATACTTATTGTATCAACATCACGGATCAGCAGGATTTGCATTACTTACATGTAACCCATACAATTCACGTGCCTGTCATGTCACTCAATTTACAAGCGATTTCAGCGAGTGGTTTTCGCTGTTATCACAAAATATCCCCACCCCAGCGATAATTGGATTATCAAAGCCCTTTTTTGATTTGTCGTCTGCTGATATTTTTTTCAGATTCAACTTGTTCGAAAAATTATTTCAAGAATACGTTTTGTCGGGCCTGATCTGGGTCAAAGCTGTTTGTAAAAGTTATCAGCAGACGACACTAAGAGATAAAGAGTTAAACGATTGAGAGTTTATTGCAAGCACACCAATATTGTGTAAGAATAACAAAGGTGAAACTATACGCGTGATGTCACGGCTGATCAGGGTACATACTAATTGTAATTAATTTAAGAAAATAAACGAAGTTGCTCAATTCTATTGCAATATACAGCTTCAGTATCAAATTGTTTTTTGAATGTCGTTTGATTTGCCACCAGTTAGCCGAAATAATAGTTTTACAGACATTGTATAGCCAGATCATACATGTATATATCACGGATCATAAACTACCGTGTATATGTAAATAACTAGCAGCTCTTTTGATTTCACAAAATTTGTTTAATTTCTAATATAAATCTGGCCATGAAGGTTGTTTTTATCTTAGCAAAAAGTGTAGACTATAATGAAATGCCTGCCCTAGGCTGTTGATGGGGCGTAAAACACAGACACTCACTCACTCCTGATGGAATGCGGCCTTTAATCTGGGTCTCAACTGTTTTCTAAATACATAATCCGAGGAAATGTATTGTGTTGGCTCTTTGCAAGCTGGGTAATTTTCATTTGATTTTGTTGTCTGCTGATATAGTTTTAAAATGCTAGATTTCAAAATTATTTTCATGAATATTATCAGAGTGTCAGTTTAAATCCAGACCAGGCCCGATGTTTTGTCGGACCTGATCTAGGTCTAAACTGTTTGCAAAGGTTAGCAGCAGACAGCGAACAAAATACGTTACTAGCAGGTAAAGGGTTAAAGTCAAGTGACCACACCAGATATAAAGGTGTGATAAATAACCAGTCAAGCAATTATAATCTTATCTGTTATCTTAAATTGCTTGTATAAACACTGTCATTAATTTATGACACACTTCTGCAAAAATAGCAAATTAAAGTATAAGATAATGTGGAATCATAAGAATTTGAAGGTTCAAAACAGCTTGCACATATTGTTTCAACATGTTCATCAGTGTCTGACGTTTTTTATAAATGTAAAAATATCCATTGCTATATGAGCCTTAGATTCTCTTAGTGAAAAATGCCACCGCTGCTTGCTTAAAGTGTAGATGTAGATGAAGACCTTGCCATTTACAAGGTCTTTAAAATGAATCTTAGTTTCAACAAAACATTCTTTTACTGTTTACGAAAAAGACTATCCGCACAGTCTGGTCCACGCTCCTTGATATTTACATCAGTGTCAGACTGTTTGGGTCTACACTGCTGGTCCTCATCAGGGTCCGAACGGTTTGCCAAGGTTATCAGCAGACGACAAAATTTACCGCGAGCGACAGTCTGATCAGCGCCTTTGTTATTCACATCAGTGTCAAACTGTGAACCAACAAAATGTCGATCCTGATTGAGGTTCAAACTGCTTACCAAGGTTATCAGCAGACGACAAAAGTCGCAATGAGCAAGGAATAATTTATATAGGTTAAATGTAATGTCCTCATAAAATCCCGAGATTTACGTGTGGGTCGGTCCGATTTTGTTGCATGTGATTGTCTTACGGTGATAACCTTTTCAAACAATTTAGACCCCGATCAGGCTCGACAAAATGCTGAGTCTGACAGGAGTCTGCAATGTTTGCAGGATTTAGATATTATTATTATTATTATTATTATTATTATTATTATTATTATTTCAGTGAATAACTCAGCTTGGGCAGTTACTGTCTAAACACAAAATTCTGTTATGATTTTTCTTGCTTAGTTTTATCATTTTGTCTCAGTAAAAATATAATAAGACAAAAAATGCACTAAATTTCTTTCTCGATAAGAACATGAGAGCAAATCGCTTTGGGCCATAGATCTTTTTCACACAGATGATCAAACTCCCGCTGTGCCAGGTAGAGCTGACCACATAGTAAAACTATCCCATTAGCCTGGGTTCCAGTCTGATCATTTTTTCTTCTTTTTTATTTTTCCGTTACTTGGTCAATCAATAACGGACAACCGATACCATTGATGTTTTTTATTTAGAATATTAGCATTAGAAACTATTGTCAAAATATTGACGACTGGACCCAGGCTATCGGACAGTATGCTTTGCAAATAGTTTGTACCCAGATCAGGCCAAACAGAACATCGGGCGCGATTCGGATCCAATACTGACTCGATTAGAGACCTTAAATTTAGTAATGAAGAAAAAGTCGCATAAGGGTATACATTGTCGTCTGCTGGTACCATTTGCCATTTTGAAAATAGTTTGTACCCAGATCAGTCCCTGGTTTCACGCTGAGTCTATACATTATGCAATAAAATCGCTTCCCTGGTGGCAACTACAGCGGGTATTTTTTTTCTTGAGAAGTCGAAATATCAAAACTAAATATGCATGTAGTCTCATCAGAGCCTTCGCTACTCGTACATAAAATGATGACATCATTAACCTAAGTATTTTAGAACCGATCATGAACATGGATAAAATAGATCTTTTAATTAGTCTCTCTCTCTCTGTGTTATAATAAGCAGAGGATAAGGTGTCTTGCTAGGACACGGCACGATGCCTTCAGTGAGCCTCGAACTAGCGAAAATCAAGTCTAATACTTCTCCAATGGCGTTATAAAAATATATTTAAAATGTATTCTGTAAACTTTAAAGGTTACAGATTCTTAATGATTAAACATAAATGCCCTGAGTTCATGATGTTTTTTATTCTCTTCATTCATTAAAATGCTAGATTAAAGTTCTACTACCCCATATGTATGTTACACTAAAACAATCTGGCTCATAGGTAAGACATGGAGTGCACATGGAGTGAACAAATTTAAACTACGTAGTTCACTCTAGTGAACTAGCTAGTGAACTAGTAGTGGACACCAAGCTTAAACCTTGTGCACTCCTTGTGCACAAGGGTGTTACCTTTAGTCTTAGCACAACTGTATTTTGAAGGTAACATACATAACATTGACCTGAAAAATAGTGTAAGCGACATTAATAACGAACTTTAAATCATTTAAGTAGCAGCCTTATAGATTTACTATATTCTGTGACAGATGTAATACACGTTTAGTCAATAAATACCATACTGATACTCTGAAATAACGCAGGAAACACTAAGTAACGTATACAACGGCAATTACTCAATTCATTTATAAAATTAATACTAAAAATATGTAACTGAGTTATAAAAAGTTCATAAACCTGTGTCAGCATGCAAATATGTACGAACATGTCATGGTTGAGATATCATCAGGGACATTTAATGCTATTTTGGGGGGTAACGTATATAACGTGCTGTTACACGTTAACGCTGCCACTCTCAGAGGGCTAACATATTTTATTTTGTGTCTTATATAATGTAGTTTCAGAAAATCATAGTGTACACAATTCCCCATGGGGGGGGGGGAGGGGGGTCTATAGCCAGCTCAAGGCCTATTATTGAAACAAAGACAACAGCGAAAACATTTTCCCCACAAAACGCTTTGTTTATTGTTTCTTTTTCTTTTTTGTGTCAATGGCACTCCCTCATTTTTGGCCATCGTTGCCAGATATTTCATGTCAGCTGACTTCACATCCCATTGCATTTGTTTAACATCGGTTACAATTCCACTATGTGGACCAGTTCATCGTGTTCAGTCCGACCATATCAAACAGGTTCGTGGATCTTTGTTATCAGGCCTAGGGATCAGGTTTTGGAACCTGAACCTGCTGCTTTTTGATCAAATAACTGGCTTGAAGTCTTTATCGATCTATCTTTCCTTACTGGCTCAATTAAATTTAGGTCTTCAGATGGATAGGCTCCCAGTCCAAGCCTCACAGGAGGCACTATGTTCAGAGAGAGAGTAGGCTGTTTAAACTGTGTCGGAACCTACCTGCCCGGCACAGTGTTACAGGGGTGCGGCTGTATAAGCTGTGTCTGAACCTACCTGCCGGGCACTGTGTTACATGCAGTGATGCAGGCTGTTTTAGTAATGTAGGAGCCTACCTGCCAGGCACAGTGTTACAGGGGTGCGGCTGTATAAGCGGTGTCGGAACCTACCTGCCGGGCACTGTGTTACATGCAGTGATGCAGGCTGTTTTAGTAGTATAGGAACCTACCTGCCAGGCACTGTGTTACAGGGGTGCAGACTGTTTAAGCAATGTTGGAGTCTACCTGCCGGGCACTGTGTTGCAGGGGTGCAGACTATTTCAGCAATGTCTGAACCTACCTGCCGGGCACTGTGTTGCAATGGTGCAGGGTGTTTAAGAAGTGTTGGAACCTACCTGCCCGGCACTGTGTTGCAGGGGTGCAGACTGTATAAGCGGTGTCGGAACCTACCTGCCGGGCACTGTCTTACAGTGGTAAGGGCTGTTTAAGCGGTGTCAGAACCTACCTGCCGGGCTATGTGTTACAGTGGTGCAGACTGTTAAAGCAATGTCAGAACCTTCCTGCCGGGCACTGTGTTACAGTGGTGCAGACTGTTTACGCAATGTCAGAACTTACCTGCCGGGCACTATGTTACAGTGGTGCAGGCTGTTTAAGCAATGTCAGAACATACCTGCCGGGCACTGTGTTACAGTGATGCAGACTGTTTAAGCAATGTCAAAACCTACCTGCCTGGCACTGTGTTACAGTAGTGCAGACTTTTTAAGTGGTGTCAGAACCTACATGCCGGGCACTGTGTTACAGTGGTGCAGACTGTTTAAGCGGTGTCAGAACCTACCTGCTGGGCACTGTGTTACAGGGGTGCAAACTGTTTAAGCAGTGTCGGAACCTACCTACCGGGCACTGTGTTACAGTGGTGCAGACTGTTTAAGCAGTGTCGGAACCTACCTGTCGGGCACTGTGTTACAGTGGGGATGACATATTAAGCGGTGTGAGAAGCTACCTGCCAAGCACTGTGTTACAGTGGTGCAGGCTGTTTAAGTAAAAATAAACCAGTTTTAGATAATTCTGATTTTTGTTTAATAATTTTGATAGGAAAATAAGACCAAATTCAGATTTTCAAAATCCTTTTTCTTTAGAAATTAAGATATATGTTTTTGCCTGTATTGAGTTTAAACTATTTGAGCAGTGTCAGAACCTACCAACCGGGCACTGTGATACAGTGGTGCAGACTGTTTAAGCGGTGTCCGAACCTACCTGCCGGGCACTGTGTTACAGGGGTGCAGGCTGTTTAAGCATAGTCAGAACCTACCTGCCGGGCACTGTGCTGCAGGGGTGCAGACTGTATAAGCTGTGTTGGAACCTACCTGCCGGGCACTGTGCTACAGTGGTGCAGGCTTTTTAAGCGGTGTCAGAACCTACCTGCCGGGCACTGTGTTACAGTGGTGCAGGCTGTTTAAGCATTGTCAGAACCTACCTGCAGGGCACTGTGTTACAGTGGTGCAGACTGTTTAAGCAATGTCAGAACCTACCTGCTTGGCACTGTGTTACAGGGGTGCAGGCTGTTTAAGTAGTGTCAGAACCTACCTGCTGGGAAAAAGGTTACAGTTGTGAAGGCTGTTTTAGCAATGTCTGAGTCTACGTACCGGGCACTGTGTTACAGGGGTAAAGGCTGTTTAAGCGATGTCAGAACCTACCTGCTGGGCACTGTGTTGCAGTGTTGCAGGCTGTTTAAGTAGTGTCAGAACCTACCTGCCAGGCTCTGTGTTACAGTGGTGAAAGCTGTTTTAGCAATGTCGGAACCTACCTGCCGGGCACTGTGTTACAGTGATGCAGGCTGTTTAAGCATTGTCAGAACCTACCTGCCAGGCACTGTGTTACAGGCGTGCAGGCTGTTATAGCATTGTCTGAACCTACCTACCATGCACTGTGTTGCAGGGGTGCAGGCTGTTTTAGCAATGGCAGAACCTACCTGCCGGGCTCTGTGTTACAGTGGTGCAGACTGTTTAAGCGGTGTCGGAACCTACCTGCCGGGCACTGTGTTACAGTGGGGAAGACTGTTTAAGCGGTGTCGGAACATACCTGCCGTGCACTGTTTTACAGTGGTGAAGGCTGTTTTAGTAATGTCGGAGTCTACCTGCAAGGCACTGTGTTACAGTGGTAAAGGCTGTTTAAGAAGTGTCAGAACCTACCTACCGGGTACCTGTGTTGCAGGGGTGCAGACTGTTTCAGCAATGTCAGAACCTACCTGCGGGGCACTGTGTTGCAGGGGTGCAGACTGTTTAAGTAGTCACAGAACCTACCTGCCAGAACTGTGTTACAATGGTGCAGGCTGGTTAAGTAGTGTCGGAACTTACCTGCCGGGCACTGTGTTACAGTGGTGCAGGCTGTTTAAGCAATGTCAGAACCTACCTGCCAGGCACTGTGTTGCAGTGGTGCAGGCTGTTTAAGCAATATCGGAACCTACCTGCCTGGCACTGTGTTACAGTGGTGCAGAATGTTTAAGTAATATCAGAACCTACATACCGGGCACTGTGTTACAGTGGTGAAAGATGTTTTAGCAATGTCAGAACCTACCTACCAGGCACTGTGTTATGGTGGTGCAGGCTGTTTAAGCAATGTTGGAGTCTACCTGCCGGGCACTGTTTTTACAGTGGTGAAAGCTGTTTTAGCAATGTAGGAGTCTACCTGCCGGGCACTGTGTTGCAGGGGTGAAGGCTGTTTAAGCAATGTCAGAACCTACCTGCCGTGCACTCTGTTACAGTGGTGAAAGCTGTTTAAGCAAAGTCGGAGTCTACATGCAGGGCACTGTGTTACAGTGATGCAGGCTGTTTAAGCCGTGTCCGAACCTACCTGCCGGGCACTGTGTACACAGGGGTGCAAACTGTTTAACCAGTGTCGGAACCTACCTACCGGGCACTGTGTTACAGTGGTGCAGGCTTTTTAAGCGGTGTCAGAACCTACCTGCCGGGCACTATGTTACAGTGGTGCAGGCTTTTTAAGCGGTGTCGGAACCTACCTGCCGGGCACTGTGTTACAGTGGTGCAGACTGTTTAAGCGGTGTCGGAACCTACCTGCCGGGCACTGTGTTACAGTGGTGAAAGCTGTTTTAGCAATGTCGGAGTCTACCTACTGGGCACTGTGTTACAGTGATGCAGACTGTTTAAGAAGTGTCAGAACCTAACTGCCGGGCACTGCATTGCAGGGATTTAGGCTGTTTAAGCTTGCAGGGGTTCAGGCTGTTCAAGCGGTGTCAGATCCTACCAGGTGGGCACTGTGTTGCAGGGGTGCAGGCTGTTTAAGGGGTGTCTGAACCAACCTGCCAGGCACTGTGTTGCAGGGGTGCAGGCTGTTTAAGCGGTTTTGGAAGTTACCTGCAAGCACTGGTTTGCAGGGGTGTAGGCTGGTTAAGCGGTGTCGGAACCTCCCTCCGCAGCACTGTGGGGCTGGGGTGCAGGCTGTTTAAGTGGTGTTGGAAACTACCTCCCAGGCACTGTGGGGCAGGGGTGCAGGCTGTTTAAAGCAGTGTCGGAACCTACCTCCCCGG